>VZQC01015256.1:909069-979237 GCA_009823505.1 Rhizomys pruinosus | reverse complement strand
AAAAAAAAAAAAAACTGAGAGAAAGATGCAGGACAGTTATGGCAGAATGCATGATCTGGGATGGGGTGGGGGTGGGGGGGAGGGAAAGGGAAATAAGCCTGAACTGAATTGGAAAAATGTATGAAATGCACAAAACATCAATAAAAACTAATTAAAAAAAAAGAAATAAAAAAGAATTAAAAAAAAAGTTCATAGGCCATATCCTCACACGCAAAATGAAACTACAACCCAACTAAACAATTCAGAAAGCAAATCTATGAGTGTGAGCAGACACAGCAGGGAAGGAAGGGTAGGATAACATAATCCAGTAACAGGAGGTCACTTAGAAGCAGCTTATTTTTTAAGGAAAATTAAAGTGTGATCAGGTGCCTTCTTGATGCTAAGGAATTGATAAATGCAGAATTCTTGAGAGGATACTGTTGGTTCAAACTTTTGTATCTTTGCCCTAAGCAGTCCTAATAGCACAGGTCAATCCCCTCTGACAAATAAAGTAAGCTAGTATATAATTAAACCAGTCAGAGATGAAGAAAAATGATACATTTTCCAACCTTGGTATAATTATCACAAATTTTATAGACTTAAAACTATTTTAAATATATAAAATTAAATACCTAATCAGTACTATGATATTTACCACCATGTTTCAGTAGTTTCCAGGTTTTAAAGGAAAAGTTTGGTGGGGGCTTAAATAAGGATCTTTGCCTTGAACAAAAATACATAGGTGATAGTATCAATAGAATAGGAATTGCTATGCAAGAAGTTCACAGGCTTATTCTTTAGAGAATTGACAGAATACTGGATGAGGATAGAATTTATTCCTTCTTAATCTGACTGTGAAATTAGTCTAAACAATCTGAGAACTCTCATTTTCTTACAACATGTAGAATTAAGGGTGAATTGAGATTAAAAGGGGCTGGAGAGATGGCTCTGTGGTTCAGAACACTGACTGCTCTTTCAGAGCACCCAGGTTTGATTCCCAGCACCCAAGTGATGGCTAATCTCTATAAGTCCAGTTTCACAGGATCTGTCTCTCTCTTATGACCTATATGGGCATTGCACAACATATGTCTAGTTACCTACATGCAGGCATTACACTCATACACATAAAATAAAATTAATAAGATAATTTTTAAAATCTGACAATTTATGTTAGAGATGATTTAAAGAGGGCCTCTAATTCACAGCCTTTGTGTGTGAAAATAAATGACAATATTATATGAATGAATTTATGGGTTTCTCAAAAAATTAAAAAGAAAACTAACATATGACTCAACATATACGCAGAGAACTCTATAGCCCACCATAGAGATATCTGAACATTTAAATTTATTCCCATTCTATTTCTAAAGCAAGGGCATGGGATCAACCTAGATATCCATCAATAGATGAAAATCTAATATATACATATATATTAGATTTTTTTTTTTTTGGTCTTTTTGAGACAGGGTCTCCCTGTAGCCCCAGCTGGCCTGGAACTCACTCTGTAGACCAGGCTGACCTGGAATTGACAGAAATCCCTCTGCCTCTGCCTCCCAAGTGCTAGGATTAAAGGCGTGCACCACCACACCCGGCTTAAAGATTCTTTCTCTATGGTTGGGGTCATTAAAGATGCCTCCACGTAGGTGCTGGGAATGAACCTGGGTCCTCTCCAAGAGCAGTCAGTCCTCTTAACCATTGAGCCATCTCTCTAGCCCCTTATTATTTATATTTTTATGTGTATGAATGTTTTGCCTGCATGTATATAAGCATATATGTACAATGTATGTACAGTGACCACTGAAGCCAGAAGAGGGTATTGGATCCCCTGGAACTGGAGTTAACCATGGTTGTTAGCGACCATGTGAGTGCTAGGAATCAAACCTGGATGCTCTGGAAGAACATCAAGTGTTAACTGCTGAGCCATCTCTTTAGTCCTCAAGATACATTTCTCCAAAAAGTTTTGAAAATAAAAATGGAAAGCTAAAATTTCTAAAAAAAAAAATAGCTGGGCATGGTGGCGTACGGCTTTAATCCCAGCCTTGGGAGGCAGAGGCGGGCGGATCTCTGTGAGTTCAAGGCCAGCCTAGTCTATAGAATGAGTTCTAGGCCAGCTGGGGCTACTGGGAGACCTGTCTCAAAAACACCAAAAATAAAATTATATNAAACCACAGAAAGGTGGAGGGTGTTGGATACTCATTTGTGAAGGTGGATTTCAAGTGATTCTCATCAGAGAGAAGATGGAGATCTCCAAGAGACTCACAGGAGTGGTTCTCGGGAACTTCTGGAGGAGGCCTGATGAATCCATGGAGTAAAGGGTTGGGGTGGTCATCAAGGGACTAGGCAAGTTCATTCAAGGGATAGGAAAAGGATTTACTGGAAGAGTCAAAAAACCAAAAAATGAAAAAACTACAGAATTAGCTTTATTGAAATAAGAAACAGCTCCAAAATTTGAAATAGTGGGGTCCTGGTCCTGGCAGCCCACCAAACAGCATTGGGTCCAGCATCTTAGATAATTCAGGTGTAATTAAAAGTCACAAAATTATTAGGAAAAAATGTATGTAGCTCGAATGTGTAGTACAAAGCAAGGTAACTCAATCAATGCCAGGAAGAACAAAATGCATGCTGTCCCTCAAATGTGGATCTTAACCTGTAATGCAAACATTGAGACATATAGAGATTGAGACTGGACAAGTTTTTGAGAGATTATCTTAATCTAGCTATGATGTTTTCATTTGTGAGTTTTGTAAATGATGTGATATTATTAATAAATAAATAAAAATAATGTGAGTTAATGTAAATATATTATAAAAGGGTAAATCACAACATTCAGCCAAATCACACAGAACAGGTAAGTAATCCTACTATAAGTGTTGATGTAAGAGTTAAATGCTATTTTTTAAACCTATTTTGCAAATGGAATGGATTTTTTTTTATTTTGAGATGGAAATGAAGTCACCTTGGCGTCAATTGCTATGATTCATGCCAACCTACATATATGCAGGCATGACACTGATACACATAAAATAAAAATAATATATTAGTACAGGAAAGCTCTGATATCAGCAATGAATCATTCTGCCTAGGAGATGTTGGCTAGGGGATCCAAGCCCCTAAAGTTATAAAGGCCTTTTGCCTATAAGTGGGATGGATGCAGGAAAAAAGCCGTAAGTCCCTGTTGTTGAAGACCTGGTTGGAGCATGAAAATATGGTTTGAGATGTCACTTGCTAATGTACAACTGGCCTCTGAAATGCCAGAGAGCATTACCAAAGGCCACGAAAGCAATACAGCAATACTGATGGAAGAGTCTTGCTTGTCCCAAGGAATCTGATATTTTCAGTATCTAGCTCCTATTTTTTTATGAGTACAAGCATCCTTCAAGTAGAACCAATTTTCAAGCAGTTGTGCCCAAACCCACACAGACCAAGGCTCCACCATCCAGCTGGAGGGGTTCTATTTAGAATCAAATTGATCAAATAAGTTTCCAGTCTATATTGCTGTAGTTTTACCATTCACCCAAATCACAGCCTTTATATTCTACAATGCCCCTCTTCCGCAGATTGTTCCCTCAGCTTAGAAAAGGGGCTCAGGTGGACGAGAAGCAGAACAGTCTACTTCGTCTGGAGATGTCATTTTGGACTCAGCCCTTTTTGCTTCAAGTATTTTCTGAAGAGTTGCTGTGGGGGCGGAGTTATCCTCCCAGATAGTATAAAAGGTGGGGTTGTGTGAGTCTTGAGATCAGAGATGTCCCAAGACAACCTGAAGCACAGGTACGAGGGCGTGGGCTAAAGAACACCTCCCCAACTGGGATTACAAAGTCATCTGAAGGAGGCAAGCAAAGCAAGCCTTCAACACAGTGAAGAGGCATTTGGGACTCACATTAGAATACAGGCAAGGAGAAGCCCATATGCTACACCTCAACTGCCTGGAGATACTGTGCAACAGTGGCAAGAGATTTGGGATATATATCCCAAATCTAATTGGCTATTAGCTCTCTCCTTGGAGGAATAACTCACAGCAGATGCCACAAGCGTATGCCCTCTAGTGGTTAGGAGATATTATAAGCCACAATAAGAACTTGTCACCCTTTGTAGAGAAACCACAGTTTGTGGATTAGTATACCATCCAAGCATCTGTGTCTATGCTCACAGCTTAGCTTGCCATTATAATTAGTACTGCTTAAATGCCTGTACACCCAATTGCTTGTGCTTTGTTAGTAGGATTAAAAAGATATCTCTGGATAAGCTGTCAACACATGAAGGGGATCAACCTGAACAGAATAGAGTCCAAAATGACATCTCCATAGGAAATAGACTATTTTCTTCTCAGCCACTTGTGCCCCTTTCCCAAAGCCTAGGGAACAACTTACGGAAGAGGAGGTGTGGTAGAATTTAAGGGCTGTGGAGAGATTGGGGTGAATCATGAGACTACAGCAATATAGACTGGACTCCTATTTGATCAACATGCTTGTGCATACAAGCTTCTCCAACTGGACTATGGGAAACTTGGGTTTTTCAAAATTTGGACTTGCAAATCGGTTTTACATGAATGTTACTTACATTCATTGCTTAAGCTTAATAATTTGGCTTACTCCAAAAAAACTGCACCAATTTCCTAATTGTACTGCAAAATGAGTAACGTCAATGTTATCTGAAAACAACTGTGCTATCATATTCTAGAATCCCTTAAAAATAAACAAAAGATGAAAAAATCAAATCTGTGATGAAAGGGGGAACATCACAACTGACAATGAAAAATCCATGAAATACATGAAGAAATTGAAGATGTCATAAGTAGACTCCCAACCAAAAAATGCTCAGGCCCAGATAATTTCATGGCAGAATTCTATAAGATATTTCAAAAAGACTTACAACCATTACTACTCAAGTTGTTTAGAAGGATAAAACAGAGGGAGTTCTCCGAGATTCCGTCTATGAAGCCAGCATCATACTATTACCAAACCCAGGTAAAGATAAAAAAAAGGAGAACTATAGACCCATCTCCCTAATGAACACAAATGCCAAAATTCTAAACAGAATACTGGCAAATTGCATACAGACACACATCAAGAAGATCATCTATCATGACCAAGTTGAAAATTATACCAGAGATGCAGGGATGGTTCAACATATGAAAATCAATAAATATCATCAAGCATATAAATGGACTGAAAGACAAAAACCAGACCATCATCTCAATTGATGCAGAGAAAGCCTTTGACAAAATCCAGCATCCCTTCAGGTTTAAAGTCCTAGAGGGAATTGGACTGGAGAGAACATTCTTCAATGTAACCAAAGCCGTATACAGGAAACCCACAGCTGATATCATCCTAAATGGGAAAAGGACAGAAGCATTCCCTTTAAAGGTAAGAACTCAGCAAGGCTGCCCCTGTCAGGACTCCTTTTCAATATAGTGTTTGAAACCCTTGCTAGGGCAATAAGGCAAGAAAAGGAAATTAAAGGAGTTCTAATTGGAAAAGAGAAAATCAAGCTATCCCTTTTTGCTGATGATATGATTGTCTACATAAGGGATACTAAGAACTCCACCAGAAAACTCCTAGAAGCGATTAAGTACTTCAGTAAAGTGGCAGGATACAAAATAAATCTAGAAAAATCAATTGCCTTTCTTTACACCAACAACAAGCAACTGAAGAATGACTACAAGGAGACCTGTCCACTCACAATAGCCTCAAAAATAATAAAATACCTAGGTACACACCTTACCAAAGACACCCAGGATCTCTACAACAAAAATTTTAAACACCTGAAGAAAGAAATTGAGGAAGACTTCAGAAAATGGACAAACCTCCCATGCTTATGGATTGGGAAAATAAATATAGTAAAAATATCCATCCTATCCAAACTCGTGTACAAATTTAATGCAAACCCAATCAAAATCCCCAAGAGCTTCTTCACAGGCTTGGAAAAAAAATCCTCAATTTCATTTGGTAAAACAAAAAGACTCCGAATAGCCAAAGCAACCCTGAGCAAAAAGAGCAATAGAGGAAGGATCTCTATACCATACGTCAAACTATACTACAGGGCTATAGTAATAACTGCTTGGTCCTGGCACAAAAACAGACCTGTTGACCAATGGAATAAAACTGAAGATCCAAACCTGAGCACATACAATTTCAGCCACTTCATATTTGACAAGGGGGACAAGAAGACACAATGGAGGAAAGAGAGTATCTTCAGCAAGTGGTGTTGGCAAAACTGGATCACCTCCTGTAGAAGAATGAAATTAAACCTCGACCTCTCGCCCTGTACAAATGTAAATTCCAGATGGATCAAAGACCTCAACGTGAAACCCAAAAGTCTGGAGGTGATAGAAGAAAAACTTGGCAGCAGGCTGCAAATCATAGGCGTAGGAAAAGTCTTCCTAAATCAGTCAGAACCTGCACAAGAAATAAGATCGATAATCGACAAATGGGACCTCATTAAACTCAAAAGTTTCTGTATATCAAAAGAAACAATCAAGGAAGTGAAGAGAAAACCCACAGAGTGGGAGGAACCCTTCACTGTGGATACATCTGACAAAGCATTAATTTCCAGAGTATACAATATACTCAAAAAACAAAGAAGAAAGAAAACAAATGAATCACTCAAAAGATGGAGCAAAGAACTGAATAGAGACTTCACAGAGAAGGAATTAGAGATGGCTGAGAAACATCTTAAAAACTGTTCAATGTCACTAATAATTAGGGAAATGCAAATTAAAACCACTCTAAGATATCATCTCACTCCAATAAGACTGGCCAGGATCAAGGAAACCAATGATATCAAGTGCTGGAGAGGTTGTGGGGAAAGGGGAACACTCATCCACTGCTGGTGGGAATGTAAACTTGTGCAGCCACTATGGAAAGCAGTGTGGAGAACCCTTGGAAGACTTGAAATGAACTTGCCACCCGACCCAGCCATACCACTCCTGGGCATGTACCCTCAAGACTCACCCCACCACAGAGATACATGCACAGCCATGTTTATTTCAGCTTTCTTCACAATAGCAAGGAGCTGGAACCAACCCAAATGCCCCTCAACTGATGAGTGGATAGAGAAATGTGGTACATGTACACAATGGAATTCTATGCAGAAGTAAAGAAAGACAACATCATGAACTTTGCAGGTAAATGGATGGAGCTAGAAGATATTATATTAAATGAAGTAACACAGTCCCAGAAAAACAAACTATGAATGGTATCCCTCATATGTGGATGCTAGGGCCAATAACCCAGTTGTAAATATTTCTTGTGGAGAGGGATACATATTAAAAGGACAGCGACAAAAAGACTGCTTCAGAAAACTCACTGAAATGGTGATTTGGGAGGGGTAGGAGGGGCAGGAGGGGGACACATGTCCAAATTCGAATAATGTATATTCAATTGATGTGAGTTCAACAGGTATCCAATTTTGCCCAGACTCTTTCTACAGATTACATGGTGTTTTAGGACTTAGTAAAAGTAAATATGTGTGTATTAAACAACATTGGTTTAAATGCTTTGATAAAAACGATTATGCATCTGAATTAATTGGCGATATAAATTGTTCTCCACATATGTTTTACTTAAAATCTATATAACAATAACTTTGGGATTGGCACATAACAAATATTCTCCATAATTTTTCTGTTGTACAGTATCATCTTGTAGCATTCTCTTTTAGCTGTAGGATGATTTAACTTAAGAAATTAAGTTTGCTTCCCAAGTTAAGGACAAAACAGCTTGGGTGAATTTTATGAAATCTGCTCCTTGATTCCTGCCTATAGGTATGTGTACTATAACTGCCTTTTTGAGAAAAGCCCTCTGTGGCTCCTACTTGTAACAACTGTTTATAATGAGTCCTAACAAAACTTACCTTTTAGTTGCTGCAAAGTTTTAGTATGATGATGTTGAGGTCGTTCTCTAACTGTAAATTGGAGTCAACTGTTATAGAGCTAATCTCTTATAAAACTGGTAAAACTTCCTTCTTTAATTGACTAATAGACATAGGAACTGTGAAAAGGATTATTCTCAGAGCTAGAGATATCACCTAGTGCTTAAGAGTGCTGACTACTCTTACAGAGGACCCGGGTTCGATCCCCAGCACTCACATGGAGGCTAAGAACCATCCGTAACTCCAATTCCAGGAGAACTCCAGTTCCAGGGGAATCAGAGACCTTCTTCTGACCTCCGTGGCACTGCACAACACGGGTGCACAGATCTATATGCAGACAGTACATTCATACACTTACAAAAATCAATAAAATAAAAAAAAGGATTATTCTCTATTCAGAACCAAATATAATACTGAAGTCTCCTTAAGCTGTGCTTTTAAACAAAATATATTAATACAGCAGAGCTCTGATATCAGCAATGGATTATTCTACCAGGGAGATGTTGGCCAGGGCATCCAAGCCCCATCCCAAAAGGTAAAGGCTTCTTGCCTTTAAACTGGGATACCTGCAAGAAGAGAGGTGATAAGAACCTGCTGTCGAAGACCTGATGTAAACATTGGAAAGACGTATTGAGACCACACTTGCAAGTGTACAGTTGGTCTCTGGAATACCAGAGAGTGTTACCAAAGGCCACTAAACCAATAAAGCAAATATAGTTCTCCTTGAGTAAAGCAAGGCTCCTCTGTCAGCACCAGCTACACCTCACCTGTCTGGAAATACTGTGCAGCAGTGGCAGCCATATGTTTGTATATCCCAAATCTAATTGGCTATTAGCTCTCTCCTTGGAGGAGTAACCCGTGGCTGATGCCACAAGCTTAAATCCTCTAGTGGTTAGGAGATGATATAAGCCAAAGTAAGACCCCATCATATTTTACAGAAAAAAACATAAATCATGGATTAACATACCATACAAACATCTCTGTTTATACCAAAATAGCTTACCATAACAATTAGTACTGTTTAAATACCTATATATCTAATTGCTGGTGCTTCCTTAGTTGGACTGAAAGGTTATTCCTGGACAAACTGTCAGCCTGTGAAAGGAAACAGCAAAAATTGACCAGAGTCCAAAATGACAGCTCCAGAGAAAGTAGACTGTTTTGCCTCTCATCCACCTGTGCCCCCTTTTTAAACCTAGGGAACAATCTCTGGAAGATGGGGCATGGTAGAATGTAAGGGCTGCGATGGGGTGAATGGTGAAACTACTGCAATACAGACTGGACATTTATTTGATCAACTTGATTGTACATACAAGCCCCACCAGCTGGATGTTAGGACCCTTGTGCTGTGTGTAGTTGGGCACAACTGCTTGCAAGTTGGTTTTACATGAAGGATGCTTGTACTCATATATTATTACTTATTGTCAAAAAATGAAAAAATAAGAAGAAAAAAAATAAAGGAAGTAAGGGAAAAAAAAGAAATAAATCTATGTATTCCATAAGGAATATATGGGAGAAACAAAGAAATTAAAGTGTAAATTAATAACCACAAGGAACATGTGAAAATGGAAGTTCTCTACGATGGCTTTGATAAAGTGAAGGAATTCTGAGACATAAAAAATTAATCCAAAAATCACACTGAGGCCATTCTGTGGGATTCACATACTAACAAATGTTTAATTAGTATGGGATGCTTTGTTAAATTAAAATGTGCTGTGTATTCAACAATCAATACTATTCTGCAAAATGAGTATTTGTGTATTGCATATTCATTTTGGAAATAAATCTAAGAGAAAAAGTAGAAATGTGTCCCCAAGTTACACAGCTTAAACAGGGTGAGGATGAATTTATAAGGTAGATCCCTCTGGCTCTAAAGCCCAGCATCTAAAATACTGTGTGTCTCACACCATGTTCTCTATACACATTGTTAATGATATTGAAACTACATTGGTTGTTTGCCACTTGGTTTTAGCAATCATGTCCACAGCTAAAATTTGATGACATAGAGCTGTTGTGAATGTGTGCCTCCTGTAGACTCCTAGTTAAATGAGAGTTATATCTACCATGGAAAGAAAAGAAGAAGCAGGTGGATCAATGGCATGTACAGAGACATTTGGGGAGTAAATTGACATGGGATCCCATTACAGAAGGGTGAGAGCAAGCATCTCTTCCAGGTTAGGCTTTTATTGGACCTTGTGAGAGAGCTTGTCCTGGGACTGGTCCTTTTTCCAGAAGGGGAATAGATGACCTTATTGGTATCGTCAGATGGTATTAATTGTTAATTTGTGAAGAGCAGGAATTTTATTTGTGGTTGAATATCTTAATTTTGGAAATTTAAATTGTTAGTCACAGGGAAGAGGATCCTATTCAGGCTGCAGCGGGATTTCAATGAAGATCAGATGCTCATATTCTTGTTCTCTCAGACACTCTTCACATTAATTTTGAATTCTACTCTTAGATCCACTTCCTTTAGCATAGTTATTTCATTGCAGAAAAATCTGAATGGTCCCTGAAGAATAAAACATAAAGAATATTAAAATTTTTGTCAGAAAAATTCTTTCAAATATTCTAAGAAGCAATGGAGTTTACATTGTAGGTAACAAAGCTTTATTCCTACCATTCAATCCCTACACTTCCCTTGTCTTTCAGAATGACTCTCTCGGTAATGAAATACGACAAAGTCTTCATGTAATTAATACTTTTGTGGAAACTTAAACATCAAATTTATCTACAATTTAAGACAAAATGCAATTGGCAGTATGTACTAAAAATCTGGATGAAAATAAGAACTGTAGCAGCCATAGCCACTGCTTTTGGCACTCCTCAAGGACATGAGACACAGCTTTTTAACCTTCCAATGCGGACTGAGGACTGCTGAGATATCCATCTTGTGAACTAAGCAGCTAATGAGAATTCAGCCCCGTCAGAATATGGACTGCCATTGTTGTACTACCTCGGCTGTATCATGGAGGCCAATGCAGGGAGATCAACACAGGATGTGTTCTTACTGGACTTCATTTGGGGGACTATGGGAGAGAAAGACCACAATATAGAGCACAAGTGCAGGATTGATGGTTGTTTGAGCACTCCCTTAAGAAAAAATGACATCTTTTAGGGGAAAAAATCCTCCAATTCAAGTGATATGTGTATGTATGTATATATTTATGTATATAAAAATATAACTATGTATATATACAATAGCAATACAAGTAGGAGAGAACAAGAACAACAAAAATACTGGGAAAAAACTCTGGAAAGACAAAGAAAAAGATGTAGGGCAGAGTGCTGGGACTCGGGTGGGGTGGGGGCAAGGAAAGGGAAGTGACTTTAGATTCGATTGAGAAACGATGTAAGACTTACGGAAAAAGTTTAATAACAATAAAAAAGAAATAAGAACTGTAAAGTTGATTGAGAAGGAAAAGAATTGCAATACTTGAAGGTCAGCACCTGTGACATGAGTAGCCAACTAACTCATACAGAGAGTGCAGGAGACAGCCCACACCTCAAGGGCTTCTCCTTGGCATACAATCATGTTTGCTACATGGAATATGGAAACTGATATAGCATGGAACGCTAAGTGCTCTAGTTTAGTTTCTATTGCTTTCACCAAAACCAACTGGGGAGAAGAGGCTTCTTTTAGCTAAGAGGTCACATATAGTTCATCATTGAGGGAAATAAAGGCAGGAACTCAAGGCAGAAATCTGGATGCAGGCATAAAAACAGAGACACAGAGAGAACTGACTTACTGGCATACTTCCTCTGGTTTGTTTGTAAGAAAATTTAGAGATCAGGACCCTATGGCCAGGGATAGCTCCACCCACAGAGGACAGATAGCAAAGAAAATACCATATACATTTGCCCACAGACCAATCTGATGGAGAAAATCCCTCATTTGAAATTCCTTCTTCCCAGGTGTGTCAACTTGGCAACTGAAGCTAACTATGGCAGTAAGGGAAAAAAGGATTTAGGACAAATCTTAGGAAGTGGTTTAGAACCTTTGACTGCATATCAGCAACCACCCTTGTTGATTCAGACAGTGCACCTTCAGTTCCCAACTTGATCAATTAAGAATATTTTGTACCAAACCAAATACCCCTCAACAGAGGAATGGATGACAAAAAGGTGGTACATCTACACAATGGAGTACTATTTAGCAGTAAAGAAAGACGGCATTATGAACTTTGGAGGTAAATGGATGGAGCTCGAAGTCATTATGCTAAGTGAAGTAAAACAGTTCCAGAAAAACAAAAGGTGAATGGTTTCCCTTATTTATGGATGCTAACACCAAATCCCCCAGATGAAATGCAAGCAAAACAACATTATTGCTATATTTCTGTTTATCTGAAAGCATCTATGTTGTTATAATGTAAATCTCTTAACGGGCTCTAGAATCCACCTACCACTTATTTTCAGGCTCTGTAATCACTGTATATGGGTGGAGAGTATGTATCAATATTTTAGAGTAATATAAAATTAATAGAGCAAATGTGAATTCCTAAGCATGCACACACACACACACACACACACACACACACACACACACACACAAGACTGAGAGAGAAAGATGCAGGACATTTATGGCAGAGTCCATGATCTGGGGTGGGGTGGGGAGAAGGGAAAATGGAATATGCCTAAACTGAATCAAAAAATGATGACTGAAATATACAAAAAATCAATAAAAGCACTAACAAAAGAATATTTTATTACTGAGATTCAAGTGTGAATTCAGTATGTAAATTTACAACTGCAGGTGATATCCACGAATTTAAAACAGTGATAAGTAAGAGGAACTCTTCAAGATTACTTACATCAATCTAATCTACTAGCCAAAATATGCCCTGTGCATTTGTGTTTAATTTAACTTCTTATTATTTTAAATTAAATATAAAATATAATGTATCTGGGGAGATGATTCAGTGGGTTAAATGGTGGCTATTTAAGGAAGATGACATGCATTTGGAGCCCCAGAATGTGTGCCTGTAGTCCTACAGTTACACATATATACAGGCAGAACCTAGGCATTCAATGCCCAGCAAACCTAGCAAAAACAGTGAATGTCAGGTTGATCGAGATAACTTGCCTCAAAAAGCAAAAAAAAAAGAGAGAATAAACTGAGGATTATATTCAAAGTCCACCTCTGCTTCACACATGTGCCTACATTGGTAAATACACACCTCTCACATGAAAACACACACAATACTTAGACAAACCATAGCACACAAAAATTATGAACTATATACATATATGTATATATGATACCTTATCATGAAATAAAGATAATTGAAGCATAAAATTTGAAAATTAATTTCTTCCCACAATAACATAGATACACACACAGATGAGAAATTTCTAGAAAGAGAAGCTGGTACTCAGAAAAAGGTATAGCTGCTATGAACTTTACATGTTGTTTTCTCAAGGACTGTAGTGGCCTTTCATTTCATAAGTTTGCTAATTTTATCTAAATCTCTCATGTTTATTGCTTCCTTTGTTAACTATATCTGACATTGATATAATTCACTTTAATCCATTTTGCAGGAGACTATAGTTATCACTACTTGCATCTATTATAGATCTATTCCACTTTTTAAATTGCTATGTGATGTTCATATATTAATAATACACTTTAAATCAAGGGTTATAATAATGAATATCTTGCACACATATATCAGTCTTTCTATGTATCATATTATAAATTGCATTAGTGCATGATAAGACAGATGTATTGGTTGTTTCTCAATTCCTACTATATTTCCCATAGGAATTCTTCGCCTATGCCTAATTTTGTCATTATAATGATAAAAATCACTGTCATTTTAATTCTTTAATCAAGAATGTTGGAGGTGATACATTGTCAGTTCCCTATCTTCCAGTTTCCTTTCTATTGCTATTATAAAACATTCTAAGCAAAAGTGAATTTCCGAAATGTTTCCTGGGCTGTGAGTGGGTGAGTTTCAATATAGGGCTCCTATCCATGGACACATACTCTGTAGTCTCTTAGTCTCTAACATAGCCAGTTATGGCCTTCTGTGCACATCACACTGTGTTGTATAAGGAAGCTTTCCTGGCAAGAGTTGAGGGATGCACTAGTGTTCTCTATAACCTCTGTTCTACTATGTTCTATGAGCCTTAGGTGTAGAGGGTCCTCTGGAGATATATCACTTAGGGCTAGGCATGTCTGAGACATGCTCTGTATATGGTAGAACTCTGTAATAGTTTCTAACTGTTGCAAAAGATGCTTCTTAGATGAATGTTTCATGGCACACCTGTCTGTAAATGTAAGGATCCATAGACATATACCAGACTTAGGAATTTCTCTTGGATCTATGACCACACTAGCCATGTATATTTAGCTGTAATCACAATGCTAACAGTGAGTTGTTTCTCCCTGAGAGAGCTCTAAGTGGAATTGGTTCGCTTTGATTACCCAGGTAACTGTGTCACTGCTGTACCAGTGGAGGTATTTTGATGTGCCATTCTTGTGGTTATTAGGTTTAAGAACTGGTTTGGACTGTTGATTGATTGTGTTCCTTAGAGACTTGCACAGAATCCTCTAGGTTTACCAAATCTTCAGAGCAAACACTTCCAGGTCAGTTCCAACTTCACTGGTCCAAGTCCTGTATCTGAACTATGTCCTGTCTTCAGCAGCAGGTTCTTACTTTTATTTAAATTTTTTTTGTCTTTCACTTTCAAGTAGGAAAAATGTAATGTTTGTTAACCTTGCTTTGATATATAATGTTTGTTTATATACAGACCAGTTACTATGATTCTAAGTTTATGAATTTTGAAATAATTTCCTAATTCCTAAAATAATATATATATATATATATATATATATAATGTTTGTCAGTAGTGGAAGGTTTATTAGGACTATTGATGCCCATGATTTGACAGTAATCAAACCTTAAAGCAAATATATCCACTAAGAGATTTGAAAATCTACAGAGACGCAGTCTAGGATTTTATAAGTAATTACATTATCATTATGTACATAAAGTTGTTGATGGCTAGTGGGAGGATTTAGTGTGTAAAGTTCCTTGGTTGATTCCAAGAATTCACATGGTCAAAGGTGGAGCTGACTTCTGTATCTCCACCTTTGATCTTTACTCGTAGTCTTAGTCTGCACAAACCATTCGCACATACACAAAATAACTTTATTATGCATATTTTTAATATGGTCATGGATGAATGTTGCTTATTGGCATGCCCATTCTCAGCCTGATTTCTTTTTTTTTACAGATTTTTTATTGTTATTAAACTTTTTCCATAAGTCATATATCATTTCTCAATTGCTTCTAGAGTCGCTTCCCTTTCCATGACCCCCACCCCACCGAGTCCCTGCACTCTACATACATGTCCCGGATCTGTTTCTGAGTCTTCTTAGAGTTTTTTTTTTTCAGTTCTTTTGTTGTTTCTTTCTCCAACTTTATATGGTACAGCTGTATATAATATAATATATATATATATATATATTATTTATTTGTATATATATATAATAATATAGTTTATATATTAGTTTTAAAATATATGCTGTATATATAATGTAGATATATAGAGTTATATATATTTATATATAGTGATATATATATATATATATATATATAATTTGAATTGGAGGATTTTTCCCCTAAAAGATGTCATGTTTTCCTTACAGAGGTGCTCAAGGTTCCTCCTTGGCAATCCTAAACAACTATCAATCCTGCCCTTTTGCTCCACATGGAGACTTTCCCTCCCATGGTCACCCAAATGAAGACCAATAAGCACACGTCCTATCTTGATACCCCTGTACTGGCCTCCATGATATGGCCCAGGTACTCCAACAATAGCAGTCTATATTCTGAGGAGGCTGAAATCCCCTTGGCTATTTAGTCCACAAGCTGGGTAGTCCCATCTGGCATTGAATGTTTGAAGGATTCTTGGAGAGATATGAGACTTCAGTCCATATTGTACGGTTAAACAGCTGTGTCTTGGGCTGGAGAGATAGCCTAGAGGTTAAGAGCACTGACTGCTTTTGCAGAGGACCCAGGTTCGATCCCCAGCACCCACATGGTGGCTAAGAACAGTCTGTAACTCCAATTCCAGGAGAACTCCAGTTCAAGGAGAATCCAAGACCCTCTTCTGACCTCTGCGACATTGCACGACATGGGTGCAAAAACGTACTTGCAGACAATACATTCATACACATACAAAAATAAATAAAATTTAAAAAAAAGCTGTGTCTCATTCCTTTGAGGAGTGCCACAAGTGGTGGTAGCCACAGAGTAGATGCATTTGCCAGTTAGAATTGAAGACAGGCCAAACCACAGTACTATCTTTTTCTTTTCGTCTTTTTACTAAGATCTCAGGTTTTATGTCTGCAGTATAGTTTCTCTGGTCTTACTAATTATTTATTTCTGGTTGTACTTTCCTTTTGCATGCTTAAGGCCACACAGTTACCCAGAATAACCAACGTTTTTGTTTTCTCAAGGTCAATTGAGTATCTGGTAATCAGGGGTCTCGGGATTTTTGGGGAGGAGGAGGGTGGGAGTGCCTTGCTCCTTTCGGCTTTTCATTTACCAATTCCATACACTCAAGGACAAAATCAGGTCTTGTTAGGCCAGGCTTCCTTTTCTTTTCTTTTTTTTTTTTTGAAATTTATTTATATATACATATTTTTATTAAATCTAGACCTGTGTCCCGCCCATCCCCCACCCCACCAGAGCTCATTTGGCATTCTGCTAAACATGCTTTTCATCACTTTCTCAGTCTTTCTCAATGTTCTCCATGTGGAAGTTGACTGTTTTGAACAGAAGTTCACTGTTTCATTCAGTTCTTTGATGAGTCCTTTCCGTTGTTGTTGTTGTTGTTGTTGCTGTTGTTGTTGTTTCCAATATGCATCACTTCCAATTGCTTTGGACAGAAGCTCAAGGGGCCGTGCACAAGAAATACTTACAACTAGGTAATTGGCACTAGCATCCACAGATGAGGGACACCATTCGTCTTTTGTTTTTCTGGGACTGTGTTACTTCACTCAGCATGATGTCCTCTAGCTCCAGCCATTTTCCTGCAAACCTCATGACGTCATCTTTCTTTACTGCTGCATAGAACTCCATTGTATAGATGTACCATATTTTCTCTATCCACTCATCCGTTGAGGGGCATTTGGGTTGGTTCCAGCACCTTGGTATTGTGAAGAGAGCTGAAATAAGCATGGCTGTGCATGTATCTCTGCGGTAGAGTGAGTCTCGAGGGTACATGCCTAGGAGTGGTATGGCTGGGTCGGGTATTAGGTTCATTCCAAGTCTTCCAAGTGTTCTTCACACTGCATTCTGTAGTGGCTGCACAAGTTTACATTCCCACCTGCAGTGGATGAGTGTTCCCCTTTCCTCACAACCTCTCCAGCACTTGGTATCATTTGTTTTCTTGACCTAGCCAGTCTTGTTGGAGTAAGATGATATCTTAAAGTGGTTTTGATTTGCATTTCCTTAATGATTAGTGATGTTGAACACTTCTTAAGGTGTTTCTCAGCCATCTATAATTCTTCACTTGTGAAGTCTCTGTTCAGCTCTTTGCTCCATCTATTGAGTGGGTCATTTGTTTTATTTCTTCTTTGTTTTTTGAGTAGTTTATATATTCTGGAAATCAATGCTTTGTCAGATGTATCTGCAGTGAAGGTTTCCTCCCACTCTGTGGGATTTCTCTTCACTTCCTTGATTGTTTCTTTTGATGTACAGAAGCTTTTGAGTTTAATGAGGTCCCATTTGTCAATTGTCGACCTTAATTCTTGTGCAGCTGCTGTCTGATTTAGGAAGTCTTTTCCTACGCCTATGTCTTGTAGTCTGCTGCCAACTTTTTCTTCTATCACCTTCAGAGTTTGGGGTTTCACGTTGAGGTCTTTAATCCATCTGGAGTTGACTTTTGTACAGGGTGAGATGAGACCCTCTTCTGACCTCTGTGGCATTGCACACACGGGTGGCACAAACCTACATGCAGACAGTACATTATACACATAAAAAAATAATAAATAAAATTAAAAAAAAAAAAAAAGTTGATAGCAGACTAAAGGCATAGGTAAGAAGAAAAGACTTCCTAAATCAGACAGCAGTGCCAAAATTAAGGTCGACAATTACAAATGGGACTCATTAAACTCAAAAAGTTCTGTACATCAAAAGAAACAATCACGGAAGTGAAGGAAATCCCAGAGTGGGAGGAAACCTTTACCACAGATACTTCTGACAAAGCATTGATTTCCAGAATAATAAACTACTCAAAAAAAAAAAAAAAAAAAAAAAAACAAAGAAGAAAATAAAACAAATGACCCACTCAATAGATGGGCAAAGAGCTGAACAGAGACTTCACAAGTGAAGAATTATGATGGCTGAGAACACCTTAAGAAGTGTTCAACATCACTAATCATTAAGGAAATGCAAATCAAAACAACCTTAAGANCTTAACCGCTAGGCCATCTCTCCAGCCCCAATTTGTCTTATTTTTACGTAAAACTTGAGATCTATATGGAACAGGAATATAGAGAAATACTTTCTGGTCCCAGTCTTGACTTTTTGGAAGAGCTTCATGTGTCGATGTGCAATTATTGTGCTGAGATATTGCCCTGAATTCTAGATCTTTGGACATAGAAGTTTATTCTAACTGAAGGATGATATACTGGATAGCTTTAGTGCAACTTGAAGGTGTGGAGAGGCTCAGTGGCGAATTTTCAGTGGGTTATAATTTCTTGATTGTTGGAGTGATGTGGGGGCCTAGCCCACAGTGGGCAGTGCCAACCCTGGACAGATTTTTCTGTATTGTATAAGAAGCAGGCTGAGAAGTTTGTGTTTGCAGTTAGGTGTTCCTAGGTATTTTATGTTTTTTGAGGCTATTGTGATTGGGAAAGTCTCCTGTATTCCTTCTTCAGTTGCTTGTTGTTGGTAAAGAAAGGCTACTGATTTATCTAGGTTAATTTTGTATCCCACCACTTACTGAAACTCTTAATCCTCTTCTAGCAGCTTTCTGGTGGAGTTTTTAACCATCCCTTAGGTAAACTATCATATCGTCCTCAAAAAGGGATAGTTACTTCCTCTTTTCCAATTAGTAGTCCTTTAATTTCACTTCTTGCCTTATTGCCCTAGCCAATGTTTCAACACACTATATTGAAAGAGTGGCAAAGGGATATCCTTGTCGCGGTTCCTACCTTTATGGGGATCTTTCTAAATTTTCTCCATTTAGGATGATGCAAAAATTCTGAACAAAATATTTGCAAACCTTTACAGACCCATAAAAAACATTTCACCACATACAAGTCTGGATTCATACCAGAGAAACTGGGATATTCACCATATGAAAATTAGTAAACATCATAAAACACATTAATGGACAGAAGGACAAAAACCACACAATTATCTCAATAGATGGATTAAAGGACATTCTTCACAGGGCTTGGAAAAAAATCTTAAATTCATATGGAATAGCAAAAGACCCGAATAGCCAAACAACCCTGTGTGAAAGATAAATACAGGGGGATTTCTATACCTGACTTCAAACTATTCTACAAGGCTATAGTCAATAAAAAAGCCTTTACTGGCACAAAAAACAGACCTGAGACCAATGGAACAAAATTGAAGTATACAAACTTAAGCCCATACAATTCCAGCAACCTCATATTTGAGCAAAGGGATCAAAAGACTCAATGGAGGGAAAGGCAGCATCTTCAGGCAAAGGTGGTGTGCCGAAGTGGATCACTTGTTAGAAGAATAAAAGTAAAACCCCTACACTCACCCTGTACAAAAATCAACTCCATGAATCAAAGACTCAACATGAAACCAAAACCCTGAAGGTGATAGAAGGAAACAGTTGGCAGCAACTTACAAGATAGATAGGCAAAGAAAAACTTTTAAAATCAGACAGCAGGGCTGAGAGATGGCCTAGCGGTTAAGAGCGCTGACCGCTCTTACAGAGGACCCGGGTTCGATCCCCAGCACCACAGTGCGGCCGAGAACGTCTGAAACTCCATTCCGGAGAACTCCAGTTCCAGGGGAATCCGCCGACGACCTCTTCTGACCTCCGCGATGCAGATCCGCTGCACACAACATTGGAATAGACAGAAGTCAATTCATAACATACAGAAATAAATTAAATTAATAAAAAAAAAAAAAAAAAAAAAAATTCAGACAAGCAGCTGCACAGGAACAAGGTCACACATTGACAAAGTGGACCTCATTAAATGCAAAATTTCATCAGGGAAGTAAAGGAGAAACTGACAGAGTGGAGGAAACTTTCACTGCTGATAGAATCTGATCAGACAAATTAAATACCAAGAATATATAAACTACTCAAAAACAAAGAAGGAAAAAAAATGATCACTGAAAGATGGAGTAAAGAGCTGAGCAGAGACTTCACAAGGAGGAAATAGAAATGGTTGAAAAAAATCTTTAAAAGTGTTCACCATAAATAATAAAAGAAAATGCAAATAAAAACCACTTTAAGATATCTCACCCCAATAAGGCTGGTAAGTATCAAGAAAACAAATGATATTAAATGCTGGAGAGGGTGTGGGAAAAGGGAGCAGCACTCATCCATTTGGAATGCAAATTTTTTTATATTAATATTATATAGTTTTATGTGTATTTCATACATCCTTTTTTATTTCTCTGCGTCATATTCCCTAGCCCTTGCCCCTCCCACCCCAATCCACCCCACGTCATGTACTCTTATCATAACTGTCCTGCATTTTCTCTGTCTTTTTTATGCTAGGAGGGAATACAAACGTGTACAACAACCACTTGGAAAGCAGTGTGAATCTTAAAAGACTCAAAATGAGCCTATTACCTGATCAAGCCATACCACCTCTGGAATATATATCCATCAGCGACTTCCTACTAGAGAGATAACATGTACACCATGTTTATTGCAGCTCCTTTCACAATAGCGAAGACCTGGAACCAACCCAAATGCACCTCTGAATAGATAAAAAAAATGTGTACATTAAACAAGGAATTATATGCAGCAAAAAAGATGACATCATGAAAATTGCAGGTAAATGGATGGAATATTTTCTAAGTGAAGTAACACAATCCCAGAAAACAAAATGTATGAATGGTATCCCTCATCTGTGGATGCTAGTAATAAGTATCTAGTCATAAGACAAACTGAGCAACATTAGTGTTATACTCATGATCTAAAAAACTGCTCTTGATTGTGAATCCCTAAATAGGTCTGAGCTGACCTAACGTTTATTCAGACCTTGATTTTTGGTAAATGGTGGATGTTGTTTTGTTCTTTTGGTTGTAATATGGGATTACAATGGAAGATGCAAATACAAGATAATCTGGAATAGCATACGGTTTGATTCCAAAAAAAATAACATTTTAATATAGGTGCAATGAACATGCTGGACAACTTAGCTTTCTGGATTCTAAGACGCATACTTATCATCATACCTGTTTTGGCATAATGTGAGTGATTATCAGGGGATGAACTAATATTGCTCGAGGTTTTTTGTCTGTCGGATGATCTTCATGGAGGCGTCTCCTTGGTAAATGTTCCTTCAAATGTGGGTCCCATCTTCGGATTTAGGGAGATCCTCTAGGGCCAATACATTGGACTTTGTCGTGCCAGTGTCAGTGCCCTCATGTATGAAGTGTGCTCGAGTTAAAGGAGTATGAGGGCTGGATACAAAGTCTTAAAATAATTTTTGGGAAACAAAACAGACCATACCAGAAACAAACTGACTGAAAAGAGATTAACAACAGGTGGCGATCTCTTTACAGACTTCAAACAAACTACAGGGGCTATACGTCATAGAACAGCCTTGGTCTGGCACAAAAACCGACCTTTTGGACCAATGGAACAAACGAAGATTCAAACCTTGAGCCATGACAATTTTCAGCATCTCATGATTTGACAAGGGAAGAAGCCATGGAAATACAGCATTTTCAGCAAGTGGGTTGGCAAAACTGAATCAACTTGTAGAAAATAATTAAACTACGTGTTGCCTACGTACGGTCGTAATCCAAGGGATGCATGGATGTCAGTCACTCGGAACCCAACTCTGAAGGGGTGATAGAAATCAGTGTGGATGACTCTGGGTGGCGAGAATAGGTATAGCGCGTAGGGCTGAAGATGTGCCTATACGACCTCCAGCAGCAACATGGCGGTGTGAGACGCTCGGTAATCAATTTACAGGAGCTCCGTCTTCCAGGGGAGTGTGCACCCTCGGTGTGTGCACTGCGATTGTGGATTGCACGACACGGGTGCACCACACTACTGCAGACATCATTATACACATAAAAAATATAATAACAGTTAAAAAAGATTCCCCTGGAACTGGAGTTCTCCTGGAATTGGAGTTACAGACGGTTCTCCACCGCCATGTGGGTGCTGGGGGTCGAACCTGGGTCCTCTGCAAGAGCGTCGGCACTCTTAACCGCTAGGCCATCTCTCCAGCCCGG
Source organism: Rhizomys pruinosus (assembly GCA_009823505.1). Taxonomy (NCBI): domain Eukaryota; kingdom Metazoa; phylum Chordata; class Mammalia; order Rodentia; family Spalacidae; genus Rhizomys; species Rhizomys pruinosus. The sequence continues at coordinate 956,966 of VZQC01015256.1, read as the reverse complement.
TATCAACTTTTTCTTCTATCCCCTTCAGAGTTTGGGGTTTCACATTGAGGTCTTTGATCCATTTGGATTTGACTTTTGTACTAGGCAAGAGGTAGGGGTTTAATTTTATTTTTCTACAAGTGGTGATACAGTTTTGCCAACACCACTTGCTGAAGTTGCTGTCTTTTTTCCATGGTGTCTTCTTGGCCCCCTTGTCAAATATGAGATTGCTGAAATTGTATGTGCTCAGGTTTGAATCTTCGGTTTTGTTCCATTGGTCAAAAGGTCTGTTTTTGTGCCAGTACCAGGCTGTTCTTATGACTATAGCCCTGTAGTTTAGTTTGAAGTCTGGTATAGAGATCCCACCTGTGTATCTCTTTTCAGTCAGGTTTGTTTTGGCTATTTGGGGTCTTTTGTTTTTCCAAATGAATTTAAGGACTTTTTCCCAAGCCTCCAGGCTTCCTTTTCTGAAGCATGAGCAGACTTTCATATTTATAGACTGAACACTGGCCGAAGTCCCATTAGTGGCTCCCCAAGATCTCCCTGAATGTGAAGACTGGTGACCCACATTTGAAGGACATTTCAAGAGACGCCTCCATGCATTATCCACTAAGACTTGGTTGACCTCTGAGGGCAAGGAACAGAGTTATCCCTTAGGTCCCTCAGCCAAAATGGTATGGAGATTAAGTATGCTCCTTAAGCATCCAGAAAGACTAAGTTGCCCCAGCCTGCTCCATTGCACCTATATTAAAATTGTATTTTTTTGGAATCAAACCGTATGCTATTTCCAGATTATATTTCTTGATTTGCATCTTTCCATTGTAATCCCATATTACACCAAAAGATACAAACAAACTCCATCATATACCAAAAATCTAAGGTCTGAAAATAAACGTTAGGTCAGCTCTAGAACCTATTTAGGGATTCACAATACAAGAGCACAGTTTTGTTTAGATCATGCGGAATATAACACTAATGTTGCTCAGTTTGTCTTATGACTAGATACTTATTACTAGCATCCACAGATGAGGGATACCATTCATCATTTGTTTTTCTGGGATTGTGTTACTTCACTTAGAAAAAATAATCCATCCATTTACCTGCAAATTTCATGATGTCATCTTTCTTTACTGCTGCATAGAACTCCCTTGTACCACATTTTCTCTATCCACTCATCAGTTTAGGTGCACTTGGGTTGGTTCCAGGTCTTCGCTATTGTGAAGAGAGCTGCAATAAACATGGCTGTACATGTATCTCTGCAGTAGGAAGAGTCTGATGGATATATATTCCAGAGGTGGTATGGCTTGATCAGGTAATAGGCTCATTTTGAGTCTTTTAAGGATTCCCCATATTGCTTTCCATAGTGGTTGTACACGTTTGTATTCCCTCCTAAGCATAAAAAAAGACAGAGAAAAATGCAGGACAGTTATGATAGAGTACATGACGTGGGGTGGATTGGGGTGGGATGGTGGCAAGGGCTAGGGGAATATGCCTGAGCAGAAATAAAAAGGATGTATGAAATACATAAAACATCAATAAAAATATTAATTAAAAAAAGTTTGCATTCCCACCAGCAGTGGATGAGTGCTGCTCCCTTTTCCCACACCCTCTCCAGCATTTAATATCATTTGTTTTCTTGATACTTACCAGCCTTATTGGGGTGAGATATCTTAAAGTGGTTTTAATTTGCATTTTCTTAATTATTAGTTATGGTGAACACTTTTAAAGATTTTTTTCAACCATTTCTATTTCCTCACTTGTGAAGTCTCTGCTCAGCTCTTTACTCCATCTTTTCAGTGAGTCATTTTTTTCTTCCTTCTTTGTTTTTTGAGTAGTTTATATATTCTGGTAGTTAATGTTCTGTCAGATCTATCAGCAGTGAAAGTTTCCTCCCACTCTGTCAGTTTTCTCTTTACTTCCCTGATGAAATTTTGCATTTAATGAGGTCCCACTTGTCAATTGTTGACCTTGTTTCCTGTGCAGCTGCTGTCTGATTTTTTTTTTTTTTTTTTTTTTTTTTTTTTTTTTTTTTTTTTTTTTTTTTTTTTTTTTTTTTTCTGTATGTGTATGAATGTACTGTCTGCATGCAAGTTTGTGCACCCGTGTCGTGCAATGCCGCGGAGGTCAGAAGAGGGTCTCGGATTCCCCTGGAACTGGAGTTCTCCTGGAATTGGAGTTTCAGACGGTTCTCGGCCGCCATGTGGGTGCTGGGGATCGAACCCGGGTCCTCTGTAAGAGCGGTCAGCGCTCTTAACCGCTAGGCCATCTCTCCAGCCCCTGCTGTCTGATTTTTAAAGTCTTTTCCTTTGCCTATGTCTTGTAAGTTGCTGCCAACTGTTTCCTTCTATCACCTTCAGGGTTTTGGGTTTCATGTTGAGGTCTTTGATTCATTTGGAGTTGATTTCTGTACAGGGTGAGATGTAGGGGTTTACTTTTATTCTTCTACAAAGTGATCCACTTCTGCCAACACCATTTGCTGAAGATGCTGCCTTTCCTCCATTGAGTCTTTTTGATCCCCTTGTCAAATATGAGGTTGCTGGAATTGTATGGGCTTAAGTTTGTATCTTCAATTTTGTTCCATTGGTCTTCAGGTCTGTTTTTGTGCCAGTATGAGGCTGTTTTTATGACTATAGCCTTGTAGAATAGTTTGAAGTCAGGTATAGAAATCCCTCCTGTATTACTCTTTTCACACAGGGTTGTTTTGGCTATTCGGGGTCTTTTGCTATTCCATATGAATTTAAGATTTTTTTCCAAGCCTGTGAAGAATGTCCTTTATCCATCTATTGAGATGATTGTGTGGTTTTTGTCCTTCTGTCCATTAATGTGTTTTATGATGTTTACTAATTTTCATATGGTGAACTATCCCAGTTTCTCTGGTATGAATCCAACTTGATCATGGTGAATGATCTTTTTGATATGGGTCTGTACAAAGTTTGCAAATATTTTGTTCAGAATTTTTGCATCATCCTAAATGGAGAAAATTTAGAAAGATTCCCCATAAAGGTAGGAACCCGACAAGGATATCCCTTGTTGCCACTCCATTTCAATATAGTGCTTGAAACACTGGCTAGGGCAATAAGGCAAGAAAGTGAAATTAAAGGACTACTAATTGGAAAAGAGGAAGTAAAACTATCCCTTTTTGAGGACGATATGATAGTTTACCTAAGGGATGTTAAAAACTCCACCAGAAAGCTGCTAGAAAGGATTAAGAGTTTCAGTAAAGTGGTGGGATACAAAATTAACCTAGATAAATCAGTAGCCTTTCTTTATCCCAACAACAAGCAACTGAAGAAGGAATACAAGGAGACTTTCCCAATCACAATAGCCTCAAAAAACAATAAAATACCTAGGAACTAACCTAACTCAAAACACCAAACTTCTCAGCCTGCTTTCTTAAACAATACAGAAAAATCTGTCCAGGGTTGGCACTGCCCACTGTGGGCTAGGCCCTCCCACATCACTCAACAATCAAGAATATAACCCACTGAAAATTCGCCAACTGAGCCTCCTTCCATCCAGGTGTTTCAAGTTGACACTAAAGCTATCCAGTATATCATCCTTCAGTTAGAATAAAACTTATGTCCAATCTAAGAATTCAGGGGCAATATCTCAGCACAATAATTGCATTGCACATGAAGCTCTTCCAAAAAGTCAAGACTGGGACCAGAAAGTATTTCTCTATATTCCTGTTCCATATAGTATCTCAAGTTTTACGTAAAAATAAGACAAATTGGGGCTGGAGAGATGGCCTAGCGGTTAACAGGGCCGACCACTCTTACAAAGGACCCGGGTTTGATCCCCAGCACCCCTATGGCAGCTAAGAACCATCTGAAACTCCAATTCCAGGAGAACTCCAGTTCCAGGGGAATCTGACACCCTCTTCTGACCTCCACGGCATTGCACGACACGGGTACACAGATCTACATACAGATAGTACATTCATACACATACAGAAATAAAAAAAATAAAAAGACAAATTAACAAGAAAATAATGATATAATATGGAAAGGAAGAAGATAAAGGTATCATTATTTTCAGGAGATATGATTCTCTATATGAAGTACTCCAAACTCAATCTGAAAATTCCTAGAGTTGATAAAGACATTTGGAAAAGTACCAAGAGCAATCCTAATAAGCAAAAGTCAGTAGCCTTAATTTACACAAAGAATAGTCACTGATAAAGATACCAGGAAATAGATCACCTTCAAGATAGCCTCAAAATCATAAAAAAATGAAATAAATACAATCAGAGAAGTAAAATACTTGTATGTAAATATTTCAAGACACTAGAAAAACAATTCAAGAGAGTCCCAGCAAATTGAAAGACAACAAATGCTAATGAATTGGGTTAATTAACATCATTTTAAAGGACATTCTACCCAAAATTATGTAGTTTCGGTGCAATTTCCCTTAAAATTTCAACATAGTTCTTCAAAAAAATTGAAAATTAATCTCAAATTTCATAAGGAACCATAGTACCAGGTTACCCAAAATATCTCTTAATAATAAAAGAAGAGCTGGAGGCATCCGCATCTCTGATTTTAAATTGTACTACAAAGGTATAGTAACAAAACCAGCATGGTACTAGGATATAAACAAAAACATTGTTCTATAGCCTAGAGTTATGGATCCAGATTTAAGTCCACACAGTTACAGGCAGCATATTTTTTAAATAAAAGTACAAAACAACAGCACTCAAACATTGGTCTTGATGAAACTAGACCACTACATGTAGAAGAATGTAACTAGAGCTCTATCTGTAACCATGCATAAAGTTCAACCTAAAATACATGGAGGACCTCAATAATAGATGTAATACCCTGAATATGACAAAAGAGAAGGAAGAGAATGCAGTACAACTTATTACAAGAGGAAAGTTCTCTGTGGGCAGGCCCCCAATAAGGCCATTCAGACCAACAATTAAAAAATGGGATCTTATGAAACTAAAACTTCTTTGCATATACTAACACTATCATTTGAGTGAAAACATAATACATACAAGCCCCCCCTGCTGGATGGTGGGACCCATGAGCTGTGTGGGTTTGAGCACAACTGCTTGCAAATTGGTTTTACATGAAGGATGCTTGTACTGACAAATTATCACCTATTGTTAAAAAAAAATGAAAACAAAACAAAACAGAAAAGCAGAGAAAGATGCAGAAAACTTACAGCAGAATGTACGATCTTCGATGGGTAGGGGTGGGGTGGGGGGGAAGGGAAGGGGATATATGCCTGAACTGAATTGGAAAATGATGTATGAAATACACAAAGCATCAAAAAAAATAATAATAATAATAATATACGTGAGTCAGAAATTAAAAAAAAAAACTACTTTACCAACTGACAGAGGGTTAAGACCTAGAATACATAAAAATTCAGAAAATTAATAATAATAAAATAATAATATTAATAGGAGCAAAGAACTAAACTGATACTTCTCAAGGAATGAAACACAAATGGCTGGGGAATATATTTCTTAATGTAAAACACATTAAACATCTGGAAAATGCAAATTAAAACAGCTCTGTGATTTCTGCACAAAAATATAAATTGTAGTATGTATGAAGCTGGGCATGGTGGCCAATGACTTTAATCCTAGTACTCTGGAGGCAGAGGCAGGTGGATCTCTGAGATTTCAGGACCAGCCTGGACTACAAAGCAAGTTCCAGTATAGCTGGAGTTGGAGGGTCACGTCATCTCAAAAACACAAAAACAAAGTATGAAAACTTCACGTTATTGAATATATAAATGTAAGCACCATTCAATTTTTTATCAATTTATCTTTGAAAAGTACCACTTTGAAAATACATGTCACTTTTATAAAATGCTACTGTGTTCTTGTTCCAAACTCATTTAACAAGCACACATTTTTCATATACTTTTTGCCCAATAGTACCAGGTGTTAGTGAAAGGAAAAGTTGAACTGAACAAAGCAATGTCATATTAATGTGGGAATAAATGTTGACAAAAAAGCCACAATTGTGTTTTATTATTTTTAATATTGTGAATAGAATTGAACACTAATAAAACTCTGAAAAGGCAATCATTGCAAAAAATGCATGGTGGCTTAGTGGAGAAAGGCACTTGCCGCCAAACCTGAGCATCGAGTTCAATTTCTGCATTCCACCTGGTGGATGGAGAAAACTGACTCATGTACATTGTCCTACACCTGCCACATACATGCAATGGCATGTATGCATGTACATGCACACATACACACACATATACACATATACACACACAGACACACACACACAAAGAGAGAGAGATTGAGAGAGACAGAGAGACAGAGACAGAAGATAACAACTCTAAGAAAAAAATTAAGGTGGGAAAAATTGGGTGAATAGAGAATTTTTTCTGTTTAGGTTATTTAAATTGAGATATAATTAACACAGAAAGAATGAGATACAAACAATGGGAAGAAAAGAAAATGAGGTATTCCAGAGGGAAAGAAAGGAGGGAATAAACTTAAAATTAGAAGTGATGGAAGCCTGTAAAATGTCCTTTGTTTGGTGGACTGATGAGTGAGCTATGGTATACAGATGCAGTGAAACACAACATGCTAGAGGTAGTAACATCTGATTATGACGCTAGCACTTGAAAGGCAGAGGCAGGAAGATCTGTGACTTTGAGACCAGTCTGATATATATAAACTAGTTTCATCTTTTTTTTATTATTTTGTATAATATTTTGTGTGTGAAGTATTATCTGCATGTATATGAGTGCACCCCTGTTGTGAAATGCCTGAGGATGTCAAAAAAGAGCATCAGATCCCCTGGAGATAAAGACAGCTGTTAGCCACCATGTTGATGCTTGGAATTGAACCCAGCTCTTGAGCAAAAGCAACTATTACCCTTAACCATTGAGTCCTTTCTCCAGCCCCCGACCTTATCTTATAAAAAAGATAATTGTAAAGCCACAGAAGATTTGATTAATTTCTAAATGAGTATTAGTATGAAAAAATTAGTGTAAGTTAACACAAAGCAAAAAATGTGGAGGAAAGATTGTGGTGAGGCAAAAGAAAAAAGGTAAGAATATGTGGAGATCATTATGCAAAAATTTCAAGGAGATTACGAGGAAACAAATCAGTCTCTAAAAGTGAGGGTACATTAAAACAAAATTGAAATTCTATGCTGAATTTGTACTGTTAAACGGTGCTGAAACAATTTTATATGAGAGAAAATTAGATTGAAAATAAAATGTAGGAAATGGAATATAAACACTACCCTATGATTAGAACTGTTTTGCTATTTCAACATTTTTCTTTGAATCTTTACCCATCTGGAAATTACATAAAATAAAAATTCCTTATGTATTTTGGCAAAATCACATGCTATGTAGATACTGCACATACTGTATTAGTTTTGTTGTGGTTTAAGAATAACATATATAGCTAAGGAAGCAGGACTGCCCAGACAAGTTGGGCTGAAGCATCTATTCACTAGCTCCATCTGTTCCTCTAAAATAAGTCAAAAACTCATGGCTATAGTAAAAAGTAGTCGGAGATGCAGAAAGCACACTTTTTATAACAATCTTAGTTTGCAAGAGAATAAATAACTAGCAGAATATATTCTTGGACTGAGTGAAGCCCATTCCAGAGTTAAGAATTTAATGTTCCCCAGGCATCACAGGCAATTATTGTCAATGGTGGAATAGGAAGAAAGCTGACAAAGCCTTCTCAAAATATATTTCTTGATTCAGAATTCCAAATACCATTGGATATTGTGAATTTTTGCTACTCAAAATATCCTGCTACCTTTCTGAATAAATACTGTTATTGCTTGGTGCAAAATTGAAAACATGCATTTAAGATATTAGAGAAGCATCAACACTCAAAGAAACAATGAAAGGGATTCTTATGCTCCTTGTCTTTCATACATTTAATAAGGAGTGATTTGCTTCTGGATAGAGGGCACATACAGATGATGACTCCTACCCCACAACAAAAGTAGACAGTATAATTGAGACAAATGGATTATCCAATTTTTTATAATTGTTAATTGGAAGATGAGTCAGATAAATATTTATTATAATATTTGGAACATTAAAATATACTAAACATTAAAATATTTGCATACTCATATTTCAAGTCTTAATTGCATAGTTTGTGATTGTGATGTGGGACTCTTAGGAAGGGGAGAGAGAGAGAGAGAGAGAGAGAGAGAGAGAGAGAGAGAGAGAGAGAATTTTTCTGCTCTGATGTGCTTAGTTTGAAAGGCTAGTGGCCTAGAAATCACCAGACCACCAAACACACCTCAAGCCAGAAACTTTACGGTTCTCACATCATGAAATGAAAACATGAAATTCATGGACCAAAAAGGGCAAGTTTTAGATAGAAATACTTGTTTATAAGGAGCTTAAGAAGAGAATGAAGGCACAGCTCAAGCAGAACAGGAGGGGTCCCTTGGAAGGAGACATCAATAAGACTCTCTGCTTCATAATTAATAAAGCTTCTCTGGACATAGTTGTTTTCAACCCAGTTCCCTCCAGGTTCCAGGTCACTCACTGTTTCAGTCTTGACTTAAGTACACTCCCAGGAATGGGGTAACCTTTTAGGAAAAAGAGAAAAGAGAAAAAAATAAAAACAGATCCTCTCCCAGGCATTACTAGCCTCTGGTTATATTGGAACTGGATACATTTTTGTTTGGTTTGGTTTGGTTTGGTTTGGTTTTTTTTAATTAATTATTTTTTTATCAAATCTAGACCCATGTCCACCCCATTCCCCCACCCCACCAGAGCTCATGCATTCTGCCAAACATGCTTTTCATCACTTTCTCAGTCTTTCTCAGTACTCTCCATGTGGAAGTTGACTGTTTTGAGCAGAAATTCACTGTTTCAGTCAGTTCTTCGATGCAGTCCTATCTGTTGTTGTTGTTGTTGTTGTTGTTGTTGTTGTTGTTGTTGTTTCCAATATGCATCACTCCCAAGTGCTTTGGACAAAAGCTCAAGGGGCTATGCACAGGAAATACTTACAACTAGATAATTGACACTAGCATCCACAGATGAGGGATACCATTCGTCGTTTGATTTTCTGGGACTGTGTTACTTCACTCAGCTTGATGTCCTCTAGCTCCAGCCATATTCCTGCAAAGCTCATGATGTCGTCGTTCTTTACTGCTGCATAGATCTCCATTGTGTACATGTGCCACATTTTCTCTATCCACTCATCAGTTGAGAAAAAGTGTGGCATCTTTGGCATCAGAGAAGAAGAGGTGTATTGACATGCTAAAGGGCTTTTCTAGTGCATAGCCAGGACAGACTTATTTTTTAGGTCTTTTTAGCCTAAACTGCATATAAATTTCAACCTCTTGTTCTCAGCAATTACATTAGTTTTTTCTGTTGTGTGATAAAAATACTTTGAAAAAGCAGTTTAATGAATAAATAACATTTACTGGCTCCTAATTTGATGATACATTCAATAATAATGGAGAAATCACAGAAGGAGGAGCTTACAGTAGTTGGTCACACCACTATTGAGAGTTAGTGAATGATTCATTCTCCTTTTCAGCTCATTAGATTTCAGTTCAGGTTGTGTTCCCACAAGATTAAGTGTGGGTTTTTGCACCACCAAGAACCTTATCAAAGCAATTCATTATAAGCAAGCCCAGAAGCTAACCTATCTATGTAATCCTGTCAAGTTGACAAAATTAACCATCACAGTTAAATAGTGAATACATATTTCAGAGAACAATTAGCAGGCTTATCTTGTTGATGATTCTTTGCTCTTAATTTTTCCAATAACTGGAGATTAAACCAAGAGACCTCACACTCAAGGCATTTTTTTTTCAATGAGAAACAGCCTTAGCCCTCATCCTACCTTTGGATTACTGACTTTTGTTGTCATTGTTGTTTATTTGTTTCAAACTTCATATATTCTATAAACTTAAAGTTAATTGGATGTGTATGCTGGGGCATGTATTAGATTCAAGGATGCCAGAGACAGAGGCAGGCAAGCCAACCCGGTCTATGTAGGGAGTTATAAATTGCCTGAGGCTGCAGGGAGACCCTGTCAATAATAATAATAATAATAATAATAATAATAATAGTAACAATAATATGTCAGCACCTCATGGAACATTCTCCAAAACCAAACACATACTGGGACTCAGAAAAAAAACTCTATAAATTCAAAAGCATTGAAATAATTTAAAGCATTCTATTAGACCACAGTGCAATAAAGCTCAATATAAACACCAGAATAAGGCCAACTTTCTACAAGAACACATGGAGACTAAATAGCACACTCCTGAATAATGAGTGGATCAGGAAGAAATAAAGAAAGCAATAAAAATATTCCTGGAACTAAAAGAAAAATAAAATAAAACACAGCAAAACCTATGGGATACTTTAATAGCAGTCCTAAGAGGAAAGTTTATAGCACTTAGTTCCTACATTAACAAAGCAGAAAGAAGACAAATAAATGAACACTGCAGCTAACACTTGAGAGACTGTGGGAGTTTCTCTTGCTACTAACAGGTACAGCACAGTCCTGCTATGGGAAGGGGAGCCCAGTGCGTGCCTGTGGCCACTGTAGGGAACTGATGCCTAAGCGCAGAGGGACAGTTGGTTACTTTCTTGACCCGTCATGAGTGAGTGGTATTTCTTATTCAGGTCCTTAGCCTGGGAAAATAAAATATTTCCTCTCTTGGCCTTGCTTTTCTAGCTGCCCAAAGACTGCTGGTCTCTGGACAGGAATTTCAGGCTGATAGCTGATGGTCTATTTCAGCCTACATACACTCACAATTTACTCCAGAGCTGGTGACCTGATAAGTCTCCATCAGTCTTATGGGGGTAATGTGCAATCTTAAAGTTGTTTTAATTTGCATTTCCTAAATTACTATGGAGAATGAACTTTTTTTTTTTTTTTTTTTTTTAGAAAGAAGGAAAAAATTAACTCCTGTAATTTTAAAACAGGAAAATAAAAACATTGGAAATGGAGAACCAATGGAGGAGTTTGTGAAAGCAGCTGGGGTGGATATGTTTTAAAGACTTTTGGATAAATTCATGACACTTTTAAAGATAAATAAAAGACTTTAAAAAGCGAAATAAAAAATCTTAAACAATTTTAAATACCAATACCCAAATTTCAATATAAGGAGTCATAATTTACTGATTAAATATGCTTAATTTTTCACAAAATAAGGCTTTTCAGTAATAGGATTTTATAAAAATAAACTTCCCAAATATTAGAAGTAAACGTTCTTGATTAGGAATTTTTTCTTTGATTATTCAGAAGCTTGTAGTTCATTCACCAAATTTATGAAAAATGTTTGTTAATTCTTTAGATACTGATTCTGTTACATATGAACCTATATGGTAACATCAACCCTGATGAACCTTTAACTTTTTGTGTAAGTACTGTGATATTAATGATATTGTACTCATGAACAATTCAATAAATGTTTACTGGAAGCCTGCATTTCAAGTTTAAAAGAATATGGAGCTTTTGTGCACTTCACACAGCAATAGATATTTAAAAAAAAAAATCTCAGGATACAACCTGAACAAAGACACTAAGAGATCTTTATGAGAACAAAAACAAATCCTTGTAGAAGGGACCTTGAAGACGACAACCATTTGAAGATGGAAGGACCTACTCATGCTTCCTGGCGATGTGAGAGATTAATATAGTAAAAGAAAATTCCACTCTGACACAAAATCTAATACTATCATCATATAATATCATGATATATCATACTATATCATATACTTCAATGCAATCCTTAATCAACTTTCTTCTCACAGCATTTTCACGGAACAAAAACTCCTAAACCATTTATCGACAAAAAAAAAGCCACACATGCAATGCAATGTGGCACCAAGACACAGGCGGGATGATTACCATACACATACTTCAACACCACCAATATTGTCAGAGCTAAGGATGAATTAAACACCGCCTGGTAGCCCACGCATGCGCACAGATCCAAAAACCACCTATACAAATGCACCCTAGCAATCATACTAATGAGATCATGCTAATTTCCGCCACCTCATATTTGGCCAACGGGCGTCCAAGGAATCAAAGGAATACCAAGCTCTTCAGCAAAAGGTGCTATGACACAACTGGAATTCGCCTTGTGAACACCCCTAACCAACTTAAACCCTTCTTTCATCCTGTGTAAATATCAACTCCAATGGATACAAAAACTTTAATGTGAATCCTGAAAACAAAAAATGACTAGAAAAACCATTGGGCATACCCTACGAAGATACTCGGTTTAGGATTAAGGTCTATCTTAAAACAGGACCAACGACAGCAGGAAATAAGTTTCAGCAATCGACAACTGGGAACCATCAGTAAACAAAGAAAGCTTTCCTGATAGAGCAAAGAAACAAAGAAGTGAAGAGGAAACTCAGAGAATGGAAGGAAATCATCAGTGACTCTAAATTACTCAAAAACAAAGGATCAAGACAACAAATGACCCAATCATAAGACAGAACAAAGAGGTGAAATGAGATTTAACAAATGAAGTAAAGTTGGCTGAGAAACGTCTTTAAAAAATGTTTTCAATCTCACCGGCTTGGTGGCACCATCTTTAATCCTAACACTTGGGAGTCAAGGCAGGCGGATCTTTTTGTGTATAGTTCAAAGGTCCAGCCTGGTGTACAGAGTGTGTTTCCAGGACAAGCTTGGGCTAAAGGGAGAACCCGGTCCCCGTCGTAAAGACCAAAAAAAAAAAAAAAAAAAAAAAAGTTCATTCCCATAGAATTTCTAGGGAAATGCAAATTAACACTACTTTAAGATTGCCACATTACCGGAACTACCCCCCATAAGACTGGCATGGGAGAACTTACTCAGTGTCACCAGCTGTGAGTTAAAATTTTGTGAGTGTATGTAGGCTGAAATAGACCAATCATTATCAGCCTGAAATTCCTGTCCCAGGACCAGCATCCTTTGCGGCAGCTAGACAAAGCAAAGGCCCAAGAGAGGAAATATTTTTTTTCCCAGGCTAAGGACCTGAATAAGAAATACCACTCACTCATGACGGGTCAAGAAAGTAACCAACTGTCCCTCTGCGCTTAGGCACAGTTTCCCTACAGTGGCCCCCGACCCCCCCCACAGGCACTCACTGGGCATCGCACCATTCCGCATAGCATGAACGTGGCTTGTAACTGTTAGTAAGCAAGGAAAACCCCCAGTCCCTCGTCTCTCAAGTGTTAGCTGCAGTGGTTCAATTATTAATTTGTCTTCTTTCTGCTTTTTTAAATTGTATTTATAGGAAACTAAAATAAAAAAATAAACTTTCCTCTTAGGACTGCTATTAAAGTATCCCATAGGTTTTGCTGTGTTTTTATTTTTTATTTTTCTTTTAGTTCCAGGGAATATGTTTTATTGCTTTCTTTTCATTATCTCCTGACCCACTCATTATGTCCAGGAAGTGTTGCTATTTAGTCTTCCCCCCACCTTTTCAGGTGTTCTTGTAGAAAGTTGGCCTTATTCTGGTGTTTATTTTTTTTTTGGGGGGGGTGAGCTTATATGCACGGTGGTCTAAATAGAAATCTTTAAATTTAATTTTCAATGCTTTGAATTATATCAGAGTTTATTTTCTTTTTTTTTTTCCTGAGTTCTGTCCCAGTGAAATGTGTTTGGGTTTTGGCAGAGTTCCTCGAGTTGGCTGCCATTTGTAGTTTTTACTATTATTATTCTTTATCTATTATTAGTAATATGCACAGGGTCTCCCTGAAGGCCTCAGGCAATATTGAAACTCCCTACATAGACCGCGGATCGCCGTTGGCTGCCTGCCTGCTGCTGCTTGCCGTTCTCTGGCAATCCTTGAATCTAATACGATGCACCAGCATACAGCAGTCCAATTAACTTTAAGTTTATTAGTAAGATATATGAGTTTGAAAAATTAAACAACATTGACAAAAAAGTCAGTAATCCAAAGGTAGGATGAGGGCTAAGTTAAGGCTGTTTTCTCATTGAAAAAAAAGGAATATGGCCTTGAAGTGTGAGAGGTCTCTTGGTTTAATCCGCCAGTTAGGGGGAAAATTAAGAGCAAAGAATCATCAACAAGATAAGCCTGCTAATTGTTCTCTGAAATATGTATTCACTATTTAACTGTGATGGTTAATGGTTAATTTTGTCAAACATTGAACAGGAATTACAGAGATCTAGGTTCGCTTCTGGCTTGCGTCTCATCTGCCGTTAGCTATTGCCATACTGTTCTTGGTGGTGCAAAAACCCACACTTAATCTTGTGGGAACACAACCTGAACTGAAATCTAATGATCCGGAAAAGGAGAAATGAATATTCACTAACTCTCATAGTGGTGTGAACCAACTCTGTGTAAGCTCCTCCCTTCTTGTTGATTTTCTCCATTATTTAATTGGAATGTAAAAATCATCAAATTAGAGCACAGTAAAATTGTTTCTTTAATTTCTTAAACTAAACTCTTCCTTTTTTCAAAGTATTTTTTATCAATCCACCACAGAAAAAAACTCAATGAAATGGGGCCTGAAACAAGAGGTTTTGAAGATTTTTAATATGCGTTTATAGGCTAAAAGACCTAAAAAAAATAAGTCTGGGTCCTGGCTATGCCAACTAGAAAAGCCCTTTAGCAATGTCAATACAACACTCTTCTTCCTCTGAATGCCAAAATGGTGATGCCAACAGCGTTTTTCCTCACTGATGAGTGGAAAATTAGAGAAAATGTGGCACATTACACAAGATGGAGTCTATGCAGCAGTAAAGAAAAGACGACATCATGAGCTTTTGCAGAATATTGGCTGGAGCTAGATGACATCAAGCTGAGGTTTAAGTAACACAGTCCAGAAAAATCAAACGACGAATTTGTTGAATCCCTCATCATGTTTTATGCTATTTTCAATTATGAAGAAACTAGGTTGGTAATATGTATTTCTTGTGCATGTCCCTTTGAGCTTTTGTTCAAAGCACTTGGGAGTGATGCATATTGGAAACAACAAACAACAACACAACAACAACAACGACAAAACAACAGAAAGGACTGCTCGAAGAACTGACTGAAACAGTGANTCCTTGTTTTTCCAAACAACAAAGGAAATAACATTGGAATGGAGAACCAATGGAGGAGGTTGTGGAAAGCAGCTGGGGTGGATATGTTTTAAAGACTTTGGATAAATTCATGACACTTTTAAAGAATAAATAAAAGCCATTTAAAAAGCGAAATAAAAAATCTTAAACAATTTTAAATACCCAAATTTCAGATAAGGAGTCATAATTTACTGATTAAATAATGCTTAATTTTTCACAAAATAAGGCTTTTCAGTAATAGGATTTTATAAAAATAGATCTTCCCAAATATTAGAAGTAAACGTTCTTGATTAGGAATTTTTTCTTTGATTATTCAGAAGCTTGTAGTTCATTCACCAAATTTATGAAAAATGTTTGTTAATTCTTTAGATACTGATTCTGTTACATATTGAACCTATTGGTAACATCAACCCTGATGAACCCCTTATACCCTTTCCTCTGTGTAAGTACTGTGATATTTTTATTATGATATTGTACTCCATGAACAATTCAATAAATGTTTACTGGAAGCCTGCATTTCAAGTTTAAAAGAATATGGAGCTTCGTTTTTCACTTCACACAGCAATAGATATTTAAAAAAAAAAATCTCTAGGATACACCTGAACAAAGACACTAAGAGATCTTTATGTAGAAAACAAATCCTTGTAGATAGGGATTGAAGACGATCATCCCATAAAGATGGAAGGACCTTACTCATGCTTCTGCGGATGTGACAGATGAAATATAGTAAAAAAAAATTCCATCTGACACAAATACCTATACATCCTATATATATCATGATATTATATAATATATCATAATTTCAATGCACATCTTAATCAACTATCTTTCTTCACAGATTTTACGGAACAAAACATCCTAACCAAATTCACTGAACAAAAAAAAAGCCACATGCAATCGCAATGCTGCAGCACCAAGACCAGGCAGGATGATTACCATACAATACTTCAACACACCAATATGTCAGAGCTAAGGATGAATTACAACACCGCCGGTCCTCGCCCAAAACCGCACCGGCGCTTACCCGATCACCCAAAATAAATAATTAACTGCCAAATTGAGGAATCATGCTAATTTCACCACCTCATATTGCCACAGGGCGTCCCGAAGGCATCAAAGGCATACAAGCCATCTTCAGCAAAAGGTGCTAGACACAACTGGCAATTCGCCTATTGTAGGAACAATAACACTTAAAACCCTCTCTTTCACCTGGTGTATAATACGTCATATCCATATGGACCTCAAATATCACTTATTTCAATGGAATCCTGAAACACACTATAACTATTGACAGCCACAAACCATTCGGGCAGTACCTACAAGATCTCGGTTAGGATAGTCTATCTAACCAAAGACACGACAGCAGGCAAATAAGTTGTCAGTACATTGCACTGGACCTCGTAAACAAAAAAGTTCCTGATGCAAACTATATAGTGAGAGAACCCTTCCTAGTAACATGGAAGAATCGCCATCAGTGCCTAATTACCAACAAACAAAGAACAAGACAGCGATCGAGAATGACCCAATCATCAACGACAGACAAAGAGGTGATGGACTCCCTTTCATCGTATTCTGGAACTCTTTCAAAAGTACTCTCAATCTACCGTGCTTGGGGCACACTTAACCTAACACTGCGGCATAATTGTATTATTTCAAGACGAACCGATGTGTCTTCGCGTAATACCCATATTTTCCGCTGTCTACTCACTGTCTCTTTCAATACCAACGGTCACCACCGCCTGGCCGGTGGTGCCACCATCTCTCAATCCGCATTCATCGTGTATAGATTTGCAGACAGGCGGACATACTTTGGATCTCGATCTTGCTAGTTGCTCGACAAGGCCCGCAGGTTGAATCCTCCATCCGGCTTCCGTTTTGCACTGCTCTGTCCGGCTCAGTGACTAATGTTCTACGTTCAAAGAAAAAAAAAAAAAAAAACAAAAAGTTCATTCCCATAGTATTTGGAAATGCAAATTAAACACCACTTTAAGATTGCACATGCTACCCCCATAAGACTGCATGGAGACTTTACTCAGGTCCCAGCTCTGGAGTAAATTTGTGAGTGTATGTAGGCGTGAAATAACCAATCAGCCTTATCAGCCTGAAATTCCTGTCCAGAGGACCAGCAGATCTTTGGGCAGCTAGAACAGCAAGAGCCCAAGAGAGGAAATATTTTTTTTTCCCAGGCTAAGGACGCTGAGATAAGAAGTATACTACTCACGTTAGGGTCAGAAAGTAACAACTGTCCTTTGCCCTAGGGACAGTTTTCCCTACAGTGGCCCCCCCCCCACAGGCACTCACTGGGCTCGCCCTTCCCATAGCAGGACTGGTGCTTTGTACCTGTTAGTAGAAGAGAACCCCCCAGTCCCCTCTCAAGTGTTAGCTGCAGTGTTCATTCATTTTTGTCTTCTTTTTTTTGCTTTTTAATTAGAACTTTATATCATAAAATAAAAAACTTTCCCTCTTAGGACTGCTATTAAAGTATTCCCATTAGTGTTTCTGTGTCTTTATTTATTTTTTCTTTTAGTTTCCCGGAATTTTTATGCTTTCTTTTCTCCTTTTCCCACTCCACGCATTATTAGAGTGGTGCTATTTAGTCTTTTCCCCCCCCCACCATTTTCGGTGTTCTTTGTAGAATAAGCTTGGCCTTATTCTGGTGTTCGATATTTTTTTTGGGGGGAGCTTTATGCACTGTGGTCTCATAGCAAATGCTTACATATTCATTTCCAACTTGATTATATCGGTATTTCTGCTTTTTTTTTCCTGAGAGTCCCAGTATGGTGTTTGGGTTTTGGAGCAATGTTCCCTGGGTGAGCTGACATTTTGTTACTATCTATTTTTCTATTTTTCATTTTTATTATTATTGCAGGGTCTCCCTGCAAGGCCATCAGGCAATTTATTAAACTCCCTACATAGACCGGTGTTGGCTTGCCTGCCTCTGTCCCTGGTAATCTTCTTGAATCTAATACATGCCACCAGCATACAGCATCCAATTAACTTTAAGTTTATAGATCGAAATATATGATTTGAAACAATCAAACAACATGACAAAACAGTCAGTAATCCAAATGGTAGTCGGATGAGGCTGGGCTACTCAGGCGTTTCTCATTGAAAAAAAAAATGGCCTTGAGTGTTGGGTCTCTTGGTTTAAATCCGCCAGTTTGGGGGAAAATGTAGACGCAAAGAACATCAAACAAGATAAGCCTGCTAATGTTCCTCTGAAATATGCTATTCACTATTTAACGCGATGGTAATGGTTAATTTTGTCAACTTGAACAGGATTACAGAGATTAGGTTGCTTCTGGCTTGTCTATCTGTGATTGCTATTGCCATACGTTCTTGGTGGTGCAAAAACCCACACTTAATCTGTGGGGAACACAACTTGAACTCGACATCTAATGATCCGAAAAGGAGAATGAATATTCACTACTCTCAATAGTGGTGTGACCAATCTGTGTAAGCTCCTCCCTTCTGTTGATTTTCTCCATTATTTAATTGAATGTAAATCATCAAATTAGGAGCACAGTAAAATGTTTTTATTCATTAAACTACCCTTTTTCAAAGTATTTTTTATCAACACCACAGAAAAAAACTAATGAATTGGGCCTGAAACAAGAGGTTGAAGATTTAATATGCAGTTTAGGCTAAAAAGACCTAAAAAAATAAGTCTGGGTCCTGGCTATGCCAACTAGAAAAGCCCTTTAGCAATGTCAATACACACTCTTCTTCCTCTGAATGCCAAAGATGCCAACACGTTTTTCCTCACTGATGAGTGGAAATAGAGAAAACATGTGGCACATGTACACAGATGGAGTCTATGCGCAGTAAAGAAAAGACGACATCATGAGTGTTTGCAGGAATATGGCTGGAGCTAGAGGACATTCAAGCTGAGTGAGTAAGTAACACAGTCCAGCAAAATCAACGACGAATGTTGGAATCCCTCATCATGTGTATGGCTCGTGTCAATTATGGACTGGTTGTGAAATGTATTTCTTGTGAGCCCTTGAGCTTTTGTCAAAGCACTTGGGAGCTGATGCACTAGTGCTTGGCAGATTTTGGAACACAACCACCAACAAACTAACAACCACAATCCACAACAACAACCACAGATAGGACTGCATCGGACGAACTGACTGTTGAAAACAGTGAATTTCTTGCTCAAAACAGGTCACCTTCCACCCTGGAGGAGTCCTGCGAACGATGAGACTAGTGGCTGACAAAGCCTGGTTTGGCAACTTGCATGAGCTCTGGTGGCGGTGGGGGGGGATGGGTGGACAGGGTGCTAGATTGGATAAAAAAAAACGGAAGCTCCCACAAAAAACCAAAAACCAAACCAAACCAAACCAAACAAAAAATGTATCCAGGTCCAAGATAACCAGAGCGAGGAAGGCTGGGACGAGGATCTGTTTTTATTTTTTTCCTGTCTCTTTTTCCGAAAAGGTTACCCCATTCCTGGGAGTGTACTTAAGTCAAGACTGAAACAGTGAGTGACCTGGAACCTGGAGGGAACTGGGTTGAAAACAACTATGTCCAGAGAAGCTTTATTAATTATGAAGCAGAGAGTCTTATTGATGTCTCCTTCCAAGGGACCCCTCCTGTTCTGCTTGAGCTGTGCCTTCATTCTCTTCTTAAGCTCCTTATAAACAAGTATTTCTATCTAAAACTTGCCCTTTTTGGTCCATGAATTTCATGTTTTCATTTCATGATGTGAGAACCGTAAAGTTTCTGGCTTGAGGTGTGTTGGTGGTCTGGTGATTTCGAGGCCACTAGCCTTTCAAAATAGGCACATCAGTTAGCAGAAAAAATTCTCTCCTCTTCTCTCTCTCTCTCCTCTCTCTCCTCCTCGCTCTCTCTCTCTCCCCTTATACGAGTCCCACATCACCATCACACACATCATTAAGACTGCAATATGAGTATGAATTATTTTAATGTTTCGCTATTTAATGTTTCCAAAATATTATAATAAATTTTATTGATCATCTCAATTAACAATTATAAAAAATTGGATAATCCATTTGTCTCAATTATACTGTCTACTTTTGTTGTGGGGTAGGAGTCATCATCTGTATGTGCCCTCTATCCAGAAGCAAATCACTCCTTATTAAATGTATGAAAGACAAGGAGCATAAGAATCCCTTTCATTGTTTCTTTGAGTGTTGATGCTTCTCTAATATCTTAAATGCATGTTTTCAATTTTGCACCAAGCAATAACAGTATTTATTCAGAAAGGTAGCAGGATATTTTGAGTAGCAAAAATTCACAATATCCAATGGTATTTGGAATTCTGAATCAAGAAATATATTTTGAGAAGGCTTTGTCAGCTTTCTTCCTATTCCACCATTGACAATAATTGCCTGTGATGCCTGGGGAACATTAAATTCTTAACTCTGGAATGGGCTTCACTCAGTCCAAGAATATATTCTGCTAGTTATTTATTCTCTTGCAAACTAAGATTGTTATAAAAAGTGTGCTTTCTGCATCTCCGACTACTTTTTACTATAGCCATGAGTTTTTGACTTATTTTAGAGGAACAGATGGAGCTAGTGAATAGATGCTTCAGCCCAACTTGTCTGGGCAGTCCTGCTTCCTTCCCCCCGTAGCCATATATGTTTTCTTTACAAACCACAAACCAACTAATACCGTATGTGCAAGTATCTACCTCGCATGTGATTTGCCAAAATAACATAAGGAATTTTATTTTATGTAACTTCCAGCTTGGTAAAGATTTCAAAGAAAATTTTAATAAAAACGTTCTAATACTTGGGTAGTGTTTATATTCCATTTCCTACATTTTATTTTCAATCTAATTTTCTCTCATATAAAATTGTTTCAGCACCGTTTAACAGTACAAATTCAGCATAGAATTTCAATTTTGTTTTAATGTACCCTCACTTTTAGAGACTGATTTGTTTCCTCGTAATCTCCTTGAAATTTTTGCATAATGATCTCCACATATTCTTACCTTTTTTCTTTTGCCTCACCACAATCTTTCCTCCACATTTTTTGCTTTGTGTTAACTTACACTAATTTTTTCATACTAATACTCATTTAGAAATTAATCAAATCTTCTGTGGCTTTACAATTATCTTTTGCATTTACGATACGGTCGGGGGCTTGGAGAAACGGATTCCAAGGGGTACGGGTTAATAGGTGTTTTGCTTCAGAGCTGGGTTCAATTCCAAGCATCAACATGGTGGCACAGCTTCTTATTCCAGGGGATCTGATGCTTTTTTCTTTGACATCCTCCGATTTCCCAACAGGGTTTGCACTCAGAGACAGGCAGCTCATAGTCACACAAAAATATTATACAAAATAATTAAAAAAAGATTGAAACTAGGGTATATAGATCAGACTGGTTCGCAAAGGCACAGATCTGCCTGCCCGCTGCCTTGCAAGGGCGCGCGTAGACTCGATGGTACTCCCTCTAGCATGTTGGGGTTCACGCAGCGTATGACTATAGCGCACGAGCAGGCACCACACAAAGGACCTGTTTACAGGAGGCCATCACTGCGCCGGTTAAGTTTAGGCCCGCCTTTCTTTCCCTCTGAATACACATTTTCTTTATTCCATGGTTTGTATCTCATCTCTGCTGTGAATTATAGCTCAAGTTAAATAACCCCTAAACAGAAAAAATTCTTATTTCACCCAATTATTCCCACCTTAATTTTTTTCTTTAGAGTTGTTATCTTAGTCTCTGTCTCTCTGTATCTCTCAATCTCTCTCTCTTGTTTAAAATTAATTGATTAATTTATTTCCTTTAACCCATTGAATCTAGTTAGTGTTGCTTTTTTTCACATAGGTAGGGAGTCATCAACTGGGGCAAGAGGTGCCTACCAGTACTCACACTCACAAAGTGACTACCCCTCCACCAGCAACTATAGGCTTCTCTCTCTCTCTCTCTCTCTCTCTCTCTCTCTCTCTCTCTCTGTCTCTCTCTCTCTTTCTCGGATGTGTGTGTGTGTGTGTGTGTGTGTGTGTGTGTGTGTGTGTGTGTAGCACTCTTGACGTGGTGCTTTGTGGGCATCAGAAGATAATCCACTACAGTCTTTGTTCCTTCTACCACCGGGACCCTGGGTCTGAAAGTCATGTCCTTAATGCCTAGCAGAAGGGTCTATATACACTAAGCTATCTCACTAGATCTAAAATTTCTGTCAATCAGTTTTTAGTACAAAAACACACCTATTATTTGTAATATGGTAACATGTACCATAAAGTGGTTTAATTAATATGTTTTCTTTTAGTTTTGAAAATTAGATTTGTGTTAATCTTAAAACATTGTATTGTACATCAGGCCAGGCATGGTGGTGCATGCCTTTAATTGCAGCAGTTGAGAGGCAGAGGCAGGCAGATCTTTGTGAGTTCAAGGCCAGCCTGGTCTACAGAGTGAGTTCCAGGACAGCTGGGGCTACAAGGAGACCCTATCTCGAAAAGACCAAAAAAGAAAAAAAAATTGTATTGTACATTTATAAACTTTTTATTACATATGTGGTAAATTCTCTGTGAGAATGTTTTGAAGAATTGTGCTTAATATAAGTGCATTACTAGTCCATAATTAATACCTATGAGAAAATATATTTAGTTATACTGTGGAAAGCAAATATGTAAGTAATCTGTTTGTTACTACTACACTAATCCTGAAATAATAGCCTTTTGATGGTAAAATAGCAATTTACAGCTAAAGTCAATTTCATTATTTGAACACCAGTATTTTCTTGAATCTTGAAAAAACAAAGTGATTTCTTCTATAATATGTTTCAGAACATCATCACACACAAACATTTTATGTGAACGGACTTAAAGTAATAAAAGTTAAAGGTTTGAGAGTTGATATTTTTAATAGGTATTAAATAGGTATTTAATAGGTATAGACACATTGTTCTCAAATGTGTCCATAATTGTTCATTATTTACCTTTGAATATGCAAATGATTCTTTCAAATTCTTCAAGTTATTGAACCCTTAATTGCACACACCCGTGCTTTGTTAATAAAACCCTTGAGTGTGGTGGGTGACGTAAACAAGTTCTACTCCTGCTTTCAATGACAGTTACAGGTAAAAGTCCACCAAAGTGCTCTTCACGGAACCAATTAATTTATTGGCCTTAATTATAGAGAAATGGATGAGGGGCTACTTACAGGGTCATGGGTGCTCCCCCTTAAGGCTACACTGGAAAAATCTTCACCTTAGTATAGATGATGGCTTTCCTATAGCTGCTTCATGAAGCACCCATCACCCTTAGATTTCCTCAGCCTATATATTCTAGATCTTTAAGAAGCCAGGTGCAATTAGGGCTAAATTGCTACCTTTGGGTTGGGAGGTGAGTCTTGATTTTCAAGTGAGGTGCTTTGACTCTCCTGGCCCTTTCTGCTATGAGCTGATTAAAGTCAGCAATCCCCAATGTGATGATCTTAGCAAGCTGGCACAGCAGAGCTTCTGTCTGTCTCAGAGGGATGTCCTGTACATTAGTAGTAGCTTCTGCCTGGTTCAGAGGGCTCTCCTGTACATTATTCTACTCTGTATCTCTCTTCAAGATATGAAAAGACAAGATAAATTTGTAGAACTTAATACAACTGAGGATATATTCCAATCATCTCATTAGGAAATTAGCAATCTAGGAGCCACATGTAGTTGTATATACCTTTAACCCATCTACTACCAGGCAGATATGGAAGGCTCAGGGGTTCAAGTACATTAATGACTACTTAAGAATAAATAACAGCAAAAATACAAACAAAAACAACCTAAAGATCTATACAGAATATAAAGCACCTTTCCAGAATTTAGAAGATCCAATTTTCTATTTTAAATTGAAAGCAAAACTCTTTTTTCATGTGGAAACTGCCCCGAACTCTATATATTATAGAGGATATCCATTAACTAAAATTAATAAGATTTAGTTACTCCATATTTAGCACTCATTTCGAATATCTTGCATTGAATGAAAGCTATTTACTCTTTCTTGCCCTTTGAAAAATAGATAAAATTTTCAGTGAACTTGAAGGACAGAGTGAAAACTATCCCAAAGTGAGAATGCACTATTTTAGAAATGTTGGAGTCCATATTAGAAATTATTTAGTGGGCTGCAGGGGTCAATTTTCACAGGAAAGTGAACACAGATGCCATCTTCTGCTTCTTTTAATAAAGGAATTTAAGTCAATAATTTGAACTGAACAGCTCTATACTGGTCTTCCTAGTCTCAAGTATCCTTTTAACTGAATAACAGGTGATTGACATTCCCTTTTTCTTAGGGTTGACAAAACATGTGTCCAAGATACTTCTCTTTTTCTGTATGTTGATGTTTTGCTTTGAATTTGAATCCTCTAGAATTCATGGAACTTCAATCAATATCTGTCTCTTTATGAGCTCAGCCAAAAATGGACTTCCAATGACTGCTAAAGTGAAGAAAATGGTACCCATCCTGCCCCAGCTGCCATTCTGCTGTAATGAAACTAGTCATTAGCCAGATCTGTGTGTGAAAGAGAAGGCACTGCTCTCTTCCTCACCACACCTCATATTGGTACAGCATCTTTTCAGAATGAAAGAATATTGTGAACATAGTTCTTTATTCTGACAGAAACATTTAAGGAGAACATCTATACAATGGAATACTATTTAGCAGTAAAGAAAGATGTCATTATAACTTTGTAGGTAAATGGATGGAGCTTGAAGCCATTGTACTAAGTGAAGTAAGACAGTCCCAGAAAAACAAAAGGTGAATGGTTTCCCTCAATTGCAGCTGCTAGCACCAAATCCCTCCAGATGAAAGACAAGCTGAACAACTTTATTGTTAGAGTTCTGTTTATCAGAAAGCAACAATGCTGTTATAATGTAAATCTCTCAACGGGCTCTAGAATCCACCCACCACTTATTTTCGTACTCTATAATTACTGTATATGGGTGGAGAGTAAGTATATTTTAGAGTAATATAAAATTAATGGAGGAAAATGTGGATTCCTAAGCATAAAAAAAGAGTGAGAGAAAGATGCAGGACAGTTATGGCAGAATGCATGATGTGGGGACAGGGGGAGGGGAAGGAACAAGGGAATATGCCTAAACTAAATTGAAAAATGATGTCTGAAATACACAAAACATCAATAAAAGGACAAAAGAAGGAAGTTAATTTTGAATCCTCAGACTTTACTGAATGTATTTATCAATTGTAGGAGTCTGATTATGGAATCTTTACAGTCTTTTATGTAAAGAATCAAATAGCATGAAAATAAAAATACTTTGAATTCTTCATTAATAAAAATAAAATGTGAATACCTTGATGGGATCTAGAATGAACCTACCACTTATTTTCAGAGTTTATAAATGTGACATATGAGGAGAGGGTATGTATGCATATGTTAAAGTAATATAAAATTAAAGGGGAAAATATGACTTCCAAAAATGGCTACCCTTATTTGTGGATACTAAGAGCAAATCCCCAGTTGAAAGGCAAGCTGAACAAAAACGTAATATATAAGATATATATATATATATATATATATATATAAATATATTTAGCGTAAACTATAGTAAATTATACATATAATAAAAAATGGTGATGGCAAAATTAGATATCCATTTGAACAAGAATGAAATTATTCCCTCATCTATCACACTGCATGAAAATCAGTTCTGAATGGAGCAAAGACCTCACTGTAAATCCCGAAACAGTGAAACTGTTAGAAGACAACATAGGCAGTACTCTATAAAATATGTCTACAGGAAAGGGCTTTCTAAATCAGACATCAGTTGCTTAGAATCAAAGGTCAACAATCAACAACTGGGAACTAGTTAAACTATAATATTTCTGTACAGTAAAAGAAAGAACCAAGTGATAGAATAGTGATCCTAATAAATGGAAGTAGCCTCTGCAGGTATTCATCCCATATAGGATTAATGTCCAGAATATATAAACAATTAAAAATTACAATGAAACAAGAAACAATGACACAATTAGTAAGTGGGCTACGGATCTGAACACTGAGCTCTCAACAGACGAATTCACAATGGTGAAGAAATACCATAAATAATGGTCAACATTCTTAGTGATTATAGAAATTCACATCAAAATTACTTTAAAATTTCATCTAACCCTTTTGAGAATTGCTAAGTTTAAGAGAATGAATCATGTGAAATGCTGGCATGTATGCAGGAAAAGGATATCCCTCATTTACTTTTGATTGGAATGGAAATGGGTGCAACCAGTCCAGAAGTAAATGTGGAGAATCCTTTAAAAACTAGAAATAAGCTGGGCTTAGTGAGACACAACTTTAATACCTGCACTCTGGAGGCAGAAGCATGCAAATCTTTGTTAGTTTGATGCCAGCTGGCCCTAAAATGAGACCTTGTCTCAGAAAGAACAAAAATAAATAATAAATAAAATAAAATTACCTAGAAATAAATCTACCATATAATCCAGTCACACCACTCCAACAACATATGTTCTTGAACAGCAGTGTTCATTGTGGCTCTTTCCCCCATAGCTAAGAAATTGTAACAGACTAAATATCTCTTAAGTGATGAAATGATAGTAAAAGTGTAGTACATTTACAAATTGTTCCACTCAATGGGAGAAAAATCTGTGTACTGTATTTAGACATAACTAAATCCACATAGCTGGAGAGGTCATAGATCCTAGAGGAAAAACCTTCTTTTGAAATATCCCTAAGAAAACAGAATTTGTTATTTTTTTCTAGGAACTAACTCTCATATTTACAGACCACTGTACATTTTAACCCTCATCAAATAAGCTTCTTTTTGCAACTGATGATGACTATTTCAGAATTCCCGTACTGCTCAAATGAAGCAAATAATTGTATGTGATAAGCTTAAGTCTAAGTGACACATCTTCAATGCAACCTCTACACATAGAATGAATGCATCTCTCAGAACTGACCAGAGAAGTATTTTTTATGCAGCAGATAGTGAAAACTTAAGTGACCATGATAAGGAAAATAAGAAGCCACGTAGTGCTTATCCATGACTAGGACTCCTATTTCAGGCATCTGTTCCTTTCATGATGAGCAGGGGGATAGCTTGTAAGAGTCAGAGGGGCTGGATGACCATAGGAAGCATATTTTCATCCAGCAGGACAATTAGGCATATGTTGGTGACTGCATGCATAAGTACTGTGTAAACTCAGACTAGAAAATTAATAGGTTAGTCACGAAAGGCTCTGTAAGTAATCCCAACCCAACCTAAGGAACTTTTGGCAATTAATGTCTACTAGGTGGGGGTGAGACAGTTCTTTTAAAAGATAGGAGTCTCAGTGGGGCCAGTGGATGGACCCACAGTAAAGAATATTTGGGGGACATTAAACTGGAGGTGAGCAATAAGTGGAGATGACACTAGGGGAAGGGGTCTAAATATCAATAAACTATCTCAAAATAAAATTATTACAACAAAATCAACATGACCTGTTGAAATTAATTTAATGATCGGAAACACTACAAACTTCCTGCCACTTTTAATCACTATGTAGAATAGCAAAGACATTCTAATTACACTGTAGCATTTTACTAACAATAAGCAACCCTCCCCCCTTGGAAGAATTTTGGATGAGACTTAGCTAAAATTTTTTTTAATTTTTTTTTTTATTTTTAAGTGATTCTACAATACAATGACACGGTTGTTTGCAGAAAACACTGATGTTACTCAGTATGTCATACAATTAAGTAATTGGTGCATTTTGCAAGTATCTATGTCCAAATTTTGAACAACCTAAGGTTCCCATAGACCAGTTGGAGAAGCTTGTATGCACAGGCATGTTGATCAATCAGGTGTCCAGACTATATTCCTGTAGTCTCATGATTCACCCCTATCTCTCCACAGCCCTTACAATCTACCAGGCCTCCTCTTCCACAGTTTGTTCCCTGAGCTTTGGGAAAGGGGCACAAGTGGGTGAGAAGAAAACAGTCTAATTTCTTTGGAGTTGTCATTTTGGACTCCAGTCTGTTCACGTTGTTTCCCTTCACGGATTGACAGCTTTCCCAGTGATACTCTTTTCAGTCATACTAACAAAGCTCAAGCTATTGGATGTACAGGCATTTAAGCAGTACCAATTATTGTGTCAAGCTAAGCTGTGAGCATAGACACAGATGCTTGGATGGTACGCTAATCCGCAAGCTGTGGTTTCTCTATAAAGGGTGACAAGTTCTTATTGTGGCTTATAACATCGCCTAACCACTAGAGGACATAAGCTTGTGGCATCCGCTGTGAGTTATTCCTCCAAGGAGAGAGCTAATAGCCAAATAGATTTGGGATATATATAGACACTTGGCTGCCACTGTTGCACAGTATCTCCAGGCTGTTGAGGTGTAGCTGATATTGACGGAGGAGTCTTGCTTGTCTCAGGGAGACCAATATTTTGCTGTATTGCTTTAGTGGCCTTTGGTAACGCTCTCTAGCATTTCAGAGGCCAGTTGTACGCTAGCAAGTGACGTCTCATAACATTTTTCATGCTCACACCAGGTCTTCGACAACAGGGACTTACTGCCTTTCTCCTTGCATATATCCCACTTATAGGCAAAAGGCCTTTATAATTTGGGGGGGGGGGTTTGAATCCCCTAGCCAACATCTCCTAGGCAGAATAATTCATTGCTGATGTCAGAGCTTTCCTGTAGTAATATATTTTGCTTAATTACACAACTTATAAACACTTTACTATTGAATTTGGCTCTAGATAGAGAAATATCCTTTCACAGTTCCTATGCCTATCAATCAATTAATACGTTATGCCTGTTTTATAGGAAATTACCACTGTAACAATTGGCTCTAGTTTACAGTTAGGGAGTGGTTTCATTACCATCATGTTTTTCTTTTTCCTATAAAGGGGAGAGGTAGGAAGGTTTCTCAGTATCTGGAAGGTAAACTTCATTAGGGCCCATTATAAACAGTTAACCCCAATATTATTCAGAGAGATGCTCAGTGTCTGTGACTCAGGCAGTCTGAGGTTCCTCTTTCTTTAATGTTCAGATGGGTCAACCTCTCTGCTGGCATTTCCCAGTCCATCCTGCATAGCCATAAGTTGTATGTTTTCAGGCATTTAGATTGGTGATTTTTACCTGTGGGAACATAAAATTCTCCTCCCATTGTTAGTTTCAAGATCAGAAAAATTGAAAATTTATCAATAGGATTGGAACACAGAGTTTTCCATTTGTATCCCAGAAAGGATAGTACCCCACCTCCCACCTCCCTCTTTTTTTTTTTTTTTTGTTTTTATGTTTTTCGTTTTAGGTCTCTAATTTGTATTACAAATACCCATAAACAGGAGCCAAGGCATAAGCTTTCATTAAATTTACCCAAACTGTTTCTCATTGACTGTATGCTACTTATTTGGGAAGGAAATTTAAGCTTAGTTCCTTTAAATTGTCCTACAAGTAAAAGAAAGTGTTATAATGTGATGTTGTGTAATTCAGAAAAAATATATAGGCCATTTGTATACCTTAACCCAGTACAAATTATAAATAAAACCAATTAACATTTTATATTCCCAATTAGTTCAGTTGTATTACCATTTCCACCAAAACCTACACCTAAATTTAACTAATCTAAACAATTCACTAAGCCTTAAAATATCCTATACTTGGTGGATAAAGCTTGGGCAGAGTTGAGTACCTGCTAAATAAATTTTACCCAATAAACACTTTGCTCTTTAACGCTATATGACTGGACTAAGACTTCTACTTATTTGGGAAGTAAAAATTTAAGCTTAATTCCTTTAAATTGTCCTACAAGTAAAAGAAAGTGTTACACTGTGATGTTGTATATTTCAGAAAAATATAGAGACCAACCCAATACAAACTATAAATAAAACAACTAGCATTTTATATTCCCAGTTAGTTCAAATGTCAGTATCTAGCTCCTTTTTTTTTTTTTTTTATTTTTTAGCACAAGCATCTTTCATATAAAACCAATTTGCAAGCAGTTGTGCCCCAGCCCACACAGCCCAAGGCTCCCACCATCCAGCTGGAGGGGCTTGAATGTTCAATCAAGTTGATCAAATAAGTGTCCAGACTATATTGTCATAGTTTTACCGTTCACCCCAATCGCAGCTCCTACAATATACCACTCCCCCTCTTCCACAGATTGTTCCTTAGGCTTAGAGATGGGGCACAGGTGGACAAGAAGCACAACAGTCTACTTTGACTGGAGATGTCGTCTTGGACTCTAATCAGTTCTGGCTGTTTCCTTTCATGGGCTGCCTGATTGCCCAGGGACAGGCTTCCAATCCTATTAATGAAGCACAAGCGGTTAGATATATATGTATTAAACATTGCTAGTTATTATGGTAGGTTACTTTGGTATAGACACAGATGTCTGGATGGTGTCTTAATCCCTGGATTACTTTTTTTCCCCCTCAGAGAAATGACAAGGCCTTACTGTGGCATGTATATCTCCTAATTGCTAGAAGGTATAAGCTTGTGGCAATATCCACGAGTTATTTCTCCAAGGAGAGAGCTAATAATCAAATAAAGTTGGGATATACAGACATATGGCTGCCACTGCTGCACAGTATCTCCAAGCAATTGGGGTGTAGCTGATGTTGGTGGCGGAGTTTTGCTTGACTCAAGGAGACTAACATTTGCTTTATTAGTTCAGTGGCCTTTAGTAACACTCTCTGGTATTCCAGAGACCAACTGGTGATAGCGCAGCAGTTAAAGGCTGAGGATAAGAACCTAGCTAAAATTTTTAGTGTAAAATACAAGCTAAATAGTGAGGTCACCACATTAAAACATTGCACACTACAGAATTGCTGACTTCACAAGCAGAGAGACCATACCTTACTTTCCATGCCTCAGAGAAAACCACAGATATAATGTGTCATACTCCATTCAGGGTAGTGGTCAGGCTAGGCTTATCTTCATGGAAATCTTCTCTTTCATGAGATATTATTTTTTATTTTTTTTTTCAGAATATCTCCTCTATATATCAAGCTTTGGCCTATCTGCATGGAATAATTCTCCTTTTGACCAGAGATTAATCTTTGCACTATCTTTTCCCCTAACCACTAGCATTTCTTGTCTTTCTTTATCAAAGAAAACAAACAGGCACACCAGAAAACCCAATGGCAACAAAACAGATTAATCAGAACATCCAAACAGCTGTGGCAGCTGTGGTGACAGCTCCACTTCAGTCCAAGTGGGCAGAGGAGCTGGCAGCATGCCCCAGGCACATAGATGGGCTGGAGCAATGGCCTGGGAGCTGGTGGGACATGCAGGAGGCTGTGTGAGGACCTAGATGAGCCAGGTGCAGCCAGCAGCCATGCAGACCCTCTCTCAGTTCCATACTGCCAAAGCTCTGCCAACACAGGCCAGCAACAGGATACTCCATTTCACTCTAAGCCACTTTCCTTTAAAGGGACAGGAGCACGTTCACCTGTGGGAGATTCCTACAGTGGGATCCCCCTGGGGATGGCCCAGGACACAGACCTTAAAGGAACAATTATGGACATATTCAAAGAAATAAAATAATATAAAGAACAAGTCCAAGAAATAAGGAGAGAGAATAAAAAACTCAAGAAGGACCTAGAAGGACCTAAGCCAGGCGTGGTGGCGCACGCCTTTAATCCTAGCACTTGGGAGGCAGAGGTAGGCGGATCTTTGTGAGTTCAAAGCCAGCCTGGTCTACAGAGTGAATTCCAGGACAGCTGGGGCTACAGGAAGACCCTGTCTCAAAAAGACAAAAAAAANATTTTTATTTGAGGTTTTTAGTTGTTCTGTGTTATCTTCCAGGTCTGATATTTTTTTTTTTTTTTTTTTTTTTTTTTTTTTTTTTTTTTTTTTTTTTTTTTTTTTCCTCTTTTTTGGATGAGTGTTTGATTTTCCTTTTTCATTTCCATTTTTTTGATTTCTTTAGTGATGTCCATCTTCTTTTGGAGCTTCTTAATGTCTTCCTGTAGCTCTTGTGGCTTTCACTGAGGTTTTTCTTTTGTCTGTTTTCAAATGGAATCGTTTTCAGTGTTTGTCCATATTCCTTCCAAGGTTGTGTCCCGTTCTCTCTCTTTTAGTTCCTTCTTTTTTTTTTTTTTTTTTTTTTTTTTTTTTTTTTTTTTTTTTTTTTTTTTTTGGGGATGGCCCAGGACATAGATATCAGAAGCACAGTCCTGAACATACTTAAAGAAGTACAAGATTATAAAGAGCAAATCAAAGAATTAAGAAAAGAGAACAAAGAACTCAAGAAGGAAGTGGAAACACTGAAAAGATCCCATGTTGAAAAAGATAAGGAAACCAACCAGTGAAGCAAAGAGCTACAGGAAGGGATTGAGAAGCTCCAAAAGGAAGTGGAAGTACTAAAGAAATCAGAAGAGGAAATGAAAAAGGAAATCAAACACTCATCCAATCAAGAGGAAAGGAATAGAAAAAGCCTCAGGAGCAGAATGGAGGAAGCAGAACAAAGAATATCAGACCTGGAAGATAACACAGAACAACTAAAAACCTCAAGTAAAGATTATGAAAAATTCAAAAAAAACGCAAAGGTGGAACAACCAGGAACTGTGGGACACTATGAAAAGATCAAACCTCTGCATCATAGGAATAGAGGAAGGAGAAGAATCCCAAGAGAATGGTATTGATCAGATCTTCAACAGAATAATAGATGAAAATTTCCCCAAACTAAAAATAGACAAACCAATACAAATACAAGAAGCACATCAAACTCCAAACATGCTGGTAGTTTATAGTCCTTGAGTCACACATGACCACATTTCACATGCTGTTCTTTTCTCCCTATAAGCTCATGGCTGTCTCCTGCCTGCAGGCAGACAGACTTTAAGCTTAGTTCCAGGAAAGGAGAGGGGAATGTGGATGGTAGGAGATTACCTGTGGAAAATGCATAGACTCAGAGGGCAAGGTCCTGGAGAAGAGACTCCCTCCCTTTTATTTATGCCAGCAGTGTGTTTATATACCAAAGGTAGCTGTGCTCTGAGCAAAGAAGTGGGGGGCAGGCAGAAGGGAAGGGTGAGACACCATGGCTCCTACTGGGGGGCTGCAGAGCTCCTGATTTTGCAACCTGTAAATTAGAGGTGTGACATTTTGCTCAATACCTCGGGAAAGGGGTCATCAGGTTCTGGAACTTTGCAGAGATAAGCAAGGAAAGAAAGCATTGTAATATCCTGGACCTTCTGGAGCGACAGATAACTCACAGAGACAACTGAATGCCCACAGAGATATCAGATAACTCTCAGAGATTTTTTGGGACAGGTCTTACAAGTTCTTACCTCAAGTCAGGCAAAGTTTCATTCCTACACAAACAGACAAGATGAGAAAAGAAACTCTCCATGCCATATCATAGTTTAAATGCTAGACACCCAAAACAAAGACAAAATTCTGAAAGCCACAAGAGAAAAACAAGTTACATATAAGGGGAAACCTATCAGAATTACAACTGACTTCTCAGTGCAAACTATGAAAGCAAGAAGAATGTGGAGCAAAGCATTCCCAGTGTAAAAGGACTATAGGTGCCAAGCCAAGTTACTATACCCAGAAAATATGTTGATTATAGTTGAAGGAGAGAGAAAAATCTTCCATGACATAAACAAGATGAAAGAATACATGTCTGTAAAACCAAACCTTCAGAGAATACTTGAAGCAATTCAAAGGACAGAGGAAAGGAGCAACTATCCCCAGGCACCTAGAAAGAGAAATTAATAAAAGTATAACTGCAGAAGTAGAAACTGAGACCAAAAATGCAAGTGGATAATAAGGTGAAAGGAAGCAGCACACATTTTTCTGTTATAACTTTAAATATTAATGGACTACACTCCCCAGTCAAAAGCATAAAATGGGAGATTCTATTAGGAAAGAGAACCCATTTATATGCTGTCTACAAGAAATATCACTTACCTTCAAGGATAGGCACCACATTAAAGTGAAAGGATGGAAAAAATATTCCAAGAAAATAGTACCAAAAAGAAGGCAGGTGATGCTACTTTAGTATCAGACAAAAGAGAATTCAAAATAAAAGAAATCAGAAGAGACAAAAAAAATGCCATTACATTTTTATCTAAGGAACATTTGACCATGAAGATTTCACAATCATTAATGTATATGAACCAAACTCTGGTGCACCAAACTTTATAAAGACAATTCTCCAGGATGTCAAGGCACAGATTAACTCCAGAACACTCAAAGTAGGGGGTTTCAATACCCCACTGAGCACTTTGGACAGGTCATCCAGATAAAGAATAAATAGAAGACATAAGCTTGTGGCATCCACTGTGAGTTATTCCTCCAAGGAGAGAGCTAATAGCCAAATAGATTTGGGATATATATAGACACTTGGCTGCCACTGTTGCACAGTATCTCCAGGCTGTGGAGGTGTAGCTGATATTGACAGAGGAGTCTTGCTTGTCTCAGGAGACCAATATTTTGCTGTATTGCTTTAGTGGCCTTTGGTAATGTTCTCTAGCATTTCAGAGGCCAATTGTATGCTAGCAAGTGACGTCTCATAACATTTTTCATGCTCACACCAGGTCTTCGACAACAGGGACTTACTGCCCTTCTCCTTGCATATATCCCACTTTATAATTGGGGGGGGGCGTGTTTGAATCCCCTAGCCAGCATCTCCTAGGCAGAATAATTCATTGCTGATGTCACAGCTTTCCTGTAGTAATATATTTTGCTTAATTACACAACTTATAAACACTTTACTATTGAATTTGTCTCTAGATAGAGAAATATCCTTTCACAGTTCCTATGCCTATCAATCAATTAATACATTATGCCTGTTTTATAGGAAATTACCACTGTAACAATTGGCTCTAGTTTATAGTTAGGGAGTGGTTCCATTACCATCATGTTTTGTCCTCTAGTGGTTAGGAGATGTTATAAGCCACAATAAGAACTTGTCACCCTTTATAGAGAAACTACAGTTTGCGGATTAACATACCATCCAAGCATCTGTGTCTATGCTCACAGCTTAGTTTGACATAATAATTTTTACTGCTTAAATGCCTGTACATCCAATAGCTTGTGCTTTGTTAGTATGACTAAAAAGGGTATCACTGGGAAAGCTGTCAATCCATGAAGGGAAACAACCTGAACAGACTGGAGTCCAAAGTGACAACTCCAAAGAAATTAGACTGTTTCCTTCTCACCCACTTGTGCCCCTTTCCCAACACCCAGGGAACAAACTGCGGAAGAGGAGGCATGGTAGATTGTAAGCGATGCAGAGAGATAGGGGTGAATCATGAGACTACAGAAATATAGTCTGGACTCCTGATTGATCAACATGCCTGTGCATACAAGCTTCTCCAACTGGATGATGGGAACCTTGGGTTGTTCAAAATTTGGACATAGATACTTGCAAAATGCACCAATTACCTAACTGTATGACATACTGAGTAACATCAATGCTATCTGCAAACAACTGTGTCATTATATTGTAGAATCCCTTAAAAAAATAAATAGAGACATCTGAACTGAATGATAAGATATACTAAATGGACCTCACGGACATATACCAAATATTCCATTCTAATACCAGAGAATACACTTTCTACTCAGCACCCCATGGAAAATAACCCAAAATCAATGACATACCGGGACACAGAAGAAACGTCCACAAATACAAAAAGATTTAAATAATTCCATGCATTCTATCAGACCACAGAACAATAAAGCTCATTATCAACAACAGGCTAAGCCCTACTGTCTACAAGAACATGTGGAGACTAAACAACACACTCCTGAATAATGAATGGCTGAAGGAAGAAATAAAAATGAAATAAAACCATTCCTGGAACTGAATGACAATGATAATACAACACACACAAACACACACAATACACACACACACACACAAAAAAAAAAATCTATGGGATACTTTAAAAGCAGTCCTAAGAGGCAAGTTTATAGCCCTGGGTGCCTACATTAGAAAAACAGAAAGAACAAGTGAAAGATCTATCACTGTAGATATAAACAGTTGAGAGGCAACAACAAATGAACTCTAAATGCAACAGACAGGAAGAAATAACAAAATTCAGAGAAGAGATCAATGAAATAGAAAAAAGAAAACAATACAAAAATAGAAACAAAGAAAACAATACAAAAATCAGTGAATCCAAAAGTTAGTTCTTTGAGAAAATAAACAAGATAGTCAGACCTCTAGCCGAGCTAACGAAAAAAAATGAAGGAACAACTCCACACCAATAGAATCTGTGATGAAAGGGGTACTATCACAACAGACAATGAAAATATCTAGACAATTGGGCCTGGAGAGATGGACTAGCAGTTAAGAGCACTAACTGCTCTTGCAGAGGACCCTGGTTCCATCCCCAGCACCTACATGGTGGCTGAGAACCATCTTTAATTCCAGTTTCAGGGGAATCCGATGCCCTCTTCTGACCTCCAGGGCATTGCACTACATGGGTGCACAGACATACATGCAGAAAGTACAATTATACACATAATAAAATAAATAAAGAAATAAAAAAATAAGAAAATATCTAGACAACCATATGGGAATACTTCAAAAACCTACACTCCACTTAGTTTAAAAGCCTAGGAGAAATGGATGAATATCTGAAATCCTGGGAATCACCAAATCTCAACCAATAATAGGTCAGCAGCATAAACAGACCCATATATATGAAGAAATTGAAGATGTAATAAGAAAATTCCCAACTAAAAAAAGCCCAGGTCCAGATGATTTCATGGCAGAATTCTGTGAAACATTTCACAAAGACTTACAACCATTATTATTCAAATTGTTTAGAAGTGTCGAAATATAGGAAATTCTCACAAATTCCTTCTATGAAGCCAGCATCCCTCTAATACAAAAACCCGGCAATGATGAAACCAACAAGGAGAACAATAGACCCATCTCATTAATGAACACAGATGCAAAAATTCTGAACAAAATACTTGTAAAACGCCTACAGACACACATTAAGAAGATCATCCATCACAACCAAGATAGATTCCTACCAGAGATGTAAGGATGGTTCAACTTCAGAAAATCAATAAATATCATAAAACTTATAAATGGACTGAAAGACAAAAACCATATGATCATCTCAATTGATGCACCACAAACTTTTGACAAAATTCAGCATCCCTTCATGCTTAAAGTCATAGAAGGAATCAAATCGGAGAGATCATTCCTCAATGTAATCAAAGCCATATACAGGAAACACACAGCTAATAATATCCTAAATAGGGAAATGACAGAAACATTCCCTTAAAAGTTAGGAACTGAGCAAGGCTGCCCCCTATCACCACTCTTTTTCAATATAGTGCTTGAAATACTTGCTAGAGCACTAAGGCAAGAAAAGGAAATTAAAGGAGTATTAATTAGAAAAGAGGAAGTCAAACTATCCCATTTTGCTGATGATATGATTGTTTATTTAAGGGATGCTAAAAAAAAAAAAAAACAGAAAACTCCTAGAAATGATTAAGAGCTTCTGTAAAGTGGCAGGTACAAAATTAACCTAGAAAAATCAGTAGCATTTCTTTAC
Organism: Rhizomys pruinosus; assembly: GCA_009823505.1. NCBI lineage: Eukaryota > Metazoa > Chordata > Mammalia > Rodentia > Spalacidae > Rhizomys > Rhizomys pruinosus. Next base: position 919,522 of record VZQC01015256.1, on the reverse strand, counting down.
ACCAACAATAACCATCTGAAGAAGGAATACAAGGAGACCTTCCCACTCACAATAGCTTCAGAAACAAAATACCTAGGAACAAACCTAATCAAAGATACCAAAGATCTCTACAACAAAAATTTTAAACCCCTGAAGAAGGAAATTGAAGAAGAAATCAGAAGAAGGAAAAACCTCACAGGTTCATGGATTTGGAAAATTATTATAGTAAAAATTTCCATTCTACCAAAACTTTTGTACAGATTTAATGCAAACCCAATTAAAATGCACAAGAGTTTTTTCACAGGCTTCGGATAAAAAGTCCTTAATTTCATTTGGAAAAACAAAAGACCCCAAATAGCCAAAGCAACCCTGAGTGAAAAGAGCAATTCAGGGGGAATATCTGTACCAGACTACAGGTCTATAGTCATAAAAACATCTTGGTACAGGCAAAAAAAACAGACCTGTTGACCAATGGAACAAAATTGTAGATCTAAACTTGAGCACATACAGTTTCAGCCATCTCATATTTGACAAGGGGGCCAAGAAGGCACAATGTAGGAAAAACAGCATCTTCAGCAAGTGGTGTTGACAAAACTGGAATATCACTTGTAGAAGAATGAAATTAAACCCCACCTCTTCCCCTGTACAAAAGTCATCTCCAGATGGAACAAAGACCTCAATGTGAAACCCAAATCTCTGAAGGTGGTAGAAGAAAAAGTTTCCAGCAGAACAAAAGACATTGGAGTAGGAAAATACTTCCTAAATCAGACAGCAGCTGCACAGAATTAAGGTTGACAGTTGAAAAATGGGACCTCATTAAACCCCAAAACTTCTGTACATCAAAAGAAACAATAAAGGAAGTGAAAAGAAAACCCACAGAGTTGTAGGAAACCTTCAGTGCAGATAAATCTCACAAGGCATTGATTTCTAGAATATATAAACTACTCAAAAAACAAATAAGAAATTAAATGACCCACTCAAAAGATGGAGCAAAGAGCTGAAAAGAGACTTCACAAGTGAGGAATTAGAGATGGCTGAAAAACATCTTATTAAGTGTTCAACGTCAGTAATAATTAAGGAAATGCAATTAAAACCACGTTAAGATATCATCTCATTACAATAAGACTGGCTAGAATCAAGAAAACAAATGATATCAAGTGCTGGAGACATTGTGGGGAAATAAGTGATCTTTCATATTACTCTGTCTCATGTGTTTTTTCTAATCTCTTTCTAACAATATTTAAGTTCATAAGCCTATATTTACTAAGGTTCAGTTATTTCTACCACTGCTCTATGACAAGGGCATAGCAATGTCTGTGCACTCCTTATTGACCTAAGTTTGTTGATATTATCACTTCTTATGGTTACTTAAGAGATTTTCTTTGTTGTCACCCTTTTCTACACATCGCCCAGCTAATGTCAGTCCTGACACTAACAAAGGTGAGTGTTCAAAGAAATGGAATGGTTTGCATTCTCCAGTCAGTGGCCATTCAAGACTAAACCAGAGTATAGAGGTTCCATCACCTTCCCAGGTATGTGTTTACAGTCCCTAAGTAAAAATTGACATACAAATAAAAATATTTTTTTTTATTTAGAATGCAAAGTAATGTATTTCGTCATGGCTTCTTCATGCATGTTTCATTTCCCTGTGCCCCTTGACCACTTCCATCTGCCCCTTGTTTACTACCCGATGCTCCCTGATGCTATTTTGTTACATGTATCCCATGCCATTCTCTATTTCTGACTAACTTTCATGATGCCCTTCTAGGCTTTCTGTTCATTTTTTTAATGTGTTTGAGTGTATTGGCTGCATGCATTTAAGCAAATCCATGACATGAAGTGACTGCAGCTCAAATAAATGAGTCAGATACACTTGGACTGGAGTTAAGGACAGTTGTTAGTTGCCATGTGAGTGCTGGGATTCAAGCTCCGGGCTTCTGCAAGAATAGTCAGTATTCTTAACCACTGAACCTTCTATCCACCCCTGCTTTTAGTTTTATGACACACACACAAATTACAAGCTCTAGAGGCAGGTGATTTTTCCAGGTCCACAGCAGCTAGAAATAATGCAAGTATGGGGGGGATAAAATTCCTCTTTAGCACATATGAGAGGGGAGACAATAGCCCCTTTGACCCCTATTGACTCCTCCCTTTCCATCACAAATTGCTCCATTTTATTCATCATAATTCAAGATGTAAATTTACTTCTAAAACAAAAACAGAACCATGACAATTTTAAGATTACATCCATAGGGACAAAGTGGCACTAATACAAGAACACACAACCAGAACCTTCGTTGTGCTCCACTTCTGTGAATTTCTTAGCTTTCTCAAATTGGAAGAGATCGTGGACAGGATATGACCCACTAGGACAGATGCTTGACTGAATGGATGGGCAAATAGAACATGTGAAAGTATTCAAGTTAGTGGGAACCAACTGATTCACTTGAGTCCCAACAGAGAACCAGAATAGAGATAATGTTTCTAGGAAAACAAAAGTGAGAGTAAGAATGCAACTAAGCAAAGGTCCCAGTGACTCTTATGATGCTGTCATCTAGATCCTGCTTCTAGACCAAAAGAGTGAATAAAACTATGGAAATAAGCTGGGCGTGGTGGCGCACACCTTTAATCCTAGCACTTGGGAGGCAGAGGCAGGCAGATCTTTGTGAGTTCAAGGCCAGCCTGGTCTACAGAGTGAGTTCCAGGACAGCTGGGGCCACAGGGAGACCCTGTCTTGAAAAGACAAAAAAAAAATCTATGGAAATTGAAAAAAAAAAGAATTGAATGTCTAATGTTTTATTTGCCTCTCCTAATGGATTCTTAAAATGAATTTGTAAAATAAAATTAGGCCAGCATTTGGTGATAACAATACAATAGAGCATGAAGTTATTAAGATTTCTAACAGTACTATGCACTCCTTCATCTTTCAATTTACAAAGAACCACTTCCTATGCTAGCTTAAAATAGAACTTTCTTTTTTTTTTATTAATTTTATTTATTTCTGTATGTGTATGAATGTACTGTCTGTATGCAAGTTTGTGCACCCGTGTCGTGCAACGCCGCGGAGGTCAGAAGAGGGTATCGGATTCCCCTGGAACTGGAGTTCTCCTGGAATTGGAGTTTCAGACGGTTCTTAGCCGCCATGTGGGTGCTGGGGATCGAACCGGCGTCCTCTGTAAGAGCGGTCGGCGCTCTTAACCGCTAGGCTATCTCTCCAGCCCCTAAAATAGAACTTTCTATAGGCATTCTAAAATGTTTGATTGTTCTGTATCTGAATATCTTGAAAGTCATTAAATGGTTTTTGGGTAGCGAGTCCCTGCATGGCTGCTAAGTGAAATTTGAATAATAAAGAAGTCGAGATAAGAGTTCTAAGTGAAAATAAAGTACAGCTTATGGCCATAGATCTTAAAAGCAAATTATTTTATTATTTTGAAAACAAAATTAATATGCACAAAAGTCTTTCACCAGCCCTTACAAAACTCAAATCAAAGTAGATCAAAGGACCCAATGTAGTACCTGCGTCTCTGAAACTACTAGAAAGAAGAGAGTGGTGTGTGTGTTTTGTGGGGAATGGTGTATTTACTGGTAATGATGAAAAATTTGCTGGATAGGACTTGAAACCTAGAGGAAAGCAGAGCAAAAGTTATCAAGACTGACTATGTAAAACCAAACTATTTCCCAGAAAAGCAAAGAATAAAGGGAAAAGATAACAAACATAAAAGAAGATGGTTGTCTTCATCTTGCAGAGTACTAAGGTCTGAATATGGAAAGGACTGAAGAAAATTGAACAACAACAACAAAACTCCACAAGTAATATGATTGAAAATAAAAAGCTAATATGGATGTATAATTTATGAAGGAAGAAATAGAAGTATTTGTTAGAACAAAATAGGAACACATATACAAATGTGAAAAATTATACAATAGGAGCAGCCAACCCAAAAATGTAAATAATAACTACAAAGACATATATTATTATGTAAATTTGATAGTTTCTGTTATAAAAATGCTAAATACTGAGAAGAATGCAGAGAAAATAAAAACTCTCATGACCTGCTTATGGAATGTAAATTACATAGCCTGTAAGAAAGTACTATGGGGGATCCTCAAAATAGTCAAATTGTAACGATCATAAGATCCAGCCATTCTACTTTGGCTACATATCCCATGGAAACAAGTATATACTATTTACAATTGCTATGAAATGAATCAGTAAAGTTCTCATAAAAAAATGAAAAAAAAAAAACAAATAACGAGAGGTATATTATATATTCATGTGTGCTTGTATCTACAAGGAACATAGTTCAGCCATACAAAAAAAAATGGAATCTTGTTATTTGCAACAAAATAAGAAAACTTAGAAAGTAAGTATCTTATGTTCTTTCTCATATTTAGAACATGAAAGAAAAAGTGAAATGCTAAAGCTAACATAAAAGAAGAAGAGGAATTCCTAGGCACTAGATAAGGGTCAATGGTCACCAAGGGGTAAAAGCAAACATAGAAAAATGCCAGAAGGGTATTATCAACTTACAATATATTCATTTATGGAAACACATTGGAAAGATTTCACAATGTATGAAAGACCAAAAATGAAAAGCTGAAAGTTGGAAATTGACAGGGTAATAAAAATTAAAATATTTCAATCTGTAAGCATATCCAAGGACTTTTCAAAAAAAGACATCAATATCACAAAACTAATCCTAAGAATATACAAATGGAATTTAAAAGAAATTAATAAAACGTCTGCTTAGAGAAGGAAACAATCAAAGTGAATATACAAGCCATATATTGAAGAAAAATATTTTCCATCAATGAAAACACTGAACCCGAAATTCATCCAAGCAATACATGGGCTAATTAAATATAGTTTTAACAAGAAGAAATAGAAATGAGCAATAAATATTTCAAAATATGTTCAAAATCATTAGCCATCAGAGAAATGCAAATTGAAACTTCTTTCAGATTTCATCTCACCCCAATCAGAATGACTATCATCAAGAAAAAAAATGACAAGAAAATATTATTGAAGATGTAGAAGAAAAGGAATCCTTGTTTGCTGTTGGCAGGACTGTAAAAATATGAAGCCACTATAGAAATTAGTATACATATTCCATAAAAATACTAACTTTTCATAATAATCAGAAAATTAAAACAGCCTAGATGTTTTAATATGAAATCTGGCACATTTAGACAGTGTAATTTTTTCATCTATTAAGAAATATGAAGTCATGACAGTCATAGGAAAATGGTTAGAACTAAAAATTATTGTGCTAAAATTCAACTAGACTCAGAAAGATAAATACTGTGTGTTTTCTCTCATATGAGGTGCTTACAATTAAAATTGCATGGTTTTCTAAATATGTCTGAATATGAAATTGTATCTAAGAAAAGAGAATGAGGTAAATATATGAAATACAGAGATAAAGGAAGAGATAAAGAAATGCATAAAAATTAAAGAGGTTCAGCACCATTGTCTCTTTGTGCATGGGGGTTGGGGGGAGCTCCTGAAGCACAGGAGCCTGAGACTCACTCCAGACAGGTAGGTTTTAGGGTAGATTGATTCTTGAGTTGCTGGAAAAGTGTCTAAACTCTAAACCCCTGTAGGGGGTGGCTATATGGGCGGAGCTGCCCTTTGCCTTTGCACCTGGTGCTGGATGGGTTTGGTTCGGCCCCATTGTCTCTTTGTGTAGGGGGGGCGGCTCCTGAAGCACAGGAGCCAGGAACTCACTCCAGACAGGTACTGGGGCACAGGCTAAGTCACGCATATATCCCACCCAACTGGAATTGATGAGAGAGTATCCAAGTGGATTTTTTTGGAGAACCTTCAGAACAGGAAGGGAAGAGTGACGTAGACTTCCAATAACCAATATATAAACAAAATTGAAAGCCTGAAACCTAGACAAGTCAATACTCCATAAACAAGGAGGAAGAAAGAAAAAATAAAGCATCGGAAGGAGGCAAGTAAAACCAGCATCTAACATAGTGTATTAGTCAAGGTTTTCTAAAGAAACAGAAGCAACAGGACGAATATATACCTATATACAATTTATTGATTTACTCACATGACAGAGCTCAAGGAGTCCAACAGTAGCCATGCCACATTGGAGAGGCTAAGAATCCAGGGAACTGCTCAGTCTGCAAGGCTGGATGTCTCAGTAGTCTCAATCTGGTGCTGAAGGCCCGATGGATTTCAGGAGATCTGTCAGTCTCAGTACACGCTGGGATCCATAGGGTTGATCACAGCAGCAAGACAAACTCAACAGTGAGAGAGAGGCAAGCCACAGGAAAAAAGGGACCAGATCCCTCTGGCATGGCCTTTAATATTGCCTGCCAGCAGAAGGTAATGCCCACATTTGGCGTGGGCAATCTGGGTTGAGGTGGTCCAATCCGAAGATCCTTTTTCTCTTATTTGTTCATTAGTCCAGTCAAGTTGACACCCAGGATTAACCATCACACATAGTGAAAAGATATTTGTGATTGGCATCAGAATACAGGCAAAAAAGAATAAAAAAAGGAAACCCTCATGCCAGGGACACAGGAAGGGATAACATGGGAAAGGTGCTGGATAATTCCACACCAAGCTCTACCAACCCTGCAGGAGTTAGCTACAGTGGGTTCCCCCTGTAGGTGACCCAAGAAACAGATCTTAGAGGAATAATTGCAAACCTCTGCAGAGAAATTAAAGAAAAAAAAAGTCAGAGAACTAAGGAGAGAGAATGAAAAACTCAGAAAGGACCTAGAGGGATAAAATAACAAACTTTGGAAAGAATTAAAGGAACAGAATCACAAACTCCAGAAATAACGAGAGGGAGAAAAAAACAAACTCCAGAAGGAAGTAGAAACACTGAAAAAGGAAGCCAACCAGTGAAGTAAGGAGCAACAAGAAGAGATTGAGAAGCTCAAAAAGGAAATTGAATTAAGGAAGTAGAAACACTGAAAAAGGAAGCCAACCAGCGAAGTAAGGAGCAATAAGAAGAGATTGAGAAGCTCAGAAAGTAAATTGAATTACTAAAGAAATCAATGGATGAAATGAGAAAGGAAGTAGAACACTCATCCAATCAAGAAGAAAGGAAAGGAAAAAGCCTCAGAAATAGAATGGAGAAAACAGAACAAAGAATATCAGACCTGGAAGATAACACAGAGCAGTTAAAAAGCTCAAATAAAGATTATGAAAAAATTAAAAATACACAAAAGTGGAACTACCAAGAAATATGGGACACTATGAAAAGACCAAAACTCTATATCATAGGAATAGAGGAAGGAGAAGAATCTCAAGAGAATATTATTGATCAGATCTTTAACAGAATAATAGATGAAAATTTCCCCAAACTAAAATTAGGCAAACCCATACAAATACAAGAAGCACACAGGACCCCAAATAGACAAGATCAGAAAAGAAAATTCCCATGCCATATGAGAGTTAAAATGCTAGATGCCCAAAACAAAGAGAAAATTCTGAAAGTTACAAAAAAAAAAAAAAAAAAAAACAAGTCACATACAAAGGGAAACCCATCAGACTTACAACTGACTTCTCGGCTCAAACCATGAAAGCAAAAGAACATGGAGGAAAGCATTCCCAGTGTTAAAGGATTATGGTTGCCAAACCAGAATACTTTACCCAGCAAAAATGTCAAGTAATTTGAAGGAGAGAGAAAAATCTTCCAAAACATAAACAAGATAATAGACTACATGGCCAGAAAACCAACTATTCAGAAAATACTTGAAGCAATTCAAAGGGCAGAAGAGAGAAGCAACTATCCCCAAGCACCTAGGAAAATAAATTAATAAAAACAACCACAGGAGTAGAATCAGAGACTAAAAATCCAAATGGATAATAGGGTTAAAGGAAGCAACAGCCATCTTTCAATTACAACCTTAAATATTAATGGACTAAACTCTCCAATCAAAAGACATAGACTGGGAGAATGGATTAGGAAACAAAATCCATCTATATGCTCTCTACAAGAAACCCATCTCAATTTCAAGGATAGGCACCAACTTGAAGGGATATAAGAAAATATTCCAAACAAATGGTACAAAAAAGAAAGCGGGTGTTGCTATTTTAATATCAGACAAAATAGACTTCAAAGCAAAAGAAATCAAAAGAGACAAAGAGGGCCATTACATCTTTATTATAGGAAAAATTGGCGATGAAGATCTCACAATCATTAATTTATATGCACCAAACTCTAGTGTGCCAAACTTTATAAAGAAAACTCTTCAGGATCTCTAGGCACAGAATAACCCGAGTACACTAATAGTAGGGGTTTCAGTACCCCACTAAGTCCTTTAGACAGATCAAGAGGAAAAAGGATAAACAGAGAGGCATCTGAACTAAATGATACAATACACCAAATGGACCTCACAGACATCTTTTGAATATTCCACCCAAACACCAGAGAATACACTTTCTACTCAGCACCCATGGAACATTCTCCAAAATAGACCATATACTGGGACACAGGAAAAAAATAACTCAACAAATATAAAAAGATTTAAATAATCTCATGCATTCTATCAGATCACAGTGAAATAAAGCTCAATAGCAACACCAGGATAAGCTCTACAAGCTACAAGAACACATGGAGACTAAACAACACCCTCCTGAATAATGAATAGATCAAGGAACAAAGAAAGAAATAAAAACATTTCTGGAACTGGATGAAAAAGATAATACCACACACACACACACACACACACACACACACACACAACTATGGGACATTTTATAAGCAGTTCTAAGAGGGAAGTTTATATCCCTAAGTGCCTACATTAAAAAACAACAAAAAAAGAAAAAACCCAGAAAGAGAACAAGTGAATGATCTAACAATGCAGCTAAAAATACTTGAAGACAACAACAAATGAACCCTAAATGCAGCAGACAGGAAGAAATAACAAAAATCAGAGCAGAGATCAATGAAATAGAAACAAAAATAACTATACAAAAAAATCAATGAATCCAAAAGTTGGTTCTTTGAGAGAATAAACAGGATAGACAGACCTGTAGCCCAGTTAACCAAAAGAAGAAGGAACAACTCCAAATCAATAGAATCTGTGATGAAAGGAGAAACATCACATCAGACAATCAAAATATCAAGACAATCATAAGGGAATATTTCAAAAACTTATACTGTACTAAGTTTGAGAACCTAGAAGAAATGGATGAATATCTGAAATTCTGAGAATCACCAAAGCTCAACCAAGAAGAAATTGACAGCTTAAATAGACCAATAATATATGAAGAAATTGAAGATGTAATAAGAAGACTCCCAACCAAGAAAAGCCCAGGCCCAGATGCTTTCACCACAGAATTCTAAAAAATATTTCAAAAACACTTACAACCATTACCACTCAAATTGTTTAGAAGGATACAAATGGAGGGAGTTCTCCCAGAATCCTTCTATGAAGCCAGCATCACTCTATTACCAAAACCAGGCAAAGATATGACCAAAAAGAATTATAGACCCATCTCCTTAATGAACACAGATGCAAAAATTCTAAATAGAATATGTGCAAATCACATACAGACCCACATCAAGAAGATCATCCACCATGACCAAGTTGGATTCATTCCAGAAATGCAGGGATGCTTCAATGTATGAAAATCAATAAATATTATCAAACATATTAATGAACTAAAAGAAAAAAAATACAATCATCTCAATTGACATGGAAAAAGCTTTTGACAAAATCCAGCATCCCTTAATGCTTAAAGTCCTACAGGGAATTGGACTGGAGGGATCATTCCTCAATGAAATCAAGGCTATATACAGGAAACCCACAGCCAATATCATCCTAAAAGGGGAAACAACCGAAGCATTCCCCTTAAAGGTAGGAACTTGACAAAGTTGCATCCTGTCACCACTCCTTTTCAATATAGTGCTTGAAACACTTGCTAGGGTAATAAGGCAAGAAAGGGAAATTAAAGCAGTTCTAACTGGAAAAGACGAAGTCAAGATATCCCTTTTTTCTGAGGATATGATCATTCACTTAAGGGATGCTAACAACTCCACCAGAAAACTCCTAGAAACGATTAAGAGCTTCAGTAAAGTGGCAGGATACAAAATAAATCTAGAAAAATCAGTAGCCTTTCTTTACAGCCACAACAAGCAACTGAAGAAGGAAGTCAAGAAGATCTTACCACTCAAAATAGCCTCAAAAACAATAAAATACTTAGGAACAAACCTAACCGAAGCACCAAGGATCTCTACAACAAAAAATTTAAAGCCCTGAAGAAGGAAGTTGAAGACATCAGAAGATGGAAAGACCTCCCATGCTCTTGGATTGGGAAAATAAATATAGTACAAATGTCCATTCTACCCAAACTCTTGTACAGGTTTAATGCAACCCCAATTAAAATGCACCAGAGTTGCTTCACAGGCTTGGAAAAAAATTCTTAATTTCATTTGGAAATTAAGGATTTTTTTCCAAGACCCCGAATAACAAAAAAAAAAAAAAAAAAAAAAAAAAAAAA
>VZQC01015256.1:861940-909058 GCA_009823505.1 Rhizomys pruinosus | reverse complement strand
AAAAAAAAAAAAAAAAAAAAAAAAAAAAAAAACCCTGAGTGAAAAGAGCAATAGAGGGGGGCTCTCCATACCAGACTTCAAACTATATTACAGGGCTATAGTCATAAAAACAGTTGGTACTGGTACAAAAATAGACCAGTTTTAAAATGGAACAAAACTGAAGATCCAAACCTGAGCACATATAATTTTAGCCACCTCATATTTGAAAAGGGGGCCAAGAAGACACAATGGAGGAAAGACAGCATCTTCAGCAAGTGGTGTTGGCAAAAGTGGGTCACCACCTGTAGAAGAATGAAATTAAACCCCTACTTCTCACCCTGTACGAAAGTCAATTCCAGATGGATCAAAGACCTCAACATGAAACCCAAAACTCTGGAGGCGATAGAAGAAAAAGTTGTTAGCAGACTACATGACATAGGCATAGGAAAAAACTTCGTAAATCAGACAGCATATGCACAAGAAATAAGATTGACAATTGACAAATTGGACCTCATTAAACTCAAAAGCTTCTTTATATCAAAAGAAACAATAAAGGAAGTGAAAACCCACAGAGTAGGAGGAAACCTTCACTGCAAATACATCTGATGAAACGTTGATTTCCAAAGTATACAAACTACTCAAAAAACAAAGAAGAAAGAAAACAAATGAATCATTCAAAAGATGGAGCAAAGAGCTGAACAGAGGAAGAATTAGAGATGACTGAGAAACATCACAAAAAGTGTTCAACATCACTAATAATTAGGGAAATGCAAATTAAAACCACTTTAATATATCATCTCACTCCCATAAGACTGGCTAGGATCAAGAAAACAAATGATGCCAAGTACTGGAGAGGTTGTGGGGAAAGGGGAACAGTCATCCATTGCTGGTGGGAATGTAAACTTGTACAGCCACTATCAAAAGTAATGTGGAGAACGCTTGGAAAAATCAAAATGAGCTTGCCATTCGACCCAGCCGTAGCACTCCTGGGTATATACCCACAAGACTCATCTTACTGCAGAAATATATGCACAGCTATATTTATTTCAGCTCTGTTCACAATAGCAAAAAGTTGGAACCAACCCAAATGTCCCTCAACTGATGAGTGTATAGAAAAATTATGGTACATGTACACAATGGAGTTCTATGCAGCAGTAAAGAAAAATAACATAAAAAAAATAAATAAAAATAGAAATGCTTATGAAAATTCAAAAAAAAAATAAAGTAAAAAATAAAGATAACATCATGAACTTTGCAGGTAAATGGATGGAAATAGAAGATATGTTAAGTGAATTAACACAGTCCCAGAAAAACAAACAACAAATGGTATCCCTCATCTGCGGATGCTAGCATCAATAACCCAGTTTTAAATACTTCTTATGAGGAGGGATGGATACTGGAAAGAAGAACAACAGATAGACTGCATCAAAAACTGACTGAACTGTTGAAACTGGAGGGGTGGGAGGGGTGTGAGAGTGACATGTGTCTATATTTGATTAATGTATATTTAATTTATGTGAGTTTAACAAGTATCCAACTTTGTCCAAACTCTATCTACAAACTACATGGTATTTTAGGACTCAGTAAAAGTAAAAATATCTATATTAAACAACTTTGGTTTAAGGGTTTTAAAAAATGGTAATACATCTAAGTTAAGTGAAATAAAAATTGTTGTCCACATTTGTTCTACTTAAAATCTGTATAACAATAATCTTGGGATTAACATATACAAACGTTCTCTATAATTTCTCTGTTATACTGTATCATCTTGCAACATTCTCTTTTACCTGTAGGATAATTTATCTTAAGGAATTAAGTTTGCATCCCAAATTAACAACATACAGTCACCCCAAACAGCTTGGGTAAATTTAATGAAATTTACAGCTTGATTCCTGCCTATAGGTATGTGTACTACAACTGCCTTTTTGAGACTCATGGGTCAAAAAATAAAAACCTAAAATAATAAAGGGGGAATACAGTTAAATATTAAACCTTTTGGTCAAATTTTCAATTTAAATCTTAAAACTAACTATGGGAGGGCTGGAGAGATGGCCTAGCGGTTAAGAGCACTGACTGCTCTTGCAGAGGACCCAGGTTTGATGCCCAGCACCCACATGGCGGTCAAAAACCATCTTTTACTCCAATTCCAGGAGAACTCCAGTGCCAGGGGAATCCAAGACCCTCTTCTGACCTCTGAGGCATTGCACGACACGGGTGCACAAACCTACATGCAGACAATACATTCATACACATACAAAAATAAATTAAAAAATTTAAAACTAACTATGGGAAAAGATTTGTATGTTCCCACAGGTCAAAACTTCACCAACTTAATGGCTGAGAAAGAAAAGATACAGCTTTGTGTTGCGCAGTATGTACCAAGAATTATCAGCAGAGAAGTTGGCCCATCTAAGCATTAAAAGGAAGAAAAGCCTCAGACTGCTACAGACATTAAACATCTCTGTGGATCCTATTTGTAACAATTGTTTAAAATGAGTCCTAATGAACCTTACCTTCTAGGGGCCCCAAAGTCTTAATATGAGAGACCTTCTTACCTCCCTTTCATAGAACAAAGAAATACATTATGGTAATGAAGTCATTCTCTAACTGTAATTTAGATCCTACAGTTACAGAGGTAATCTCCTACAAAACCGGTATAACTGCTTTCTTTTTTTTGGGGGGGGGTCTTTTTTTTAATTTTATTTATTTTTGTATGTGTATGAATGTACTATCTGAATGTAGGTTTGTGCACACATGTCATGCAATGCCGCGGAGGTCAGAAGAGGGTCTAAGATTCCCCTGGAGCTGGAGTTCTCCTGGAATTGGAGTTATAGACGGTTCTTAGTTACCATGTGGGTGCTGGGGACCGAACCCAGGTCCTCTGCAAGAGCAGTCGGTGCTCTTAACCACCAGGCTAACTCTCCATTCCCTGCTTTCTTTAATTGGCTAATAGTGAAAAGGATTATTCTCTATTCTGAGCCAAATATAATACTAAAGTCATTTCAAGCTGTGAATTTAAGCAAAATATATTAATACGGGAGAGCTCTGATATCAGCAATGGATTATTTTGCCAAGGAGATGTTGGCCAGGGGATCCAAGCCACCCCAAAAGGTAAAGGCTTCTTGACTGTAAACCTGGGATACCTGCAAGAAGAGAGGAGGTAAGGCCGTGCTGTGGAAGACCTGATGCAAGTATGGGAATGATGATTTGAGACCGCACTTGCAAGTGTACAATTGGTTTCTGGAATGCCAGAGAGTGTTACTAAAGGCCACTAAACCAATAAAGCAAAAATTGCTGTCCTTGAGTCAAGCAAGACTCCTCCGTCAGCATCAGCTACACCTCACCCGCCTGGAAATACTATGCAGCAGTGGCAGCCACATGTCTGTATATCTCAAAACTAATTGGCTATTAGCTCTCTCCTTAGAGGAGTAATTCACAGCTGATACCAAAAGCTTACATCCTCTAGTGGTTAGGAGAAGTTGTAAGCCACAGTAAGACCTTGTCATCTTTTACAGACAAAATATAATTCATGGTTTACCATCCAAATATCTGTGTCTATTCCAAAGTAACCTCCCATAATAATTAGTACTGTTTAAATACCTATATATCTAATTGCTTGTGCTTCATTAGTAGGATTTAGTGGTTATACCTGGACAAACTGTCAACCCATGAAAAGAAACAGCCAAAAGTGATCATAGTCCAAAATGACATCTCCAGAGAAAGTAGACTGTTTTGCTTCTCGTCCACCAGTACCCCTTTTCTAAGCCTAGGGAACAATCTGCAGAAGAGGGTGCATGGTAGAATGTAAGGGCTGCGACTGGGGTGAATGGTGAACTACAGCAACATTAGTCTGGACATTTATTTGATCAATATGATTGTACATAAAAGCCCCACCAGCTAGATGGTGGGAGACATGGGCTGTGTGGGTTTGGGCATAGCTGCTTGCAAATTGGTTCTACATGAAGGATGCTTGTACTCATAACATTACTTATTGTAAAAAAAAAAAGAAAAAGAAAAAAAGAAAAAAAAAGAAAATGAATAATAAAAATATTAAAAAAAGAAAATCATGGGAAAAATTAAAAAGAAAACAATTTTATCCATTATAAATAACAGTTTAACTTAAATATTGGCTCTCTTAGTTTTAAAATAAATGAAACCCGGGTTTGGGTGTTCAAATCTCTAATTCTATTCTGAGGCTGGGAATTTGTTGCCATTTTGAGGCAAGATGGGTCTATAGAACGTGAAACTAACTGAAAAAAAATAGGTACATAAATAAATGAGTGGGAAATGTATAATGTAAGGCATTATTTAATTTCTGATTTAAGATAGGTATACAAGTTCTCATGAGATATAGATTTTTTAATAATCCATTACACATTATGAATCTTATATGCTTGAATAAAGTTAATGTTATTTATTGTATTTTAGGAAGTCCACATAGAAATATGGGTTAGCCATGATGATATCTATGGAGTATGCATATTAATGCATTTTCTTCAAAGTAGAAACTTGGTTCCCCATGGACAGTTTCCCGCATCAAATCCTAGGATCATCTTAAATTACATTCCCTTCAAAACAACAATGATGAGAATATTGTCACTAAATTTGGTGGCTGTTTAACTCATACTCCACATTAATTCTTAGTATGTGCCTATCGTTTCTTTCTTAATGCCCGTTATTTTTGTTATGATTTGAGAAATCATTATTCCCAAAAAAAGTTTTTAATGCAGTATTCAAAGGTGAGGCTTTGGGGAAGTGATAAGAAACAGTATGATGAACAGTTTGATGTAATAAAACTTTGAATGACTTATTGGCAGGAAAGAGAAATTCTTGGGGGGAGGAATTCCAGGAAGTAGATAACTGGAGGTGTGTTCTTCGGTGCTGTACTCACCTTGAGCATTTTCTTCTTTTACTGCCATGCTCACAGCCACCATGATGCTCTTCCCATAGTGTTGGGGCAGAGTAATCCAGGATTCAAAACTCTGAAGCTGAGAGAAATACCTGCTTCTGCATCATAATCATTTTCTTCATATATTTGTTACAGAGATGAAAAATCTCATTAACACAAATATAGTGGAATTTTTCTTTTAATTTTCTGAGTTTCACGTTTCACTTTCAGCATGTTCACTCAATCAGTTTAAGGCATTTCAATTTAACACAAACAACATACCCTTCTCCTTTATATAAAGTACTTTGTTAGACACTACCAATCAAAACTACCAAATAATGCTTCATGTGTGATTTCCATTACCTAGCACAATCCGTTCATTTCTTGATGTATTCATCTTTAAATTTTATCCCTGAATAATATATATATAATATGATATATATATATTACATCCATTGAAAAAATAGCTTTTCTTTCTTTTTCTTTTTTTTTTAGTTTTCTTAAATCCTGCTTTATCCCTTGTCTTTTTCTTCCAAGCCTATACTACCCAAATGTGGTTTTGCTCATCATAAAACCACTCTGCATGTTTTTTGTGCTTCAGTTACTCTCAGAAATCATTTTTTTTTCTCAAGATGTGCTTCAGTGTTACTTTTTGTATTAGAAATTCTCTGATTAAATGTAAATGGCCGCTGGGCATGGTGGCGCATGCCTTTAATCCTAGCACTTGGGAGGCAGAGGCAGGCTTATCTTTGTGAGTTCAAGGCCAGCCTGGTCTACAGAGTGAGTTCCAGGCCAGCTGGGGCTACAGGGAGAGCCTGTCTCGAAAAGACAAAAAAAAATGTAAATGGCCCTGGTGTGTGTGTGTGTGTGTGTGTGTGTGTGTGTGTTTGTCTATCAGTGAATTAAACATTGATTTTTAGTGTTGTGTCCTTCTTCCTCTTGGATTTGAAATGCATTTACTAATAATAGCTTTCAAATGCTTACCATTTAATTAAACATCTGAAACAGGATTGGTGTCCAGTCAACAGGAATTTAATACATTTATTTATTAATACCACAGAGAAAGAAAATGCACATATGGACATACATTTGTAAAACACCTTTATCAATAAATTATCTAAATAAAGTCGTTCATAAAATCTGGAGTTCTAGGATTAAAGGCATGCACCACCATGCCCAGCTTAAAGACAGTTTGCAGCCGGTATATGGGTGCTGGGAATCAAACCTGGGTCCTCTGCAAGATCAGTTGGCACCCTTAACTGCTGAGCCAGCTCTCCAGCCCATAATTTTATATTTTATTTGGTAGAAACTTCCATAAATTTGTACTGATCATCACATACAAAGGACTAATTCAAGTTTATAAGAAACATTAATTCCTAAATTGAGAAGGAAGGAATGACATTTCATTGTTGAATACTTCTACAAAATAGCTAACTTCAGTATTATTAAAAGATTGTCTTGGGGAGTGGAAAGATAACTCAATGGTTAAAGCACTGTCTGCTGTTGCAGAGGATCAAGGTTTGGCTCCCAGCCCACATACGGTGGCAAACAACCATATGTAACTCTAGTTCCAAAGAATTAGATGCCCTATTCTGACCTCTGTTTGCATACTCATAAAAAAGAAAATATTCTTTTAGTGATTGTTCTATCATTGTGTGTGTACAGTTCCAGCTTTCATCTCAAAGGACAGAAGCACACTTATTATTGTATTTAATTTTGATATATAAATCATAAAACCAAGTGAATTTTTCTTTCTAATATATTCACTTGTTGAATTAATCCTTTGCTCAATATGTTTGTCCATTAAGTGACTGAAATAAGAGACAGTAAGACATGCCAAAAAGGATTTATCTTATGCTGACTGAAGAGGAAATGATAGAAAATTCTGTTAATTTTTCTGAGGGTGTTGAGCTGTTTCCTGGAGAGATTTATTTCTGTAGAAACTCCAAAGTTACTTTTGATATAATTTATAAAACAGAGGGATGTCATAACCATCCAAAATAAATCCATTGAGAAATATAGACAGAATGGCTGTTTCCTACACTTTTATTACATATTAGGGCTTAAATGGGAACCTATTCTTGTTGTGGGGACACTATCTGACTGAACTGCTGTTCTCCTGGACAGAATTATTGTTTTGGCTGTGTGAACTCATTCTCAACAATGCTCTGCTATCAGTCACAAATCTCCATTCACTTTGAGAAACTAGTTCTCAAAGCACTACACACTACATGAAAGAGTTTCTACTGACAATACATCTTTAGCAGGAAGAATGAAAGAAAGAAAAGCCACCTATTCATAACAACTGCAGCTCAGATAAATGTAATACTGAAATCGAACCAAGATAAGGAGCTGAATAACTGAACTCTTACCACTCTCTTCCAGAGGGTTGACATAGCTTTCATGCCTTCTTCACACCTGTCCTAAAATATATGCCTTACTCCTATACAAAGTTTTGAGGAAATTCCTCATCACATCACAGGAAAATGGCATGTCAAAATTATAGAATGATTTATAACTCTTTTCAGAGACTTATCTCTGATCATCAACCCTAACTGATCTAACCATGGCCAGGCACTAATAAAAAGCCTTTTTGCATGTGATAATTGCATTCAATTATTAAAACATTAAGTATTTAAATTAATAACTAATATTAAAAATCTTATCATAATCTGCCTCTTTATGAAATAGGAGCTATAAATTAATTTTCATCTACAGTGTCTCTGAGCACCTACTCAATGCAAAACAGAGCTGGGAGTTGTCTTTACCACTTTCTTAAATTATTTTCTCAAATCTTCTTAGCAGTGCCATTGGCCAGTATTATCTTTCCAGTATTATCTCTCATGTGGAGTTTAAGGGTTAAGAATTTAACAACAGAGTTGCCTTAGAATCAACATGTGTACCAGAGTGGAAGACTAGGAACAAATGGCAAAAAGAGAAGCTCAGTCCACAGGGCAGGATGAACCATCAGTGCTGATCAGTGCCAAGGAAGTACTGACTCTAAAATGTCTCATCTGAGTTGGTCCATTGATCATTAATTTTGGCATTCATCTTGTCAGGATCTAAAGTGACCTAGAAGTCAAATCTTCGGTCTAGAAGTCAAACCTCCTTGACTGATGTGGGAAGATTCAGTCTTGGCATGGATGGAACCCTCTGTGGCCTAAGGTCCTGGACAAAATAACAAGGAAAAGACAACCTGAGGGCAAGCATTCTTCATTTTATGCTTCACTAATTCAATATGACCATCTTCTCCATGCTTCTGCTACTGTGTCCTTCCCACCCTCAAGCGGTGATCCAAACAACTATTCCTTAAGTTGCTTTTGTGAGATAATTTATCAAAATAGTGAGAAAGTTAACTAAGGCACTCACACTGGACCCAAATTTCAAGGGCTTTAAGACTTGCTTTCATTAGCCACAGGACAGGAGCTAGATACTCATTTGCATGTCTTTGGTACAAGTTTCTGTAATCTTTACAGTGTCTGTCAGATGAATAATTCCTTTATATATGACTATGAGTAACTAGAAAAAATAAGGCGATCTTGGATGGAAAATCTGGGCAGGATCCCTTTAAGTTCATCTCAAGTCGATTTTAAATTGGAAGGATAGGAGAGTAAGAGCTTAGAATAAGTCAATATGTTGCAATTCTCAGACCAGTTCCTGGTTCTAAAATTTACAATAGTATTTAATGACTTCAGCAAAAGCTCTCTTCGCTTTTTCAAGTTGTCCCTCCAGAATTAAAAATGAAAAGAAAAAAGAAAGTTCTGCAACCTTTGAAAGCAATATTCTTTAAAAACTTCATTCCCTTCTTTCTATTTCAATAATTCTAGAATGCTGCCATATTGACTACTTTTCCTTTATCCAATAAAAATTATGTCTGCTCCTTTTAGGGAGAAATCTGCCACCTGGACATTTCATTTAATCTTGCTCATTCCTCATCTTCTTTGAAAACTTGCCTCTCCAATTAATCTTCCACGTTCTTGTCAATTTCTTCCTCTAACACATTTAAAACACATCCAGGGTATTCTATTTCTAAAAGAGAACTCCCTATGACAGCATTTCTTTTTTTTTTTTCTTACATCTCCCCACTGGCTTAACTTCCACCCACTGGATGCCAACTTCTAGATTCATGGTACCCTAGTTTCATCTCTATTTTCTACATTCAAATTGTTTCTTCATGTATACTGCAGAACTAGAAATCTTCTAGCTCATTACTCTCAAAGCCCAGAAAAACTCCCTGGCATTGCTTCTTTCCTTTTGCCTTCCTTTTCTTATGTTTGCATCTTTAATTTTGTCCCATCCTCCTGGTCATTAATCATTTCTTTGACCTTGAAAAACTAAATTCTTCACATATCTATCAATATCAATGTCTTATCTTTCTCTGTGTTTATATATTTCTAGTGATATAATTTTCATGTAACTCTTGAGTTATCATTTCATTTTCTCATTCCTTTTTTAAAATATTTTAATTGAAATTTCATGTGGTTTGTACATTTGTGCTAGGGTCTATTGTGCCAGAATATTCTCCTTGCCTAATATCAGTGCCAGCTCATAAGCTGAGATTTAGTAATCCTACAAAGAATCCCTTTCCTAAAAAAGATCATATCTTCCTCACCTGACAGTCATCATATCTTCAGCCAAGGTTGGATAATGCTTCTTATTTCTACTCTTCATTGGTGGGATTTTGTCCAGATGATCTTTCAAGGGTCTTGTGCGTGCTGATACCAATGCCATAGGTTTATATGAACAGGGTCCCAGGAGCTTGTAGGTTTATTTCCCATTTGGTCTTGCACCACCTCCCTGGCTCTTACAATCTGTCTGCCCCTTTTCATTAATTTTCCCTGACCCCTGTGTGGTTGAAGCTGAATATAGGTGACCTGTCCATGGAACCACACTCTGGAGAGTCCTAATCTTCATGATTTGGCCATGCGTGCACTTTTGAACTCCTGGCCTTCTCTTACTTCCTTATCAAGGTTTAAGAGGTATTTAATGCCATCTCAGGCCCTTGTTCTATGATGCTTAGGGCATATGTGAACAGGTAGCATTGTAGATGAGTTGCGAAGCATAAGCGATTCACAGACCATGTCTATGTGTGACCAGTTGTGGAATTCTGCTGTAGTTCTGGTATAAAGGAAGCTTCTGTATTTGGAGTGATGTCTGGGATATTTGTCTGTAAATTTAAGGATGCCGCTTTTATATCTAGTAAGATGTTACATTAGCCTATAATATTTATGACCTCTCCAGTTATGTGCATCTGGCTGTTTATAAATCCACATATGAGTTTCCTCTCACTGAATGGGCTTTACGTCCAATTCATTATTTCCCATAATAAAGTACCACTGTTGCACCATTGTCATATGCTGGGCTAGATATTGACATGAATATTGATCTTAAAACTGGTGTTGGACACTGATCGATACTCTCCCTTAGTGGCTTGTATAATGCTCTCCAAAGCTATGAGAGCTAGCCTTCATGGGTGGTGGCTTCCAGGTCAGTTCTTGCTCCATTGCTCAAGATCAGAGTTATGTCCTGTCTTCACCAATAGGGTCTTACCTTCAGGTTTTGGGAGGGATTCAAGGGCTGTGGCCTGTGGCAATAGCCATTGTAATTGTGGGAGCCTCTGAGGATACCATGGCCAATGACTTAAAGGAATGGAATGTTTCTCCTGTCTGGTGCTTTCCTGTTATGTAGCCTTCAACTTCGCACAAGTACTTGCATAGAGATATTAAATGTGTAATTTGGCAATTAGATGGTTAGACAAATAGGATTCTCTCAGGGTTTTTAGCCCAGCAAGGCATTATTTCTCTCATTTGTAACATAAATTTATAAATTGTAATATTGTTTATTCTAATTGCTCATGCAGTTATCTTGCTATTCATTACTTCAGCATTTTGCTTAGTTCTCACTCTTTATCATCATTTCACCTTGTCCCATAATATTACTTTTCAAAATCCTCAAAGATTTTTATTTATTTTTATTGAAATTTCATTTGTTTCATACATGACTTTTCAGTAAGTATTAATCACCATTGGAGCCATTTCTCCCTTGGCACCTTCCCTTATCCCCCTCCCGCCCCTGGAGATTGGTTGTCATAGCTGTGGAGAGCATTATGCAAGCCATTAAGGGAGATTATCAATAGATGGTCCAATATCAGCCTCAAAACCAAATATGCATGTCAATGACCAACACATTATGCAACATAAGACCAATCCAGGCAGTTCTACCTTGGGAGAAATCAATTATTTTTTTTCTCTCTGATTACTTTCATTCCTGTTAGAGTCCATTGTGCCAAATTACTCTCCCTTCTCACTCCTCAGGGCCAGGTCCTTCCCTGAGACCTAATTAGCCTATCCAGAGTCTGTTTTCTAAAGAAGGCCAGTTCTTCCTCACCTGACCAACATCTGCAGGCAATATTTCTTCAGCCAAGGATGAGATCTGCTACCCATTTATACAGTTCTGTGCTAGGTTTTTGTCAGGATGAGCTTGCATGTCTTGTACAAGGTAATGACAATGATGTAGGTTCAGATGAACCAGGTCCCAGGACCTTGTAGGGCTCATTTCCATTTGGTCTTGCACTACCTTCCTTGCTCTTACAATTTTTCCACCTCCTCTTCTATAATATTTCCTGAGCCCTGGGTAGATGAATCTAAATATAGGCAATCCATTCATGAAATCACACTCTGTAAAATCCTAATCTTCATGCTTTGGTCATTCATGTACTTTTGGTTTTCTGGTCTCCTATTCCATGGAAGAGCTTCCTTAACAAGAGTTAAGAGGGAATCATGTATTTTGAGTCCTTGTTTTATGACTCTTAGGTTGCATTGTAGATATGTCGCCTAGGCATTCATCATTCATGGACTATGTCTGCATGTGTCCAGTTGTGGGGCTTTGTACTAATTTCACCTGGCACAAAAGAACCTTTTATTCTGAGTGGTGTTTTAAGATATTTGTCGGTAAATACAAGGATACTTCTTTTGTATTTAGCAAAATATTACCTTTGGCAAGAAATGGGCCTACCCTGTGGAGTTATCTAAGATCTATGACCTCTCCAGATGTGTGCATCTGGCTATGTTAACAATACCACACATGAGTTTCTTTCCATTGAGTGGGATTTATGTCCAATTGTTTAGTCATTGATTTCTCCCAAGGTAGAACTGCCTGGATTGGTCTTATGTTGTATAATGTGTTGGTCATTGACATGCATATTTGGTTTTGAGGCTGATATTGGACCATCTATTGATAATCTCCCTTAATGGCTTGCATAATGCTCTCCACAGCTATGACAACCAATCTTCAGGGGTGGTGGCTTCCAGGTCAGATCCAGCTCCATTGCTCAAGAATCAGTGTCTGAAGTATGTCCTGTCTTCAGCAGTAGGGTCTGACAAGGAAATCAAGGACAGAAGTAATAGCTTAGGTGATTTTCAGAGTCTCTTGTACTACCCTGGCCAATAACTCCAAAGAAGGTGTCTCTTGTCTGGTACTATTTCTAGATATGCAGCCTTCATATTTCCATATGGACTCATATAGAGGTATTGTGTATGTATTTTTTCAATAAATGTTAGACTAATACGATTCAGGATTTTTTGTAACCTAGCAAGGCGTTATTCTTCTCCATACATTCCCTTTACTTGCCTAGCTTCCCTTCCATGTCTTCATGCCTTCTACTTTTATAATATCCAAATTTCTCCCTTGATACCGCTGGTCTCCTGTAGCTCCATTTCTCCTGGGCTCCTTTTTTCCACTTACCACTCCCACCTTCCTTCTATAACCCTTCCATCCCCTTCCCATTTTGATACGGTGATTTTAACCATTCATCTCTGTAACCCTTCTGTCTTAGAGTACCTCTTTCATTTTAACATCCTGGTTCTTTTTATACACTTTGTTCCCTCATCATGGTATATACCTACATATATGGATTTGGTTCTAGGATCCACAAATGAGGCACCATATGTCATTTGTTTTTCTTGGTTGTTGTTGCTTCACATAGAATAATAGTTTCTAGTTCATTTTAATAATTTTTTATTTTATTTATTTATTTTCTATGTGTATGAATGTACTGTCTTCATGCAAGTTTGTGCACCCCTGTCATGCAATGCCATGGAGGTCAGAAGAGGGTGTCGGATTCCCCTGGAACTGGAGTTCTCCTGGAATTGGAGTTACAGAAGGTTCTCAGCCGCCATGTGGGTGCTGGGTATCAAACCTGAGTCCTCTGCAAGAGCAGTCGGCGTTCTTAACCGCTAGGCTATCTCTCCAGCCCCAACAGTTTCTAGTTCTATCCATTTATCTGCACATTTCATGAGGTCATCTTTTTTACCACTACATAGAACTCCATTGTGCAAATGCACCAGATTTTCCTTATCCACTCATTAGTTGAGGGACATATAGGTTGCTTCTTGCTCTTTGCGATTGTGAAAAGAGCTGCAATAACCAAGGCTGTTCATGTGTTTCGGCAATAGGATGAATCCTTTGATATAAACCCAGGAGTGGTATGGCTGGGTCAAATGGTAGGTTCATTTTTTTGTTGTTGTTCTTTAAGAGTTCTTCACACTTTTTTCCATATGGGTTTCATGAGTTTTAATTAACATTTCCTTAATTACTAAAGATGTTGAACACTTTTAAAGATATATCTTAGTCTGATCATGCTTCAAAAAGGAAAGCCTGTTCTAGCAGGACCTGACTTTGTCCTCGAGTGGATGGAACTGGTAAATGAAAAGCCAAAAAGTGCCAGGGGCTCCTGAAGACTCATGTTTCTCCAAGAATCCTCAAAACTTTCAGTCTCAGATGGGGACTGCTGAGACATTCAGCTTGTGGACTGAGCTACTACTGGGGTTTCAGCCTCTTCAGAGTATTGATTGGGATTGTTAGGGTACCCAGGCTGTATCACTGAGACCAGTACAAGAGGATCAAGACAGGACATGGTACTTACTAGACATCATTTGGTGACCATGGGAAAGGAAAGCCCCAGTGCAGAGCACAATGGCAGGACTTATGATTGTTGTGCTTTCCAAGGAGGAGGCTTCAAACACAACATCTTTCAGCCTAATTAAAAAAAAAAGAAATCATAAGCTGAAAATGCTAAAAGATAAACGTGGCATGCGTATATGCATATTATAGAGTGATACAGATTGGAAGAAACAGCAGCAGCAGCAGCAACAACAACAACAACCAAAAGACTGTGTCTAAAACTAACTGAAACAGTGAACTTCTGCTCTAAATAGTAAACTTCTGCATCAGAAATTTTCAAAAGAGACTGAGAAAAAGATGAAGAATATATTTGGCAGAATGCATGAGCTCTGGTGGGGTGGGGAGGAGGGGAAGGAAGGGGAAATGGGTCTAGAATTGATTGGAAATTTTTTTTATGAAATGCACAAAGCTTCAATAAAAATTGGCTTTGAAAAAAAAGATGTATCCTAGCCATCTTTACTTTTTCTCTTGAGAAGTCTCTGTTCCAATCTTTAGACCATCTTTTAATTCGGGCATTTGTTTTTTTGGTCTTTAGTTTTTTGAGTAATTTTTATATTCTGGATGCTAAACCTCTGTCAGGAGTGTTACTGGTGAAAGATTTCCTTCCACTCTGTGGGTTTTCTCTTCACTTATTTGATTGTTTCCATTGGTATACAGAAGCTTTTTTAATTTAATTAGGCACACTCATTCATTGTCAGTCACATGTCCTGTGCAACTACTGTCTTATATAGAAAGTTATTTTTTCCTATATCTATATGTTGTAGATTACTGTCAATGTTTTCTTGTAATATTTTCAGTGTTTCAGGTATCACTTTGTGGACTTTAATCCATTTAAATTTGACTTCTACGTAAGAGGAATGGTACATTGGTTTAATTCTTCTACATTTGATGACCTGTTTTTGCCAGCACCAATTGCTTATGATAGTCTTTCCTCCTTTGACTGTTCTTGCCTGCTTTGTCAAATATCAGGTGAGTGAAACTGCATGTACACAAATTGGGGTCTTCAATATACTTAGATTGATCTATGGATCTAATTTTGTGCCAGTACCATGCTGTTTTTATGACTATAGCTATGTAAAACAGTTTGAAATCTGGTATAGTAATCCCTCTGCATTACTGTTTGTGTTCAGGGTTGCTTTGTCTATCCGGGATCTTTTGTATCTCCATATGAATTTTAGGATGCATTTTTTTTTCTGATTATGTGAAGAAAGTCATGGGGATTTTTATTTTTATTGCTTTGAATATATTTATTATTTTGGGTAGGATGGTGATTTTTATTATCTTTTTCTCCTAATCCATGAGCATGAGAAGTCTATCCATCTTCTGCTGTCTTCCTCAGTCTCCTTCAAAGATTTATGATTTTCATTGTAGAGGTCTTTAATGTCTTTGGTCAGGTTTTTGTTTTCCAGTATTAAGGCTATTATGAAGGGGAGGGTTTCCATGTATTCCTTCTCCAATTGCTTGTTATTAGCATATAAAATTACTAATGATTTTTGCATATTAATTTTGTAACCTGCCACCTTACTGAAATTTAATCATTTCTAGCAATTTTCTGGTGGAACTTTTGGCATCATTTAAGTATAATATCATAACATATACCAAAAGAGATAGTTTGACCTCTTCCTTTCTAATTAGTACTCCTTTAATTTCCTTCTCTTGTCTTATTGCTCTAGCATGAGTTTCAGGCACTGTATTGAAAAGGAGTGGAGATAAGGGGCAGCCTCCCCGGGTTCCTGACTTTAAGGGGAATGCTTCCAATTTTTTTCCATGTTTTTGGCTGTGGGTTTGTTGTATATAGTTTTAATTATGCTGAGATGTGTTCACTCCAGTCCTATTCCTTCTGGTACTTTAAACCTAAAGAGGTGTTGAAATTTATCAAAAGCCTTTTCTGCATCAATTGAGATAACCATGCATTTTTCTCTTTGAGTCCCTTTATATGACTTGGACATTTATTGATTTACCATTTCCGCAGTTTTGGAATAAATCTGACTTAATAATGGTACAGGACTTTTTGATGTTTGTATGCAAGTATTTTATTGAGAATTTTTAAATATATATTTATTAAGGTTATTGGTCTGTAGCTTTCGTTTTTGTTTCTATCTTTGCCTGGTTTTGGTATTAAAGTGATCCTGCCTTCATAGAAGGAATTTGTGGGATTTCTCTTTGTTTCTATCTTTTTGAATAACTTGGTTGTAGTTCCTCTTTAAATTTCTGGCAAAATTCTTCTGTAAATGAATCTGGGCCTGGGCATTTTTTTTTTAACTTCAGAGGCTTTTTTTTATTACTGTTTCAATTTCCTTACACATTATGGGTCTTGTGGGAAAACTTAGTCAAGATGGGTTTCATTCTAAGCCAATGGGACCTCCCTGGCCACACCCATGGGGTGGGGTTTAGTGACAAAAACGTTTAGGATTTGGCCCTGAGAGTTGAGTCATGCTGGAAGGACTCCATCTCCTACTGTGAAGAACCTGAAACTTTTCTTGGAGTTCAGTTCCAACCTTAACTTGTTCATATGTACATATTCTCCAGGTAGCTCTCCTAGACCTGGGCCCACTTCTTTCTGTTGCAAATTAAGGCATTTCATGGCAATCACCCTACATAATGGTACAGTTTTTCCAGATAATTTTAAACCATGGCCACTTTATGCCTTTTTCTTAAATTTTGCCTTTTATTGCTCTCTTGTCTTCTTCTGGGTTTCTTTAGTAACTATTTCTAAATCTAACTCTTCTTACCTAAACTTGCTGGCTATTTGTAGATCCAAAATTGGGATTCAGCTAGCAGTAATCTAAATCCATTTCAGCATGCTTAACTTAAAGTGTAATATTTTTATTTAACCCCCATGTACCATAGATATCTTTTGAGTATGTGCACAGTTAAAATTAATTGGTTGATTTAATTTTATCTTGCTCTTTTTAAATGTGTTTCATCTTAAAGATTTTTTTCTCACAGAATTCTCGACCCCACGTGGTCTAAGCTCTGGTGCTAGCAGCCTGCCTGCTGTTCATGCATACCAGCTTCAGGACTGAGCAAATAGTATCTAAATCATGCCCTTTAAATTTTGATTTTAGGTAACATTCTTTTGATTTCAGCATTTAGAAAACAAAATAGATGGATTTCTAGCAGATTTTATAGGCCCTGGAGTTCAAACAAAACAAACTTGCTCTGCTAAATTGTCTTTTTTAAGGACCACTGGTAAAAGTCTCTTTAACAACATGAATTGATATTTTGGTTCGATTTAAATGAGGAATTTTTTTAATAAAACTGTTTTACATTTCTTTAAGCCCATCTTCAAGCTGTATGTATGTGTGAGTAAATGCAAGTTACCACTTTTAATTCATTATAATCCTACAGGTTTAAATCTAACTAGGAACTAACTGCAAACAAAGATAAATTCAACTCATAAAAAATGTTTGCTTTATATCCCTTAGTGTTAACAATTTTTAATTGGGTTCATAGTATGCATATTATTCAGTTTAATGATAAATTGCTGATTATTTTAGTAATTGTTTTTAATATAGTTATTGTTGTTAAATATAATTATTATTAATAATTGTTAAAAATTCAGTCTAATAATAAATTGTTCATTGTTGTTGACTGTTATTATTGACAATTATTATTCATAATAATTATTAATGATTGTTGTGACTAATAATGGTTAATTATAATTATTTATAATTAGTAATAATTAATAATGGTTATAATTGTTGTGATTATTGATAGTTATTATTCTTACAAAGTCCTTAATAATAAGACAAGGTGGATCAGTCCAAGACTACAAACAACTTTGGCCTGTCTACTATTGGGCACCTCCTCAATCTTTAGATTTGTAAATAACATAGGGACAGTTAGGCTTAGCAGAGGAATAGCTTAGGGATAGTTAACCAGAAGGGACAGGATAGGGAAACAATAGGAGTAGACTTTAGGAATAGTTCATTGAAGGCAAGTGGTTGGGAATGGGCCTAAGAGGTGACACATGGATCTCAGCTGTTTTGTGTGTTACTAGGACATTTATTCTAATTATGTAAAATAAACCTATAACAAATTATAAAAATTTCATGTTTCTCATTGAACATCAAACAATATGGCACTCTTCTCTTGCAGGTCAACATAACAAATTTTTTGTATGTATGTATGTATGTATGTATATATGTGTACACGTGTGTATGAATGTTTTTACTAGTGTTGTAAATATATTTTAATGTTAACAGCCATGATACCAGTAAAAACATTGCCTCTGAGTTGGAACGTGTCCCTTCCTTCTCAAGATGCAAATTGATATTAAACAACCAAACATAATTCAATTTCAACAAAGTTTATGGGTTAACTATTAAATTTTTTTAAATAATGGATCTACACTGCCACCTCCTGCTTACGCCCTTTCAAAATCTAAAACAAAGATGCAACAAGGTTTTCATTGTATTAAAGTGTTAATAAGTTTTTGCGTCTTTAGGAATAAAAAATTAAAAATATAAAAATTTAAAAATTTAGAAAATAAACAAAGTTAATTCCCATTACCATCATTGCATAATTTGCAGCCACCATTTTTTTTAATTATTGAGTGCATACAGGCTAAGACAAGCCTGAATTTCCTTCAGATGGCCAGTGGGTAGCTGGTGTTCAGGCCTGTATTTCATTTCGGTGGCCAGTTGTTTGGAAAAAGACTCCCTTTGCAGACCACCAAGCTGTGTATCTTGTGTGAAATTCCTGTCCTGGCTTTGGTGAGGTGGAAAGTCACAGCCAAGAGTGGGAAACGTGTCTCATTGTCCCAGGCTAAGGACCTGTGTAGGAAGTTACCTCTCTGGTCGGGTTACAAGAGTAACTAACTGACCTTTGCACCTAGGGGTCAGTTCCCCACAGTGTCCACAAAGTGGGCACTGTGTCCCCTTTCCCTTAGCCAGACTGTGCTGCACCTGCTCATGACAAAGGAAGCTTCCTAGAAGCTCCCACAAAAAAAAATCAAGATGGTAATGATGGTAACAACTTCTCATGGGGCATATCTAGCCAGTCTTTAATTAACTAATGGACATAAGAACTATAAAAGAAAATTTTATTAAGAGCTAGATATTAACAACGAGCAACTGAAGAAGGACTACAAGGAGACCTTCCCAATCACAATAGCCTCAAAACAAATAAAATACCTAGGAACAAACCTAACCAAGGACACCAAGGATCTCCACAACAAAAATTTTAAACCCCTGAAAAAGGAAATTGAGGAAGACATCAGAAGATGGACAAACCTCCCATGCTCATGGATTGGGAAAATAAATATAGTAAAAATGTCCATCCTACCCAAACTAGTGTACAGATTTAATGCAATCCCAATCAAAATCCCCAAGAATTTCTTCACAGGCTTGGAAAAAGAATCCTCAATTTCATTTGAAAACAAAAGAACACCCAAATAGCCAAAGCAAACCTGATGCGAAAAGAGCAATACAGGGGGAATCGCTATACCAGATTATCAAACTAATACTACAGGGCTATAGTCCTAAAAACAGCCTGGTACTGACAAAAACAGACCATTGAACCATGGCAATAAGACTGCAAGATCCAAACCTGAGCTCCTACATTTCAGCCACCTAATATTTGAACACAGGGGGCCAAGAGAGACACAATGAGGAAAGACAAGCATCTTCAGTAAGTGGTGTTTGGCAAAATTTGATCACCACTGTAGAAGAATGAAATTAAAACCCCTACCTCTCACCTTGTAAAACAAAAGTAACTCCAGAGGACCAAAAGACCTCAACGTGGAAACCCAAACTCTGGAGGTGATAGAAGAGAAACTTGGCAGAAGCTACAAGACATAGGCGTAGGAAAGACTTCCTAAATCAGACAGCAGCTGCACAAGAAATAAATCAACAATTGACAAATGGGACCTGATTAAACTCAAAGAGCTTTCTGTTATAAAGAAACAATAAAGGAAGTGAAGAGAAAACCCACAGAGGTGGGAGGAAACCTCACAGCAGATACATCTGACAAAGCATTCATCTCCAGAGTATACAAGCTACTCAAAAAACAAAGAAGAAGAAAACCAATGAAACCTAAAGATGGAGCAAAGATCTGAATAGAGACTTCACAGAGAGGAAATAGAGATGGCCGAGAGAACATCTTAAGAGTGTTCCAGCATCTCTCTGATAATTAAGGAAATGCAATTAAAACCACTTTGGAGATATCACCTTACTCCAATAAGACTGGTCTAGGACCAAGAAACAAATGATACCAAGTGTCTGGAGAGGTTGTGGGGAAAGCAACACTCATCCATTGTGGTGGGAATGTAAACTTGTACAGCCACTATGGAAACTATGGAGAACCCTTAGAAGACTCAAAATGAACCTTCAATTTGACCCAGTTCATACCACTCGGGTATATATCCACAAGACACATCCTACTGCAAAGATACATGCACAGCTATGTTTATTGCAGCTCTGTTCACAATAGCAAAAAAGCTGGAACCAGCCCAGACTGCCCCTCAACTGATGAGTGGTTAGAGAAAATGTGGTACATCTATACAATGAGTTCTATGCAGTTGTAAAGAGGGACAACATCATGAACTTTGCAGGTAAATGGATGGAGCTAGAAGACATTATGTTAAGTGAAGTCAACACAGTCCCAAAAACAACAACAAATGGTGTCCCTCATATGTGGATGCTAGTACCAATAACCCAGATAAAATATTTCTCGTGGAGAGGATGCATTAAAAGAACAGCACAGAAAGACTGCATCAGAAAACGGACCAAAATGGTGAAATGGGAAGGGGGGAGGGGTGGAGAGGGACACGGGTTATATTCGATTAATGCATATTTAATTGACTTGAGTTCAAGTAGCCAGTTTTGCCTAGACACTGTTCTACAAGATACAGTGGTGTTCTAGGACTTAGTAAAAGTAAATAGGTGTATTAAACAACATTGGTTTCACAGACTCTGATAAAAATGGTAATGCATCCGAGTAAAGGAGATATAAATCACTGTTGTCCACATTTTTCTTACATAAATTTGCTTAGAGAAATAACTCTGGGACTGACACATACAAATGTTCTCTATAGTTTCTCTGTTGTACAGTATCACCTTGTAGCATTCTCTTTAAGATGATTCAACATAAAAATTACAGTTTGCTCCCCAAGTTAATCATATATAGTCACCCAAACAACATGGGTGAATTTGATGAAATCTGAGCCTTGATTCCACCCTATAGTTATGTATAACAACTGTCTTCTGGAGACTCATGGGTTAAAAAAAATGAAATGGGTACAGATAGACATAAACCTTTTTGTCAAAACCTTGCAATTTAAATCGTAAACTAACTACGGGAAAAGATTTGTGTGTTCCAACAGGACAAAATGTCACCCAACTTAACGGCTGAGAAAGAAAAGATACAGCTTTGCATTGAGTTAGGATGTACCAGAAAGTGCCAACTGAAAGGTTGACCCATCTGAATATCAAAAGGAAGAAAAAAGCCTCAGATTGCCATAAACACGAACCCCTCTGTGGATCCTAATATAAAAACTATTTATAATGAGTCAACTATTATAATGAGTCCAATGAAACTTACCTTCTAGGTGCCCAAAGGTTTTAATATGAGAAAGACTTTCTTGCCTCCCCTCCCCCAGAACAAGGAGAAATATGATGATGATGAGGTCGCTTCTCCAACTGTAAATTGGAGACAACTATTATAGAAGGATGTTCAACTTATAAAACTGGTAAACTACGCCTTCTTTAATTGACCAATAGACATGAAAGATGTGAAAAGGATTATTTCTCTGTTCAGAACCAAATAAAATACTAAGTCCTAAAACTATGCACTTAAGCAAATATATCAATACAGGAAGCTCTGACCATCAGTAATGGATTATTCTACCAGGAGATGTTGGCCATGGGGATCCAAGGCCCCACAAAAGGTAAAGGCTCCTTGCCTCTAAACTGGGATACCTGCAAGAAGAGAGGTGATAAGGCCCTGCTACTGAAGACCTGACGTTAACATGGGAAAGATGTATTGAGACCACACATGCAAGTGTACAGATGGCCTCTGGAACACCAGAGAGTGTTATCAAAGGCCACTAAACCAATAAAGCAAATGCGGGTCTCCTTGAGTCAAGCAAGACTCCTCCGTCAGCACCAGCTACACCTCACCTGCCTGGAAATACTGTGCAGCAGAAGCAGCCATATGCCTGTATATCCCAAATCTAACTGGCTATTGGCTCTCTTCTTGGAGGAATAACCCATGGCTGATGCCACAATTTTACACCCTCTACAGGTTAGGAGATGTCATAAGCCACAGTAAGACCCTGTCATCAGGAAAAAATGTAATTCATGGATCAACATATCATCTAAACATATGTGTCTATACCAAAGTAACCTACCATAACTATTAATGCTGTTTAAATACCTATATATATAACTGCTTGGGCTTCATTAGTAGGATCGAAAGGTTATTCCTGGACAAACTGTCAACCCATGAAAGGAAACAGCCAGAATTGACCAGAGTCCAAGACAACAGCTCCAGAGAGAGTGGACTGTTTTGCTTCTCATCCACCTGTGCCCCATTTCTAAGCCTAGGGAATAATCTGCGGAAGAGAGTGTGCAGTAGAATGTAAGGGCTGTGATTAGGGTGAATGGTGAAACTACATCAATGTAGTCTGGACACTCATTTGATCAACCTGATTGAACATACAACCCCTCACCCCCTGCTGGAAGGTGGGGCTGTGGGGGTTTGGGCACAACAGCCTGCAAATTGGTTTTACATGAAGGATGCTTGTACTCATGGATTATCACTTATAGCTAAAAAGTGAAAAAAAAAACTGAGAGAAATATACAGGACAGTTATGGCAGAATGCATGATCTCGGTTGGGATGGGGGTGGGGGGGAAGGGAAAGGGAAATATGCCTGAACTGAATTGGAAAATGTTGTATGAAATGCACAAAGCATCAATAAAAAAATGTTATAAAAATAAATTCATTAACTATGAAAAAAAAAGAGCTAGATATTGAAAAATCTTTAAAGCAAGTTTTCATACCAGGCCTGGAGAAGGCCAAGAGCTTGGAGGAAGATAGTTATTAAAATCCACTTTGTAAGGTTTGAAGTTTAAAATGGTATATTCAAAAATAACATATTTATATAGAGAGGCATTTCAATAGAGATTTGTGCAGAAATACAAAATAACCCATATAAGTTAATGGACTTGATTTCTCTGCAGTCATAGTCTAGTTATATAGTTTTAAAGAACAAAGTGTATATTTGGTTAAAATTTATTTGGCAGGTATTCAACTCTGACCAAGCTTTGTCTACATATTGTAGAATATTTTATGACTCAGGAAAATGTTTAATTTAGTTAAATTTGGTTGGTTTTCGTAGAAATGGTAATACCTTTGAACTAATTAGGAATATAAAATATTAATTGTTTATAATTTGTATTGAATTTCCAACAATAACTTTGGGGTTAATCTACACAAATGGTCTCTATATTTTTCTGTGTCATACAGTATCACCTTGTAACACTTTCTTTTACTTGTAGGATAATTTAAAGGAATTAACTTTATGCTTACTTCCCAAATAAGTAGCATACTGTCAATAATAAACTGTTTGGGTGAATTTGATGAAAACTTATGACTTGGTTCCTGTTTATGGGTATATGTAATATAACGTAGGCGTCTATAGGTCGAAACATAAAAATTTAAAAAACAAAAAGAGGGAGGTGGGAGGCTGTGTAGTATCCCTTCTGGGATACAAATGGAAAACTCTGTATTCCAAAACTTTTGATAAATTTTCAATTTTGAGATCTTGAAACTAACAATGGGAGGAGATTTGTATGTTCCCACAGGTAAAAACACCAATTTAAATGCCTGAAAAAGTACAACTTTTGGCTGTGCAGGATGGACTGGGAAATGCCAGCAGAGAGGCTGACCCATCTGAATATTAAAGAAAGAGGAACGTCAGATTGCCTGAGTCACAGACACTGAGAATCTCTCTGAATTCTATTTGGGATAACTGTTTATAATGTGCCCTTCCAGATGCTGAGAAACCTCCCTATCTCTCCCTTTTATAGGAAAAAGAAAAACGTGATGATAATGAAGTCATTCCCTAACTGTAAATTAAAGCCAACAGTTATAGTGGTACTTTGTTATAAAAGAGGTATAACTTCCTTCTTTAATTGACTGATAGACATAAGAACTGTGAAAGGATAATTCTGTATTTAGAGCCAAATATAATAATAAAGTCTTTATAAGCTGTGGAATTAAGCAAAATACAGGAGAGCTCTGATATCAGCAATGGAATATTCTGCCTAGTAGATGTTAGCTAGGGGATTCAGGCCCCCCAAATAGAGGCTTTTGCCTATAAAATGGGTTGTCTGCAAGGAGAAAGGCAATAAGTCCCTGTTGTTGAAAATGTGATATAAGCATGAAAAAATGCTTTGAGACATCACTTGCTAATGTACAGTTGGCCTCTGAAATGTCAGAGAGTGTTGCCAAAGGCCACTAAAGCAATAAACCAAAATATTGGTCTCCTTGAGTCAAGCAAGTTTCCTCTGTCAGTATCAGCTCCACCTCAACTGCCTGGATATACTGTGCAACAGTGGCAGATATGTGTCTATATACATATATATATATATATATATATATATATATAGTATTCCAACATCTAATTGCAATTAGCTGCTCTCCTTGGAGGAATAATTCACGGCTGATGCCACAAGCTTATGTCCTCTAGTGGTTAGGAGATGTTATAAGCCACAATAAGAACGTGTCATCTTTTACAGAAAGTCACGGTTTGTGGATTAGCATACCATCAAAACATCTGTGTCTATGCTCACAGCTTAGCTTGCCATAATAATTAGTACTGTTTAAATGCATGTGCATCTAATTGCTTGTGCATTGTTAGTAGGATTAAAAGGGTACCCCTGGATAAGCTGTCAATCCATGAAGGGAAACAACCTGAACAGACTAGAGTCCAAAATGACACCTCCATGGAAAATAGACTGCTTTGCTTCTTGTCCACTTGTGCCCCTTTCCCAAAGCCTAGGGAACAACTTGCGGAAGAGGAGGCATGGTAGAATGTAAGGGCGGCAGAGATTGGGGTGAATCGTAAGACTACAGCAATATACACTGGACTCATTTGATCAACATGCTTGTGCATATGAGCTTCTTCAGATGGACTATCGGAATCTTGGGTTTTTTCAAAATTTGGACATAGATACTTGTTAATTGGTTTTACACGAATGTTACTTTCATTTATTGCTTATGCTTGACAATTAGCTCACTTCATCGTTGGGATTTTTGGATATTAATTGGCCATAGTGTGAAAATAAAGTTTCAGTCTGACCTGCCCCCCACTGCCTAGCAACCAGAACAGGCTTGAGCAGCTGGCTATTCAAAACTCTGGTTCCTTTGTGTTGTTAGCTTCACCCATGGGCTCCCCTGCCTCTCAGAAAATTTTTTAAAAAATTTAATTAAAAGTGTGACATGTGGGATAACTTAGTTAAGATAGGTTGCATTCTAAGCCAATGGAACCTCCCTGGCCACACCCATGGGGTAGGGTGTAGTGAAGGAAAGGTTTAGGATTCGGCCTTGAGAACTGAGTCATGCTGGATATTTAAGCAGACATCTTGAAATAAAATCTCTCTCTGCATTTGTACTTTAACATGCGTCCATGTGGTGTGCTTCCCTGCGCGTGGTTTCCACATGTGTCATCCTGGGATTAGATGGGCCCCACCACAAACCTTGGTGGGGTCTCCACAGGGTCTGTTTAAGCTGTTGGTCTCTTCGTATTTAAGTTTTGGTGATTAAGTATTCCCGTATAATACGCTAAGTCATTTTGTTGTCTGTTGTGATATTTCCCTTTCCTTTCTAATTTTCTTTATTTGGAATTAGTCTTTATTTCTTTTGGGTAAGTGGGGTAAAAGTTTGTCTATCTTGTTTAATATTTCAAAGAACCAGTTCTTAGACTCATTGATTTTTTGTATTGTTTTCTTTGTTTCTATTTCATTAATCTCTACTCTAATTTTCATTATTTTCTCTTGTGTGTTGGGTTTGGGATTGATTTGTTGTTGTCTTTCAAGTGTCTTCATTTGCAATACTAGGTCATTTATTTGTACTCTTTCTTTTTCATTTTAATGCAGCCACTTAGAGCTATAAATTTCCCTCTTAGGACTTCTTTCAAATTATCACAGAATTTTTTTCGTGTGTGTGTGTGAGTGTGTGTGTGTGTGTGTGTGTGTGTGTGTGTGTGTGTGGTGTGGTGTCCTTTTCATTTAATTCCAGGGATACATTATTCAAGAGTTTTTGTTTTTTCTTAATTTATTCTCCATGACTTCATATAGTTACTAGGGCTTCTTCTTGCATTGATATTGAGCTTTATTGTGCTGTGGTTTGATAGAATGCATGGAATTATTCCATTTTTTCCAGTTGTTGAGGTTTATATTTTGCTCCAGTTTGTGCTCAACTTTGGGAAAGTTCCATGGGATGAAGAATGGAAATTATACTCATCTCACAGTTAATGATAGACAGTACCTTAGGGTGGAAGGATGGAAAAAGTATTCCAAGTAAATTGTGCTAAGAAGCAGGCAGGTGTTTTGATTATAACATCCAACAAAATATCAGACTTCAATTTTAAACTGTTCAGAAGAAATAAAGAGGTTCACTTCATTATAATCAAAGGAAGAATTAATTAAGAAGATATTTCAATCATGAATATATAGTCATGAAATTCCTGTCCACCCAGTTTAAATAAACAGTGCTACAGTTTAGGTCTAACACAGTAACATTAGGAGATTTCAATTCCCCACTGTCTCCAATATACTGTTCAACTAGTGTTGCTAAAATTCCTACTGAAATGCACTAAAGCGGTGTCCCGCCTCTTCATCCCATGGTCCCCAAATGAAAGTGAGGTAGATACTCCCCAACATGAAGTTTGGGAAATTCTAGTGAGTTTATTTGGGCTAGCCTACAGAACAGAATAAATGGGGAGGGGGAATACTTATAGGAATATGGGTGCCCCCTCCCCATGGCCGTACAATAGAAGTCCCATCCCAGCCAGAACCCAGAGACCTCTGCTCAATATGGCAAAAGTGGGGTTGTTTGGAGACTGTCTCATGGCAGTTCTCTGTTTATATGCCTTAGAACTTCCCCCTTATACAGCCAAGGCTGACAGTGTGGTTGGGAGGTCTAGCTGACTCCCCCAGATACTCCTTTTCTTTTAGAAAGCCAAAAGTCAAGCTTATAATACTGGGCAAGAAGGTGCCCCTAAGCATGGGAAGCCATTTGATGTCAAAACTCAGTTTATTTGGAGGACTAGCCATGCTACAACTGGACAAAGAATAAATATTGAGATATGTGAATTAAGTGACATCTTACATCAAATAGGCCTAACATACATGTTCAGAATACTCTACCCACGCACCATAGAATACACTTTCTGCTCAGCAGCCTGTGCTAGTTTCACAGGAATTGACCACATTCTCAGATGAAAAAAAAATCAGCAAATCTAAAATTTGAAATATTTCCTTTCATTCTATCAGACCATAGTGCTAAGCATATAGTCAACAACAAAGGTGGTTCTAGTAGCTACACTAATTCATGTAGATAAAAGAACCATGCTTGATTGATAAATAGGTCAGAGAAGAAATTAAAGAAATAAAAGTATTCCTGCAAGCAAATGAAAATGAGAGCACAACAGATCAAAACCTCTGGGACACATTGATGCAGTCTAAGAGAGATAGTTATAGCCCTAAGTATCAATATTTAAAAAAATCAGAAAGAGATCTCATAAATGACTTAACAGTACATGTCATGACTTTGGAAAAGGAATAATAAACCAAACCCCAAATTAGAATATGAGAGGAAGTGACAAAAACTATAGAAAAAAATTTAAGAACTAGATGTAAAGAAAACAGTGAAATAATCAATGAATATAAGAGTTAATTCTTTGAATGGTTAAAGAAAAATAGATCTTTAATAAAGTTAACCAAAGGAAATATAGAGCAAATCCAAATTAATAAAATCAGAGAGGAAAGGAAAAATGTCACAACAAACAAAATTTGGTAAGGTATGCTTTCAATGACATATACACCATTAACGTTGAAAATCTAAAATTAGTGGATGAATTTCATAAGGCATGGATAAATACCAAAGATAAACCAGAGATCAACAACTGAAAGAAATCCATAACGAATAAGGAAATTGAGACAGTAATACATAAATATAGATATTTCTGACTAAAAGGAAAAGCCAAGGCCCATGTAGATTCAGAGCAGAATTCTACCAGATATTCAAAGAAGATCTACAATCAGTATTACATAAAGTATTAAAAAATATTGAAACAGAGGGAGAACTCCCAAACTCCTTCTATGAAACCAGTACTACTCTAATAACAAAACCATATAAAGACACAACAAGAAAACACTAAACTGTGGGGCTTATGTCCTTAAGAACATAAACATAAATATTCTCAACAAAGTTCTTGCAAAGTGTGTGTAGAAACACATTGAAAATTTACCCACCATGATCAAGTAGGCTTGACAAAGGGCTTGCTCAATATACATAAGTCACTAACTGTAATAAAACATGTAAAGGAGTTAGAGATAAAAATCACATGATAATCTTAATAGAGGAAGAAGAGGCCTTTGACAAAATTCATCATACATTAATGTTAAATGTCTTACAGGGGATTGGATTGGAGTGAATATTCCTCAACATAATTAAATGTGCATAACAACAAATCCACAGTAATATTCTATTTAATGGAATACTTCCCATTAAAATCAAGAACCAAACAAAGCTGTCCACTGTCTCCACTCATTTTGAATATAGTGCATGAAACTGTTGCAAGAGCAAGAACTGAAGGGGTCAAGTTATCAATACTTGCATATAATATGATATTATAACTTAGGGATCCAGTAAATTAAGCCAGAACACTTTTGGAAATGATTAATACATTCAGGAAACTGGTAGGTTTTTTTTTTTTGAGACAGGCTCTCCCTGTAGCCCCAGCTGTCCTGTAACTCACTCTGTAGACCAGGCTGGTCTTAAACTCACAAATATCCACCAGCTTCTACCTCCTAAGTGCTAGGATTAAAGGCATGTACCACCATGACCGGCTACAAAAGCAACTTTTTAAAAAAGTAGCTTTTCTATATATATAACTAACAATTTGTAAATTGTTATTTATATATAAGCAATTTGTAAATGCATCCATGAAACACTCCCATTCAGGAAAATGTCAAAATATTTAGTAATAAACATTCTTGGCAAAGAGCACAAGAAAAGAAGGAGAGAGTTCTCTTCAAGAGTTTGACCAGAGTAGTCAAAAGGACTGCCAAAATAACAAAGGCTATGAATGTAGCCCTTGATTATCTCTGAAAACTTGAGGACAAGTATATAGTACATCACTCATCAAAGAAGCTTCTTTTTTTCAACAATTGCAGTCTGTGGAATACTTCCACACCTAGACATACACAGAGGATTTACATCTGAGAGATTCCCAGCCCTGGGCTATACCTATAGTGGAACTTCTATATTTGGTGCTCATGGAACACAGAAGACAATGGGGCGGACAGAATCCTAGTGAATCCTAAAACTCTCACCAGTAAGGCTTCCTTATACAACATAGAATGATACACACAGAAGGCAACAACTAGCTAAGGTTTAGAAAATAAGTGAATACAGAATGTGCATCCTTGTATACGACACTTGTATTGAAACTTACCCACCCACAGGTCAGTTACCATTGTGGAAGAAGGGCCAGAAAATTGTTAGAACCAGGGTTGGCCCATGAACATATGGACGCAGAGGCTTTCAGGTCACTGGAAGCTTGCTCATGTGAGCATGTGGCAATGGTGATGTCAAGCAAAGCAGGCAAGCCGAACCAATCAGACAAGGCCCCAGATCAGAGTGATGGGAATGGGCACTGCTGGAGACTGATTACTGCTGGGTGTGGGATAATAGACTTTCATTAAGACATATAAAAGTTCTAACTAGATACCAGTGGATGAACTTGCAAAGAGGGGCATCTGGGTTCAAATGATAGGACTTAAAATGTATGGGGGAATGCATGCAGTGTGTGTGGGGGTGTATGTTGGAGTATGGGTTGGGGAGGGGGTCTATATTTGTTTAATAACTGTTTAATGAAAGATCCAAAAGCTCAATAAAAATAAATACGGAATAAAAATAGAATATAATGGGAAAATTGTCAGCCACCTCCATCTCTAGCAAGGAACTATCAGCATATGATTACTGTGATGTTTGTGTGTGTGGGGGGCAGTGTTTATTTTCTTTAAAAGAGAGACTCTAGGTATATTGACTAGACTCCAGTGCAAAGACAGATATTTCTATGCAAATGCCTGACTGGATCAGAATTACAAACATAATAGAATACCTGAAATTTGGTGGGGGTGTAAGTGGAGTGGAGGGGGGGAGGCAGGTATAAAGTTCATTAAAATATGTTATACACAATTCACAAAATCTCGATTATAAACAAGAAAATCAATTCTTACTCACACAACAGTCATCAGATGCCAATTGTCCCTTGGGTAATATTGGAGTGTACTGCTGGGATTTTAACTTACTGAGATTGCATAGGACGTGTAGATGCTACCACCATTGTTGTAAGTTCATGTGAACAAACTCTCAGATGCCAATAAGACCATTTCCTGCTAATCGTGCACCAACCCTGACTCTTACAATCTTTCCACCCTATCTTCCACAATGGTCTTGAACCATGGGGGTCCTTCCTGGAGATATACACAATGTAGTGGCTTATTCTCCACACTTTGGCCAGTGTTGGCCTTCACTGTAAGGGACACATCTACAATGGAATTTCTAGACCTAAGACAAATGAGAGTGGGAGGGAGAATACTAATATATCTCTGAACTGTCACCAACCAAATTTCCTCTTGTAACAGTGGACAATACACATTATTATGTTCAGTGTGCCTAAGCTCTCTTTTCTGTCAGTTAATGGGAGATAGCTGAAAGTAAGAAGAACCTCTGAAAATCAAGGACATGTGAATAAAATAACGAAGAAATGTATTAAACTGGAGTCCCATCATAAAGGAAACAATAAAGAAATACATTAAGCCGGGCGTGGTGGCGCACGTCTTTAATCCTAGCACTCGGGAGGCAGAGGTAGGCAGATCTTTGCGAGTTCAAAGCCAGCCTGGTCTACAGAGTGAGTTCCAGGACAGCTGTGGCTACAGGGAGACACTGTCTCGAAAAGACCAAAAAAAAAAAAAAAAAAAAAAGAAAAAGAAATACATTAAATGTGAGGACCTTGAGGGAAGACTCTGCTTACTCTAAGATGAATAATGTATTACATTGTTTTCAAATTTCCCCTTAAGCTATTTCATTACATTCCATTAGTTTTATTTAAATTTTTATCAGCAAACATTTAAATATATTGTGAAATTCACCGAAACAAATTTCAGTTAAATATTAAAATATAGTAATTTATATTATTTCAAAATGCATTATAATACAGAGATATCAAGTGAAAATAATTAGTAATTACACGCAGAAAATAATTTTCCGCATGCTACCAATATTTCATATCACACTAAAATTGGCTTCTTAAATTAACCAAATGATTGAACTAAAATTGGCATATAATAAATTAATAAACGAATGACATGAGATCTCCAAAATGTTATGAACCATAAAATCATTTTATGTAATAACTAATACATATTCATAAAGTTACATTAATATATATAGTAACCATAACACAGGTAAGCATAAGACATAATGTTTTAATTATTCTTTCAGGCATTGTTTTCTTTTTATTTAAATATTGACATAAACATTTTATAAAATGCAGACACATGTTTTATTTATCCATATAGTCACTAGAGTGAGGGACTGACTATTGTGGTTTGAATGATTATGTCCCACATAGGCTCCATGTAGTTGTTGACACTGTTTTTGGAGGTCTTAGAAAGTGAGGCTATTCGCAGGAAGCAAGCATATCACTGGGGCAGGCTTGTTGGATCTCCATTCATTCTCTGCTTCCTGTGCCTCCTTGAAGACAGGGCCTCAGCTTTATGCTCGTGCTCTGGGATATCCTGCCACCATGTGTCCTTGCCATGACAGACTCTAATTCCCCTGTAAGCTCAAATAAACTCTTACTTTTATAAGTTCCCTTGGTCCTGGTCTTTTTATCAGAGCAACAGAAAAGTGACTAACAGAGGCACATAGCTATGTGGGGGGGGGGGGGGGGGGGGGGCCTTGTATTTCCTGTACTACAACTATCTTAATTGAAAACTGAATTCTGCACTCCAGGAAGGCATTCAAAGTCGAAGTTTTTATTTATTTATTTTTTCCTTTTTGAGCACTTGTACAACTCATACAATGGTTCTCAATGCCCCCATACCCCAACCACCATCAGAACACATTCATTGCAATAATCAAGGTAGTTTTTATTTGATGAGTAATTTTTATGAGCCCAGCATTCCATTAGACTAACTGTGATGACCAAGAACACATGGATTAGAGCCAAGAGAGTATGCAATATGAAACTCATTCTCAGAATATTTGCAGTCTTCTTGAAAGTAAATGTGTAACAGAAACATACAAATGCCATACAATGTTATTTAATGTTTTTGCATTATTTATTGTTCGATATCTTATGAAATTTATATTATCACTAATAACAAAAAGGAAATTCCAAAGCACAGCTCACCATATTTATGTCTTAGAACCAGTGGAAGACTGGAAGTAGAAGAATATTAGCCCGTAAGCAGAGAGGGACTAAAATGGGAAGGAGGGGAATAGAAAGATAGAGGAATATTCCTTTTTTTTTTTTTAACTCCTACATTCATCAGATTTATTTTTTTATTTTTTATTTTTATTTTTTTCTTTTTTAATTTTTTTTTATTTTTTAAGCATCCTTCATGTAAAACCAATTTGCAAGCAGTTGTGCCCAAACCCACACAGCCCAAGGGTCCCACCATCTACCTGGGGGGGGGCTTGTATGTGCAATCAAGTTGATCAAATAAGTGTCCAGTCTATATTGCTGTAGTTTCACCATTCACCCCAATCGCATACCTTGCATTCTATAATACCCCCTCTTCCGCATATTGTTCCCTAGGCTTAGAAAAGGGGCACAGGTGGATGAGAGGCAAAACAGTTTACTTTCTCTGGAGCTGTCGTTTTGGACTCTGGTCAATTCTGGCTGTTTCCATTCATGGGCTGACAGTTTGTCCAGGAATAACCTGTCAATCCTACTAATGAAGCACAAGCAATTAGATATATAGGTATTTAAACAGTACTAATTGTTATGGTAGGTTACTTTGGTATAGACACAGATGTTTGGATGGTAGGTTAATCCATGAATTACGTTTTTTCTGCAAAATATGACAGGGTCTTACTTTGGCTTATAACATCTCCTAACCACTAGAGGATGTGAGCTTGTGGCATCAGCCATGGGTTACTCCTCCAAGGAAAGAGCTAATAGCCAATTAGACTTGGGATATACAGGCATATGGCTGCCACTGCTGCACAGTATTTCCAGGCAGGTGAGGTGTAGCTGGTGCTGACAGAGGAGTCTTGCTTGACTCAAGGAGACCTATATTTGCTTTTTTGATTTAGTGGCCTTTGGTAACACTGTCTAGTATTCCAGAGACCAACTGTACACTTGTCAGTGTGTTCTCAATACATCTTTCCCATGCTTACATCAGGTCTTCGACAGCAGGGCCTTATCGCCTCTCTTCTTGCAGGTATCCCAGTTAACAGGCAAGAAGCCTTTACCTTAAGGAGGGGGGGGCTTGGATCCCCTGGCCAACATCTCCTTGGTAGAATATTTCATTGCTGATATAGAGTTCTCCTGTATTAATATATTTTGCTTAAAAGCACAGCTTAAGGAGACTTTAGTATTATATTTGGTTCTGAATAGAGAATAATCCTTTTCATAGTTTGTATGTCTATTAGTCAATTAAAGAAGGCAGTTTTACTGGTTTTATAAGAGATTACCTCTATAACAGTTGGCTCCAATTTACAGTTAGAAGAAGACGTCATCATCATCATCATCATCATCATCATCATATTCCTCATTGCTTTATGAAGTGGAGGTAAGAAAATCTCTCGTGTTAAAATTTTGCAGCACCTAGAAGGTAAGTTTCGTTAGGACTGAT
The DNA here is from genome assembly GCA_009823505.1 of Rhizomys pruinosus. Classification (NCBI taxonomy): domain Eukaryota; kingdom Metazoa; phylum Chordata; class Mammalia; order Rodentia; family Spalacidae; genus Rhizomys; species Rhizomys pruinosus. The sequence continues at coordinate 875,124 of VZQC01015256.1, read as the reverse complement.
TATAAACAGTTGTTACAAGTAAGATCCACCAAGGGGTTTGATGCCTGTAGCAGTCTGAGGCTTTTCTTCCTTTCAATGTTCGGGTGGGCCAACCTTTCTGCTGGCACTTCTTGGTACATCCTCCACAATGCAAAGCTGTAACTTTTCTTTCTCAGCCGTTAAGTTGGTGACATTTTGAACTATGGGAACATACAAATCTTTTCCTGAAGTTATTTTTAAGATTTAAGTTGCAAAATTTTTGACAAAAAGACTTCATATATATCTGTATTCCCTCTTTTTATTTTAGGTTTTTATTTTTTGACCCACGAATCTCAAAAAGGCAGTTGTAGTACACATACCTATATGCAGGAATCAAGGCACAGATTTCATCAAATTCACGCAAGCTGTTTTGGGTGACTGTGTGTCATTAACTTTGGAATCAAACTTAATTCCTTAAGTTAAATCATCCTACAGGTAAACGAGAATGCTACAAGATGATACTGTACAACAGAAAAATTATAGAGAATATTTGCCAATCCCAAAGTTATTGTTTTACAGATTTTAAATAAAACAAATATGGACAACAACAATTTATATTTCCAGTTAACTCAGATGCATTACTGTTTTATCAAAATCTTTAAACCAATGTTATTTTGCGTGGGTTGCACCAGGGGTCTTAGCCAGCCCCGGGCCTATGGGACTGGCTGGATCGAGGAGGGTCAGGTGCGTCCACTCGCCCTTTCCACAGCCTCCCTGTCCCAGGAGACAATCAGACGCAGTGGGGAGCCAAGTCAAGCAAGGTCTCGTTTATTGTGGGCAACACAACAGTTTATAAAGGCAAAAACCACAAAGGTGTTTCCATGGTGCCAAGCGGGCAGCCAATTGTTTCAAAGGGCCAGGTAGCACGCACACTGTATGTAATGATTATTCCACAGAACTTAACAGGAGACAGGTACTGACTGCAAGCTGACCACGAGTAGGGAACTACCTCTGAGCCTATCAGAACTCCCCTTTTTCTTCCTCCCCTTTTCAGTTCGTGGTCATAGTGAACATTGTAGTTACAATGGTTTACATGACTCTTTTACTGAAGTTATTCAGTAGGCGGGGGACAGTCAGTGAAACTTGAGCCAGCCTTACAGATTGCCAACAGGCCACACTTTTGGAGAGCCTGTAAGTCCCAACATCTCTCCCTTTTTGTTTTGTATTGGGGGAGGGGTGGTCAGCATGGCCCCTGTCTTAGGTTGTCTGAGCTTACCTCTACTAGGCTTACCCCGTCATCAGGAGTTAAAGGTGGCTTTTGGCCCAACCCCTGTCTTAGGTTTCCTAGGGGCAGTCAGATCTTACCCATCATTGGGTGCCATGTGTCTCTTCCCTTCCCCCTCTTCACCATACTCTCCCCTGTCTTAGGTTGGCCTCTCTTTGAGGACCCTTACCTGTCGTCAGGGCAAAACAGTGGGCAGGGGGTTCTATCAAGGGCCATATCTGGATCGCAGTGTCATAAGTTGGATTTCCTGGGCCTTGTTTTGTATCAGCCGAGTCAACCTGTTAAAAATGCAGGGTCCGATGGTGCAAGCAAGTAATACTATTATAAGTGGGCTGGCTAGGTCCAATAAAAGAGTTGTTAACCAAGGCGACCAGTCAAACCATTGGATGAACCAGACCTCGTCATAATTTAGTCGCCTATGTTCTATTCCCTTTTGAATCTCATCCAGATTTTTTGTAATGATCCCTGAATGGTCTGCATAAAAGCAGCATTCCTCCCCCAATGCTCTGCAAATTCCCGTTTTTTCAAGGGTTAGGAGATCCAGTCCTCTCTTATTTTGGAGGACTACTCTTGCTAGGGAGTCTAGGGATTTTTTGAAATATCTGAGAGTGGTTTCTACTCTATCGAGGTTGACATCAATCTGCATCCTGAGTTTCTGATATTTAGTACTTACCAGGGCCCCTCCCAGGCCGGTTTCCACTGCCCCGAGCCCCAGAAGGAAAGCGACCACCAGTGCAGTAACGAGTTCCCTCTTTTCCCTGTGGTTACTTTGCCTGGCGACCATTTCTTCATTAGAATGATATAATACATGGGGTATCACTGCCACCATAGCACAGGTATCGTGCTCTGTTTAAAAACTGCAGTAGCTATGCAGGGTGTGTGGCCTGAGTGTTGACATAGCCAATATATTCCCTGTTCTGAGGGTATTATCCATTCATCATCATCAGTATTGCCAGTAACATTCTGACATCCTTCCCATGGAGAGATTTCTAGGGCAGATGTTATACAAGTAAAATTTGATCCCCGGAGGGGTAAGGTCAACCCTGTTCCTTTAATATTTTGTTTTGCATTAGACCATTGAGGGACCCATCTACATTCTGAGGACGTATTTTTCTTCATAAAATTCCCAGTATACCCTAAAGGTTTCATAGTATGGTGGCTCGGGACTAAGGCACAGCTAGTATGACTCTGTTAACTCAGGCCTGGCCTCATTCAGGGCTTCATAAGCTAACTCTACTGCTGCTTCCCAGGGGCTAGTCTTGCTCCCAGCTTTACCCTTGTTGTGTCCTTTTCCCTTTCCTTTGCCCTTACATTTTCTTTTGGTGGTGTGAGGTTGGAGGGTGCTATTTACTGTTGGTGGTAGGCTTGTTATAGTTTTTGTTTTCTTAGGGGTTGGGTTTGGGGCATCTGGCCCCACCTGAATCTCATTAGCAATGGGATTTATTTGTCTCCTGATGGAGAACATTACTCCATTATCATAGCCATCTTGGTATATTCTAAGGCCCCACATCATTCCAACTTTCTTCCTTTTTTCCCTCGTCAGTGAATGTCACCTGAATGGGGTTACATTGTAAGTGTTCACAATCTTTTCCCATTACTTTTATCACCTTAATAGGACTTCTATGTTGGATCCAATATCCTGATCCAGTGGTCTCACACCCCCAAGACTTACAATAAAAATCCCCTGGCCCACTACAGTCTGTTGTGCAGTCCGTCCACTCCCAGGACACACATATATGGGGTAATCTTGAATCACTTCTTGATGTCCCTTGTATAGGCAGTGGTCAATTTGCCAGTAGTCACTGCCCCAGGTTCCTTGGGCCAGGTCACAAAGGTCAAAGTAAAGTGGTGGCCACCATGTTGATGGTGTTGTCCTTCGTGGTAGAATTGAGGACCCGTCCAGTTGCAGGGTCACTTATTAACCATTTCACTCTTTGTGGCTGGTGGGCATTAGGATCCTGTGCCTCCGTCACCATTGTTGCCATCCATGTGGCCATTAGCAGTCTCAGGAACCACGCTAGCTGTAAACAAAAAAAGACATAAGAACTCCTCAAGGGTTTGTAGCCCTTGGATTTAATTATATTATTCTTCCTTTTCCAAGGAGGTCAGTAGGAACTTTAAGTTCCTTGCTTGTATTCAGATTGGTGCTTCTTCCCCAATAGGATATACACATCCAAAGCCTCTCCCCATCATGATTAATGGGTCTGGGCCTTTCCATTGGTGTGTTAAAAGGACTTTCCATTTGACCTTTACTCGGGGGTTAAGGCTTGCTTGTCCCCAATATTTTTGGAACCTAGATTCTGTCATGTCCTTGGAAAAATTTAAAATATTTATGACAAACAAGGCTTGCACCAACTGCAGGTGGGGACTTACTCCCCCTTTTTGTTTTTGTAATTGTTCCTTGAGACACTGATGGTTTCTTTCTACAATGGCTTGACCTTGGGGGTTATAATGAATTCCAGTAATGTGTTTAATCCCCCATCTTTCCAGAAAGTTTGCAAGGGTCTTAGAGGTAAAGCAAGGCCCATTGTCAGTTTTATTCTGGCTGGGCAGTCCCAGTGTTGCAAAACACTTAAGGAAATGAGACTGAGCGTGTTTGGCTCTTTCTCCAGTGTGGGTCGTGGCCCAGCAGGCTCTAGAATGGGTCTCAATGGACACAAAAACATATTTAATCTTGCCAAAAGCAGGAAAATGAGTGACATCGGTTTTCCAGAGAGCATTAGGTCATAAGCCTCGAGGATTAACTCCTTGGGGTTGAAGCAGGTGTACCTTAAGGAAGGGCTGGCAAGATTTACACGTTTGAACAATTTTTTTCAATTCCTTTATAGGCACCTGAGGGAACTTTTGGTGTAGACCTCTCCAATTTACATGGGTTAGCTCATGAAAGTTTGCAGTTTCCTGAGCTGTTAGAATGGTAGGCCCCGAGGCCAGCTGATCTGCCAGGGCCTTGCCCATAGATAAGAAACTGGGGAGACCCTAGTGTCCCCTAAGGTGTTGAAGGTATATTGGGGCATTTCTTCCTTCTAAAAGGGCCTTAAGCTCTACCATAAGAGGAGAGATTGGGTTACTGTCAAGCCTAATCTAGGCTTGTGGTAAATGAAGTAGAAGGTTGGCAACATATAAACTGTCAGTAAAAAGGTTGCAGGACTCCTGAATGTCCTGTACTTCCAATATGACTGCTAATAATTCTTTATATTGGGTCGATCCTTGGCTTGGCTGGAATCTTTTGACTGGTTGGGGTGGAACTGTTCTCTCTAAAGGCCACGTAGGCTGAGCTGGCTTTCCCTCCAACAGTGAAAATGCATGGTGCATGTGGTATGGGTTCCTTTATAAACAGAGAGGGCATTATAAGCTCTAGGGGGAATTTTTGCAGGAAGGCTGCCCAACTAGAAGGTCCGAAATGACAATCCAATTTTCCCATGAAGCCTTCTAAGGAAATAACCAGGCATGAATGGTTGTGCACCAGCCATTCAACATCTGTCAGTCTGTATGGGAGGATGATGTCATGTGGATCTATCACATACTGTCTCTGTGCCTGAATTCTTCCCCTTATAATAGCATCTGCCAACTGGTCGTTTGAGAATATACTCGAGGTGTACCCACCATGGATGTATGCATCCATTGCAAAGGAGCCCCCTCCTGGGTGATGACTGCTGTAGCCAGGCTCTGTCCTGTAAGGGCCCAAAGGGATAGAGGGCATTCTGTAGAATACCTTCTTAGAGAACAGTGATGTAAAGCATTTTGAAAGATCTTGAGAAATTTTTTGGTGTTCTGGGGTGAGGGAGATTTCCTCCTGAGGACTCTTGTCTCTTAATAGAGTAAATAATGGCACTAAATTTTCTGTGGTGATGGCTATCCAGGGTTGGAGCCAATTGATTTCACCAAGTAAGCTTTGGAGTTGTATTAGGGTAAGCCAGTAAGGTATTTTTATATTAGGTTTTATGGGACTAACTTGAGAAAGAGAAAGATGAGTACCCAACACCCTGAAGGGAGGAACTCACTGAATTTTCTCAGGTGCCACCGAGAATCCTCCTTTAATTAATGTATGTGATATCGTAGCCAGGAACCCTGGAAGTTTATGAGGGTCCCAGTGGCCAATGATCAGATAATCCATGTAGAGGTACACTAAGGAGTCCCCTTGTGACAGCATGGGGGCCAGGAGGATGGTAAGATATTGCTGACAAAATGCTGGGCTATTGGCCATCCACTGTGGCAGTACCACCCATTCATATTGGTGGTCTGGCTGGGAGTAGTTAAGAGACGGCACCAAGAAAGCAAATTTAGCACAATCCTCAGGGTGCAGGGGAATGGAAAAAAAAGGCAATATTTAAGATCAATTACTTAGAGAAATCTGTAGGGATCGCAGGGATCCTGGGCATGCCTCGCAAATGGGTCCCAACCAATTCCATTCTTTCATTTACCTTCCTCAAATCTTGGCGCATGCGCCATGCTCCTGAAGCCTTGCAGATGACAAAGACACATGTATTCCAGGGACTCATAGTAGGGCGAATGTGCTCCCGTTAACTGGTGTAGGGTCTCAAGTTTTTGTTGTGTTAGTGGCCACTGCTCCACTCAGACGGGTTTTCCCAGTTTCCATAATATAGGAGGAACCCGAGGAGAAGTTGCCCCTATGATTGGGGGTAAATTTTTACTTGTCCTTGCTTCTGGGTGTGATCATGAGGGAGGTCGATTAAGGGATCTTCAAAGAAAAGTTTATGATCAGTGGTTAACACTGCATCCATTTGTCCCAACAAATCCTGACCTAATAAATTAGCTGGTAGGCCTTGGGCTATCAAGGCTTTCCTCGGTGCGGGAGTTTCCCCCCACCCCCCGGACCAATGGGCCAGGAACCAAGGGCCTGGTTGCTTGGGACTTCCTCCTTTCTCAGGATGGTCCTATCAGCCCCTGTGTCAATGAGGCATTGAAACTTAATGCCTGATGTAAACATGGGAAAGAAGCTTGGAGACCGCACTTGCAAGTATACAGATGGTCTCTGGAATGCCAAAGAGTGTTACCAAAGGCCACTAAACCAATACAGCAAATATAGGTCTCCTTGAGTCAAGCAAGACTCCTCCATCAGGACCAGCTCCACCTCACCTGCCTGGAAATACTGTGCAGCAGTGGCAGCCATATGTCTGTATATCCCAAATCTAATTGGCTATTAGCTCTCTCCTTGGAGGAATAACCCACGGCTGATGCCACAAGCTTACATCCTCTAATGGTTAGGAGATGTTATAAACCACAGGAAGACCCTGTCATACTTAACAGAAGAAAATGTAATTCATGGATTAACATACCATCCAAACACCTGTGTCTATACCAAAGTAACCTACCATAACAATTAGTACTGTTTAAATACCTATATATCTAATTGCTTGTGCTTCATTAGTAGGATCGAAAGTTTATGCCTGGACAAGCTGTCATCCCATGAAAAAAAACAGCCAGAATTGACCAGAGTCCAAGACAACAGCTCCAGAGAAAGTACACTGTTTCGCTTCTCAACCATCTGTGCCCCTTTTCTAAACCTAGGGAACAATCTGCGGAAGAGGGGGCGTGGTAGAATGTAAAAGCTGCGATTGGGGTGAATGGTGAAACTACAACAATATAGACTGGACACTCATTTGATCAACTTGATTGAACATACAAGCCCCCCCCCCCTTCTGGATGGTGGGACCCATGAGCTCTGTGGGTTTGGGCTCAATTGCTTGCAAATTGGTTTTGCACGAAGGATGCTTGTACTCACAAATTATCACTTATTGTTAAAAAAATGAAAACAAAACAAAAAAACAGAGAAAGATGCAGGAAAGTTACAGCAGAATGCATGATCTGGGATGGGTAGGGGTGGGGGGGGGAAGGGAAAGGGATATATGCCTGAACTGAATTGGAAAATGATGTATGAAATACACAAAGAATCAATAAAAAAATAGAAACAATGCATCTGATTACTATAGACATTTGGGGGTGCAATTCCTCATAGAGTGGTACTGTCCAATGAGCTCTTATTGGGGCTCTCATTCCTCTCGGGGGACCATGACCTCCTTGTGATGACAGGGCTGGAGGCTGCCCCTTTCCTAGTTTAAAGGCTTGCCATCAATGTCAAATTTTGATCTACAGTCCTTTGTCCAGTGTAATCCTTTTTGACACCTTGGGCATGGGGTGCGAGGCGCGGGCCTGTCCTTCACCTCCCTCTTGCCCTCCCCAGGGGTTCCAGAGGGACAATCATGCTTGAATTGGCCCCGGCTGCCCACAGGAGAAGCAAAACTGGCTGCACTCCAGAGCCCCGCCCACCTTGGTCATTCCTAGAGCTTGGGTAAGTGCAGCAGTGAGAACTAGAGTTTGAGCTTGAATCGCCTGTGTGAAGGCTTGTGCTTTATGGCTTTGGGTTTCTATGTCTTGGGTTGCAATGATCCATGAGCTCATAGATCTGTCCTTTAATCCTGCACAGGCTAGACAGTGGTCCCGTTCATCCCCTCCCATATAGTCATCCTGACAAACTGGTCTAGGAGATCCGGGGGGTGGGGGGTGGGGTGGGTTGTTTGCATTGCATGCTCTTTTCAACTCTGTGGATAAACTTGGGAAGAGTTTCATGTGCCTTTTGTCTCATACCTGTCAGAGGGCTCTCTGATGGTCCAGCGTTAAGCTTGGTCCATGCATCAATGCCACACTGTCAGACCTGGTCCCTGTAGGGAGCTAGTAACGCTGCCTGCTGGGTCCCCGTTGTAAACCTGTCCCCTGTGCCGGCCAGCATTCCAAATGTGACAGGGATCTAGGGGTTTGCTCGAGCATTTGCCTGCCCCCATAGATAGCACTCCTCCTGGAACAAAGCCGACCATTTGATAAATAGTGGGCTGGGGAGCACAGTCCTTGACAGGTCTAGCCAGTCTCTGGTAACACACTGGTGGTATGCAATGTCCTGGAGCAGCGTGAACGCCCAGGGTGAATTGGGGCCATCTTCGGCCACTGCTTTTTTAAGTTCCTTAAGATCTTTAGCCTCCCAGGGATACCAATCTAGGGGCCGGTTCCCCCCGGGCACGAGGTTTACTGGAAAGGCACAAAACGGAGGCTCATTAGGCTGGGGTGGATCCTGCAGACTTGGGCGTGGCGCCTCAGCTAGGAGTTCTGCCCTAAGGGCCATATAGGGTCCCTCAGTGCTTGGCCCCTCCTCCTGCTTGTAAGGGGGTGGTCTCTCTGTGCCTGGATCCCTAGAAGTCTTTCTCTTTTCAATGAATTTATCCCATTCCTTTTCTCCCTCTGCTTTAGAGTCTGCTGCCTCCCCCGCGCTATCCCCTGTGGGAGGAGCAAGAGATTCCGGATGGAAAGAAGCTTTCAAAGCTGTAATAGTAGGGTAGAAACCTAAGGGGGGATCAATTCCAAAATGTCTCTCTCTCTCTCTAGCCAGTTTTTCCATTCTAGCCCAAGTGTGCCATGAAAAGAGATTTGCCCCTGTAACCCAGGGGGCTAGGGAAACGATTGTCTCCCAAGTATTGAGGGCATTGGTTTCAGTTAGTTCAAGCCCATGAGAATTCAGCATAAGGCACAAAGCTCTGAGGGCTGGCTCTTTCTTAGCTGATGTTGCGTTACCCATCTTTGGGTCTCACCTGTCCCGGACGTCCGATTGCCTCTATCCGTGTGGGGGTCCCTTTGGTCGTGGGTTCGAGTGCCCCATGTTGGGTGCCAAGGTGCATGTGTCACACAGGGGATCTTAGCCAGCCCCGGGCCTGCGGGACTGGCTGGATCGAGGAGGGTCAGGTGCGTCTACTTGCCCTTTCTGCAGCCTCCCTGTCCCAGGAGACAATCAGATGCAGCGGGGAGCCAAGTCAAGCAAGGTCTCGTTTATTGTGGGCAGCACAGCAGTTTATAAAAGGCAAAAACCACAAAGGTGTTTCCATGGTGCCAAGCGGGCAGCCAATTGTTTCAAAGGGCCAGGTAGCATGCAGGCTGTATATAATGATTATTCCATAGAACTTAATGGGAGACAGGTACTGATTGCGAGCTGTCCACGAATATGGAAGCACCTCTAAGCCTATCAGAACTCCCCTTTTTCCTCCTCCCCTTTTCAGTTCATGGTCATAGTGACCATTGTAGTTACAATGGTTTACATGACTCCTTTGCTGAAGTTATTCGGTAGGCGGGGGACAGTCAGTGAAACTTGAGCCAGGCTTAGAGAGTGCCAACAGGCAACACTTTTGGAGAGCCTGTAAGGCCCAACATTGTTTAATATACACATATTTACTTTTACTAAGTCCTAAAACACCATATAACCTGTAGACAGAGTCTGGGAAAAAATGGATAGTTGTTGAACTCATGTCAATTAAATACGCATTAATCGAATATAGACCAGTGTCCATCTCCCGCCCCTCCCCCCTCCAGCCCCTCCCACCCCCCCGATTTCCCCCCATTTCAGTCGTTTATGTGCAAGTCTTTCTGTGGTTTCCTTTTTTTTTTTTAATTTTTTTTATTATTTATTTTGTATGTGTCATGAATTTATTGTCTGCATGCAGGTCTGTGCACCCGTGTCGTGCAATGCCACGGAGGTCAGAAGAGGGTCTCGGATTCCCCTGGAACTGGAGTTCTCCTGGAATTGGAGTTACAGACGGTTCTTAGCTGCCATGTGGGCGCTGGGGATCGAACCCGGGTCCTCTGTAAGAGCGTCGGTGCTCTTAACCGCTAGGCTATCTCTCCAGCCCCTCTGTTGTTTTCCTTTTAATATGCATCCCTCTCCACAGGAAATATTTACAACTGGGTTATTGGAGCTAGCATCCACAGATGAGGGATACCATTCATCATTCGTTTTTCTGGGACTGTGTTACTTCACTTAATATAATATCTTCTAGCTCTATCCATTCACCTGCAAAGTTCATGATGTTGTCTTTTTTTACTGCTGCATAGAATTCCATTGTGTACGTTTACTGCATTTTCTCTACCCATTCCTCACTTGAGGGACATTTGGGTTGGTTCCAGCTTTTTGCTATTGTGAACAGCGCTGCAATAATTATAGCTGTGCATGTATTTCTGCAGTAAGATTAGTCTTGAGGGTATATACCCAGGAGTGGTGTGACTGGGTCAAATGGCAAGTTAATTTTGAGTCTTCCAAGGGTTCTCCACACTGCTTTCCATAGTGGCTGTACAAGTTTACATTCCCACCAGCAATGTATGAGTGTTCCCCTTTCCGCACAACCTCTCCAGCACTTGATATCATTTGTTTTCTTGATCCTGGCCAGTCTTATCAGAGTGAGATGATTTCTTAGAGTGGTCTTAATTTGCATTTCCCTAATTATTAGTGATGTTGAACAGTTTTTAATATGTGTCTCATCCATCTCTAATTCCTCCTTTGTGAAGTCTGAATTCAGTTCTTTGCTCCATCTTTTGAGTGATTCTTTTGTTTTCTTTCTTCTTTGTTTTTTGAGTAGCTTGTATACTCTGGAAATTAATGCTTTGTCAGATGTATTTGAAGTGAAGGTTTCCTCCCACTCTATGGGTTTTCTCTTCACTTTCTTGATTGTTTCTTTTGATGTACAAAAGGTTTTGAGTTTAATGAGGTCCCATTTGTCGATTGTCAATCTTATTTCTTGTGCATCTGCTGTCTGATTTAGGAAGTCTTCCTATTCCTATGTCTTTTAGTCCACTGCCAAGTTTTTCTTCTATCACCTCCAGAGTTTTGGGTTCCACGTTGAGGTCTTTGATCTATGTGGAATTGACTTTTGTACAGGGCAAGAGGTAAGGGTTTAATTTCATTCTTCTACAGGTGGTGATCCAGTTTTGCCAACACCACTTACTGAAGATGCTGTCTTTCCTCCATCGTGTCTTCTTGGCCCCATTGTCAAATATGAGATGATTGAAATTGTATGTGCTCAGGTTTGGATCTTCAGTTTTATTCCATTGGTCAACTGGTCTATATTTGTGCCAGTACCAAGCTGTTTTTGTGACTATAGCCCTGTAGTATCGTTTGATGTCTGGTATAGAGATTCCCCCTGTATTGTTCTTTTCACTCAGGGTTGCTTTGGTTATTCGGGGTCATTTGTTTTTTCAAATGAAATTGAGGATTTTTTTTCCAAGCCTGTGAAGAAGCTCTTTGGGATTTTGATTGGGATTGCATTAAATCTGTACATGAGTTTGGGTAGAATGGACATTTTTATTATATTTATTTTCCCAATCCATGAGCATGGGAGGTTTGTCCATCTTCTGATGTCCTTCTCAGTTTGCTTCTTCAGGGGTTTAAAATTTTTGTCGTAGAGATCCTTAGTGTGCTTGGTTTGTTCCTAGGTATTTTTTTGTTTTTGAGGCTATTGTGAGTGGGAAGGTCTCCTTGTGTTCCTTCTTCAGTTGCTTATTGTTGGCTACTGAAGTACTTAATCGCTTCTAGGAGTTTTCTGGTGGAGTTATTAGCTTCCCTTAGGTAGACAATCATATCATCAACAAAAACGGATAGCTTGACTTCCTCTTTTCCAATTATAACTCCTTTAATTTCCTTTTCTTGCCTTATTTCCCTACCAAGGGTTTCAAGCACTATATTGTGTGGTGTGTGTGTGTGTGTGTGTGTGTGTGTGGCATGTGTGTGTGTGCGTGTGTGTGTGTGTGTGTGTGTGTGTGTAGGGGGCATCGCAGCTTCATGAAACATCAAATTTGGTAAAAATAGAAAAACGTTGGTGGGACATTCCATCTACACTCTGTCAATACAGATATGCACCTGCATTCTACCAAAATCCATGTACTACATTGCGGTAAAGCCCTTTTGCTTGATCTTAGTGGGGTGGTCTCTTGCCTACCACTGTCTTAAAAGCTGATGTCCTCTGTTACTCTATTACCATCCATTCCTTGTCCCATTACCTCTCAATAGTGACAACTAAACCGTCTTATGCAAAAAGTAAGAATAAGAAATGGGTTTCAGGTGTCTAACTTCTGTAGTACAGAGAGGGTTTCAAAGGGTGGGTGGTGTGTTAACAGTAGTGAGATGCTAACTGTCTTTTTGTCCTAAAGAATCCACATGTTAGGGTGGGCTTGGTGGAGCATGCCTTTGATCCTAGCACTTGTCAGGCAGAGGCAGACAGATCTTTGTGAGTTCAAGGCCAGCCTAGTTTACAGAGTGAGTTCCAGGACAGCTGGGGATACAGGGAGGCCCTGTCTCAAAAAGACCAAAAAAAAAAAAAAAAAATAGAACCTAAAGTTTATCATGCTTGCCATCTTTCACAGGTCTTGTGGAGCAGAAAAAGTATATTCAAAAGGCTATGAGATCTTCAAGAATGTTTTCTTATAAAATTCCCAACATGCAAAAGGTTCTGGGTTCCGGCCCTACATGGGCGGGAGTGGGAGAGTGAGATGGCTCAGCGAGTAAAGGTGTTTGTCTAACCTGATCCCCATATCCCACAGTGGAAAGAGAGAATCAGCTTCTGAGGATTTTCCTATGTCTTCCATGTGTGCCTCGGCACAAGCGCTCCACCCCATATCACAGGCTCACAACAGCAATAGTAACGGGTGGGTGGGGCAGAGATTTAAAGAGGGAACAACATCTTCAGGACCCCAACCCCACTGGCAGGGAAGAGCCCAGGAAGAGCCTGAGCAGGTGGGGGTTGTCATGCACTCATAGGTTCCCACAAACTGTCTCCTCAGCAATTCAGCAGCACAGAGACTGGCTTTTAGATTCTACAACCTTTCAGTCTTTAAATTGGCATTGCTGTTAGATCTTGGTGGTGCTTGGATAGAGCCCAGGGCCTTGAATTGGGCAGGTGCTGTCCCTCCTGCCCTAGACTTCACAGACTTTGAGGCTAACCCCAAAGTACTCTTATTTCTATGGGCTATTGTTATACTTCACTAGTATAATATTTACCTGTGTCACAAAGTAAGAGAAAGTGTGGGCTGGGGTATGGGGTTTAGTTAACAAAGTGCTTGTCCAGTACATATAAAATCCTAGACGTGTGTGTGTGTGTGTGTGTGTGTGTGTGTG
>VZQC01015256.1:835953-861762 GCA_009823505.1 Rhizomys pruinosus | reverse complement strand
AAAAAAAAAAAAAAAAAAAAAAAAAAAAAAGAAAGAAAGAAAGAAAGAAAGAAAGAAAGGAAAAAGAAAACCAAATTAGTTTAACTTTAATGATGGTAAAATGTCTTTATAATATCAGTGTCATAAATATTATGATTATTTATTTGCTACTGTTAGAAAGTTTACAAGTTATTGGGCTGGAGAGATGGCCTAGCAGTTAAGAGCACTTACTGCTCTTTCAGAAGACCCGGGTTCGATCCCCAGCACCCACATGGCGGCCGAGAAACGTCTGAAACTCCAATTCCAGGAGAACTCCAGTTCCAGGGGAATCCGACGCCCTCTTCTGACCTCCGCGGCATTGCATGACACGGGTGCACAAACCTGCATGCAGACAGTACATTCATACACATACGAAATAAATTAAAAAAAAAAACTCTTTAAAAAAAAAAAAAGAAAGTTTACAAGTTATTTATAAGAAAAGATCTTGTAGTTGATTTCAGACTGTTTTCCTACCGTGGCTTCAATTTCAAAACTGCCTCTCCATTTTCACATTCACAATGGAAGATTGATACCAAACTAATAAATATATGAACACTGATGAAACTCTGAGATATTTATTTTCACATATTTCCTTTTTATTGCTTTGTTTAGCAAAATAAGATCCTTATTTGGCTCCATTACACCTTGGTAATTTTTCAGAGTATAAAATGTTTATACTTTTATTATGAGTGCCATAGATTGAAGGTACAGATTCCAAAACTTTCCTTAAAACACATTTAAAGTAGCACATTTTCAACTGGTGGACAAAGGCCTGAAAGATATGTGCAAATTAAATCCCTTTTACAACCTTCAACTCATTATTGAGTATGAATTTTGATAAAAACAAGAACCATGTTTTAAGAAACATTTAAAAATTATTTAAAAACTTAAAAGCTATGTACTTAGTAAGAGCAGGTACAATAATAAGTCATACCTTCCTTATATCATATTAATTGGTATGGATTTTTTAGTGTCCAAAACAATATCCCCCTTAGACACTGAGATAATTTATAATGCAATGTCATGAATGCAGCAAAATAATGGATAGCCTAACATTATGAAACATAGACTAGTGACTGCAGAGATTGCCCAACAGTTAAGAGCACTGGCTGCTCTTATAGATGGCTCTGGTTTCTTAGTACTCAAATCATTTGAACTATAGGGGTATTGCACAACTCAGGTATACCACATACTTGCACACAAAGCACTTATACACATAAAATAAAAAACAAGAGCATAAATTATTTAAATCTCTCATAAGTGTGATCATAAACTATGTTTTATGTCTTAATATCTTTGGTTATGTCACACATTAAATATATAAAGTCCACTTTACATTTGTAGTTGTTAAGCACAAACTTCATGGAAATAGACATATTCTGGAGAAGAGATGTGGAAAGGTCTAGCCTTGACTTTATCTCTACTGAGAAAGAATAAGTTCCAGCCTCAGTTTACCTCCATGGTTGTTCTACAGAAAGCTCTTTAACAGTAGATAAGAGGACCCTTCTCACCCACAGCTTATTACCATATGTAATAATTTCATGATATCCATTTAGTGAGGCTTCATATACTTTTTTCTTTCTATATTTATTTATTATTATTATTTTTTTTTAAGGGATTCACAATATAAGAGCACAGTTGTTTTCAGATCACATTGACTTTGCTTGCTCAGTTTGCCATACAATTAGGTAATTGGTGCTAGCATCCACAGATGAGGGATATCATTAGTCCTTTGGTTTTCTGGGACTGTGTTACTTCACTCAGCATGATATTTTCTAGCTCCAGCCATTTACCTGCAAAGCTCATGATGCCATCTTTCTTTAATGCTGCATAGAACTCCATTGTGTAGATGTACCACATTTTCTCTATCCACTCATCAGTTGAGGGGCATTTGGGTTGGTTCCAGCTCCTTGCTATTGTGAAGAGAGCTGCAATAAGCATGGCTGTGCATGTATCTCTGAGGTAAGATGAGTCTTATGGGTACATGCCTAGGAGTGGTATTACTGGGTCAGGTGGCAAGTTCATTCCAAGTCTTCCAAGGTTTCTCCACACTGCTTTCTATAGTGGCTGTACCAGTTTACATTCCCACCAGCAGTGGATGAGTGTTCCCCTTTCCCCAAACCTCTCCAGCACTTGGTATCATATGTTTTCGAGATTTTAGCCAGTCTTATTGTAGTAAAATGATACCTTAAAATGGTTTTATTCTGCATTTCATTAATTATTAGTGATGTTGAACATGTCTTAAGATGTTTCCCAGTCATCTCTAATTTCTTACTTGTGAAGTCTCTGTTCAGCTCTTTGTTCCATCTATTGAGTGGGTCATTTGTTTTCTGTTTTCTTTGTTTTTTGAGTAGTTTATATAATCTGGAAATAATACTTTGTCAGATATATCTGAGGTTAAGGTTTCCTCTCACTCTGTGGGGTTTTTCTTCACTTCCATGATTGTTTCTATTGATGTACAGACGCTTTTGAGTTTAATGAGGTCCCATTTGTCAATTGTCGACCTTAATTCTTGTGCAGATGCTGTCTCATTTAGGAAGTCTTTTCCTACACCTATTTCTTGTAGTCTGCTGCCCACTTTTTCTTCTATTGCCTTCAGAGTTTGGGGTTTCACGTTGAGGCCTTTAATCCATCTTGAGCTGACTTTTGTACAGGGCAAGACGTAGGGGTTTAATTTCACTCTTCTACAAGTGGAGATCCAGTTTTGCCAATACCAGTTGCTGAAGATGCTGTCTTTCCTCCATTGTGCCTTCATGGCATCCTTGTCAAATATGAGATGGCTGAAATTATGTGTGCTCAAATTTGGATCTTCAGTTTTGTTCCATTGGTCAACAGGTCTGTTTTTGTGCCAGTACCAAGCTGATTTTTATGACCCTGTAGTATAGTTTGAAGTCTGGTATAGAGATCCCCTGGTTTCACTCAGGGTTGTTTTGGCTATTCGCAGTCTTTTGTTTTTCCAAATGAAATTAAGGACTTTTTTTTTTCCAAGCCTGTGAAGAAACTCTTGGTGATTGTAATTGGGATTGCATTGAATCTATACAATGAGTTTGGGTAGAATGGACATTTTTACTGTATTAATTTTCCCAATCCATGAGCATGGGAGGCTTTTCCATCTTCTGATGTCTTCTTCAATTTCCTTTTTCAAAGGTTTAAAATATTTTTTGTAGAGATCTTTAGTGTTTTTATTTAGGTTTGTTCCTAGGTATTTTACTGTTTTTGAGGCTATTGTTTCTAGGAGTTTTCTGGTGGAGTTTTCAAAGGCTTTTGCTGTGTCAACTGAGATGATCGTGTGGTTTTTGTCTTTCAGTCCACTTATGTGCTTGATGATATTTATTGATTTTCATATGTTGAACCATCCCTGCATCTCTGGTATGAATCCAACTTGGTCATGATGGATGATCTTCTTGATGTGGGTCTTTGTGAGATTTGCCAGTATCCTGTTTAATATTTTGGCATCTGTGTTCATTAATGAGATGGGTCTGTAGTTCTCCTTTTTGGTTGTATCTTTGCCTGGTTTTGGTAATAGAGTGATGCTGGCTTCATAGAAGGAATTTGGGAGAATTCCCTCTGTTTGTATCCTTCTAAACAATTTGGGTAATAATGGTTATAAGTCTTTTTTTTAATTTAATTTTTATTGATGGTTTGTGCATTTCGTACATCATTTTCCAATTCAGATCAGGCATATTTCCCTTTCCCTTCCCCCCCACCCCCACCCCATCCCAGATCATGTATTCTGCCATAACTGTCCTGCATCTTTCAGGTTTTTTTTTTTCCATTTTTTAGCTGTAAGTGATAATCCATGAGTATAAGCATCCTTCGTGCAAAACCAATCTACAGACTGTTGTGCCCAAACCCCCACAGTCCCACCATCCAGTGGGGGGTGACAGGTTGTTTGTTCAATCAAGTTGATCAAATGAGTGTCCAGACTACATCGCTGTAGTTTAACTGTTCACCCCAATCGCAGCCTTTACATTGTACCACGCCCCCTCTTCCGCAGATTGTTCCCTAGGCTTAGAAAAGGGGCACAGGTGGATGAGAAGTAAAACTGTCCTCTCTCTCTGGAGCTGTTGTTGACTTGGATTCTGGTCAATTCTGGCTGTTTCCTTTCATGGTCTTTTTGAAATGTTTTATAGAATTCTGCTGTGAAACTATCTGGGCCTGGACTTTTTTTTAGCTGGGAGGTTTCTTATTACAGCTTCAATTTCTTCATGTTTTTTTTTTTTTTTTTTTTGGTCTTTTTGAGACAGGGTCTCCCTGTAACCCCAACTGTCCTGGAACTCACTCTGTAGACCAGGCTGGCCTTGAACTCACAAAGATCCGCCTGCCTCTGCCTCCCAAGTGCTAGGATTAAAGGTGTGTGCCACCATGCCCTGCATAATTGTTGTGGATTACCCTCTAGATTAAAGTGCCACTACTACACAAGTATAGACAGTTTTCTGTGCTAGTCATTGTGGTTATTAGGTTTTAGAGCTGGGATGGACTATTGATTGGTTTTCCCTTTAACATCTTGCATATTATTCTCTAGAACTAAGAGAGCTCTTGATAGGATGACTACACTCCCATTTATGAACTTGTACCCAGGGATATCTGGATACAAATGCTTGGGCAGCTATGGTTTCACATATATTACAGAATACCTGAAAGCTGGGGGGGGGCAAGTGAGAAGGGTCTAAACTAGATTAAGCTGTATTATATTAACAAAAACTCAATAAAATAAAATCAGAAAAAAATAAAATTGGCTTTTAAAGAAAAGCTTTTCGTGTCATCTATTTTATTTGGAAAAACCCTGTGATTTTATATATAGATTCTGTCTTGTAACTACTAGAAGGCAAAGGGCCAGGCAAGAGTATGTTGTTATCTAAACAAAGCCTACTCCTCCAGGAAAGTTAGTTCAAAGTGTTTCCTCCACTGGCAATCATATCATTGATGAATAACTTTAAAGTAAATGCATAACTAGTTTGACAAAGGGCTGTTCACTTGACAAGAATGGTTTCAGTTTGCCATGGCAGATAAACTTTGTCTTTATCACATTTCTTCTGATTTGTTCTGGAAATAACTGTGAAAGTCCCTGAAACACTGTTGCACTTCTAGGCCCTGTGCAGAGGAGAAGCTATTGTTAAGACACTCTACAATTTGTGCCTGATACATCATAGTAGACAACATGGAAACACTATCACTGAACTGTGGATCAACTTTCTCCTTTGAAATTCCCTTTCCCTTTAGTTAAGTCCTTTGATGGCTCTTGGCATTTAGAACAAAAATCAAAAATAAAATAATATAAAATATGAAAAGGTCAAGTGTTTCCTAAAATCAAGCTGTGTAAAAATGTTTAGATATCACTAACCTGACAGCTAAAAGAACTCTATGTATAAGTAAATGGAAACACTCTCTTTTCCTTGTATTGATGAAAAATAAAATGAGTCCCAGTTTCAAATCAAAGTCAGTTTTAAAGAAAGATATTGCTTGCAAAATAAAAATCACTTTTTATTCACTGTAGATGTATTTTGAAATTTACATACTACCAACTAAAAATAAACTCAGTAATTCAAAGGATTTTGAAAAGGGAACTACTACAGTTAATTAAAAAAAACTATCATTAAGGATCAACTATGTGGTGAAAGTAGGACAAATTCAATTAATTAAACAATAGGTGCTAGTGATGTAGCTCAGTAGAGTGCTTACCAAGCATGCATGAAACCCTTATTCCAGTTATCAATGCTGAATGCCCTGTACATGATGGCACAAGCTTGAAGTTCCAGAGCTCCAGAGGAGTAGAGTAGGCAGCAGGATTTTGGAAGTTCAAGGTTATGCTCAGCCACACTGCAAGATTGTGCGGGGGGGGGGGGAGGTTATATGGGAAACTTGAAACCCTGTTTCAAAAGAAATAATTTAAGTAGACAAATAAATAGAAATGCAGCATGCTCCGTAATTGCATATGTTACTCAGTATTTAACAATCTCAAATCTAATCTGTGGAATATTTTCTCTTGTGCATAGGATGGAGATCATTTGTGTGAAGTAGGTCTAATATTTTTACAGTGGAAAAACCACTAAACAAGGAGGGATCAACTTACAAATTGTTTTAGTTTGCTTCCAAGTGCTGTGACAAAACATTCTGACCAATATCAACTTGGAGAAGAAAGGGTTTATTCATCTACATATCCTGGGTAACAGTTCATCACTAAGGAAACCTAAGGTAAGAACTAAGGACAGGAGCCTGGAGACAGGAGCTGAAGCACATACCGTGGATTATTGCTGCTTTTTGGTTTGCTCCCCTGGCCCATGTTCAACCTGCTTTTCGAGACAGGGTCTTCCTGTAGCTCACAGTTGTCCTGGAACTTACTCTGTAGACCAGGCTGGCCTTGAACTCAGAAATATCTGCCTGCCTCTGCCTCCTGAGTGCTAGGATTAAAGGAGCGCACTGCCTGCCCGGCTTCAACCTGCTTTCTTATAAAATTGAGAACTACATGCCTAGGAGTGGCACCACCTACAGTGGGCTGCACCCCTCTCCCTCCCAATGCACATCACTCAGCAATCAAGAAAATAACCCACAGACATGGTCATAGCCCAGTCCAATGGAGGCAATTCCCTAACTGAGGCTCCTTTAACCATGTGTGTAAAGGTGACCCTAAAGATATCCAACACAGCAATTAAAGTATAACTGAAAGAAATTAGAAGTAGATAATGTCACATATTCAGTTCAAAAGTTCAGTAACATTAAACGGATTTAATAAAAGACATAGTATTGTCTCATCCATTCATTGGTTTCTTTCATTTATGCAAGTATTCTTTTATAACTCATAGTGCTTGTTATGAGGCAGGTAGTGAAATGATAATTAGGAAATGTTGAATGCTAATGTGAGATGGCTCAGACATAAACTCAAAATACAAAAAAATCTAATATGTTATAGCTGTAATATGTAAGTGTTGTAAAATGTAAGTGTTGTAATACAATGAAGGGTATCAGAGTAAATGCATATTGATATATCTACTGCAGCAGCTATGTATAGCAGAGGAAATATACTGACTTGTACTAGTCAATGTAACATTCCTGAAGGAAGTTTTAATATTATCTTGACATAAAACTTACATGTTCCCCATTAACCAAAAGGAAAACAATATTTAGGGCGTTTAGTAGAATAGGTATGGAGACAAAGATTCAAGAGGGAAAACTGTGTTTGAGGACAAGAGAGGGCTGCATTGTGAGATTATTAATTGTAAGTAGAAAAGGATGAACAAGACTCCTCAGGACTGAGTTACTCTTCACACTAAGCTTCCTGTGTCCATATCTGATGTTAGCAGAAAGAAATTATTGAGAAACTTTCCTTGTTTTCCTTGTAGTTAGCATTCTAGATTAGTGGAGATGTTCATATTCTTCTAACTACTGTAGAAATCCTTATGAGATTGTCAGGACAGCTGAGTTTTAGAACACTGGTGTGTTGCAGAGACACAGTATAATCTCAGGACTGAGAAAGAAAGAAAGAAAGAAAGAAAGAAAGAAAGAAAGAAAGAAAGAAAGAAAGAAAGAAAGAAAGAAAGAAAGAAAAAAAGAGAAAAAAGAAAGAAAGAGCTATATAGATAGCTTGCATTTGTAAAAAGCAAGTAATGTTTTCAATTCTATCACTTAGAAATAAAGTTAATAAATCATGAATTTTCCTGACACAACAAATTTATATAAATGGCAAAAGTCTTATAATTTGCCAAAATACAATATTGTTGAACCATCATTTCCCTATTATCTTATGTAAAAGATGAGACACAACAATATTATTTATGATGCCTGTTTAACTTGATATTTGTAAATCATTTTAACTTTATTTTTTACCTCTAGTTCCTTTTTTATTTATTATTTTTATGTGTATAAGTGTACTGTCTGCATGTAGTTGGTGCACCCGTGTCATGAAATGCCTTGGAGATGAGAAATAGGCATTGAATTCCTCTGGAACTGGAGTTAAATATGGTTTTTACCTGGCATGTAAGTGCTGGGAATCGAACCAGGGTCCTCTGCAAGAGCAGTCAGTGCTTTTAACTGCTGAGCTCTCTCTCCAACCCTGATGTTTGTATATCTTTATCTCTTATATCTTGTTGCATAGATGACAATGTATTTTAAAGGAAGATAATTTAAAAGTGAAAATAACTATTCATAATATATTTTCATGTATTAAGTTCCTACAGTTCCCTCTATTAGCATTCCTATGTACAAGATTGTATTCATGTGTTCAAATACACTTTGAAACTTTAAGGATTTTCTTCTTATATGCTGATTATATATTTGACTTTATTCGTCTGGTAGATGGGAAATGTGATATGCTCCTCTTAATGGGCATATGAAATGAGGTCACTTATTAAGAAAAATATTTAAAAATAAAGAAAGAAAAATATTTTCCTAGCCTTGACTTTGAGTCTAGGATGCCTAACAATGTGACTAGTAGTTATTTACGGAATTAATATGCCAAAGAAAAAATGATAAATGACAGCAAGTGTTCAATGTCACCAGCACAAAGAGCAGAGTTTATGACCACTGCCTACCTCATAATATCTGTGTCAATTCCAATTTGGGCTCTCGTCTTTTGTAGAGAGTGGTTCTGCCTACATGTACAAAGATGGAACTTTAATGGTGAAATGGAAACAACTGAATGATTGTGAACATTACTCTAGAAAAGTATAGAAAAAAGTATTGATTGAATGAAATACATGTGTTAGAGATGTGGAGACTGAAGCTTGGAGGTACATTTCAGCTTATGGAGAGTCACAATCCATGCCCAGAACCAGAATCTTTTAACCTCAAGATAGTGATGAGAACAGAATGTACTAGAGTAGTATGACTTGCTGGACAAAAAGAAGCTAGATTTGAGTTATTACACAAATAGTTAACCTTTGTTGAATTAATTATGACTAATAAATGTTACGTTTATTTCCAGACTATTTTCCCATGAATGTGATTATAAAGCATAATATAAAAGAAAGAAAGTGAAAAGACATGTTAAAAAGAGCATTGAGCAGCTGGGAAAATGATTCAGTGGATACAGATTTTAGATACACACGTTTGTTCCTTGAGAAACCACACAAAGAGCCTGATGCAGTAGAGCACATCTGTAATTTCAATGCTTTTACAGATGCATGACTGAGATAGAATTGCCTAGAACCTGGGGCTGGAGAGATTGCCTAGTGGTTAAGAGCACTGACTGCTCTTGCAGAGGACCCGTGTTCCATCCCCAGCACCCACACGGAGGCTAAAAGCTGTCTTTAACTCCAGTTCTGGGGGAATTCGATGCCCTCTTCTGACCTCCGTGGGATTGCACGACATGGGTGCACAAATCTGCATGCAGACAGTACATTCATACACATACAAAAATAAATAAAATTAAAAAGAATTGCCTAGAACCCAGAGGCTAGTAGCAGAAATTGAGAGAGATTTGGTAGGGACATGGGTGGACTTGACGGGGGACTTCAAGGGTTAGGAATATTGCAAAGATAATACTTATGTATACAATTCTCAAAATATAAAAAAATTAATGATGAAAGAAAATGGGTAAGTGCCCTGTAAACATGAAGGAAGTAAAGAAATGTGAAGGGAAATGTCATACATTCTCAACCACTAGAATGGGTCAGAAGTGTTGATCGTTCAGAATATAAAATACCTTCATTCATTTTTCTAAAGCAACCCACCCATTGTGTTTTTAGATATTTTTATTTTAATTTTGAGAAAGGAAGTTGATTCTCTATCTTAATTTCCTATATGAAACAAAAGAAATAGATTGCCGGCAACATTTTCCAGGAGCATTGAGTAAGAAGAAAGTTTTGTTGTTGCCCTTGCAACTCTTGATCGAATTTCTGGGATTTGTTTAATTTTCTACTCATCACAGCTCAGGGTAGTATGGCTTTTTATTAGCCATTCCCTGTATGCATCCATTCATGTATTTTTAAACAATTAGAAGGAATTTCATAGCTTTAGCAGACAAGTTTAGAACTGATCAAAATAAATAACTCTCTGTGGGAGTAATTTTTGGTATTGGAGAAACAGCTCCATAGGATCACATACTGAGATATATTTCTAATTGAGGCAGTATAACATCTGCCTCCTATTAAATATGGGGAGCCTCTGCTGTACCATCAGCCTCTTCTGGTATTGTCTCCCACTATTTGTAGAAATATACAAAATCTTTTAAGTGCATGTAATTAAAAAAAATGTGTTTTAAAGTTTTTATTTATTGCTTTGTCCTGAATTCAAAGCAAAAGTATTAGGGACTAAAAGAAAACAGCTTTCAAATGTTTAGTTTGATTCCACTTTCTGTGGAATATTGTTATCACCCATAAAACTACCTTAAAAGAACACAAAAAACAAAGTATTTAATTCATACTTATCTGTTATTATTAAATGAGTGTTGGGTATTGTCTCACTATCTAATTTCATCTGGGGTACCAACAGAAGGGATATATGAATAAAACAAGAAGAGAGAGAGAGAGAGAGAGAGAGAGAGAGAGAGAGAGAGAGAGAGAGAGAGAGAATAATTTCCCCTGGAACGAATTATGGGAAGTTGTGAACTGCCTAATGTGGGTGCTGGGAACTGGAATCAGATCCTCTGCAAAACCTGCTGAACTATTTCTCTAGATGCCATTTTGAAAAAAAATACATTAAAATATTAGCAATTTAAACATAGCTTTCCCTTGGCTGTTCTTCATTATACACCTGTAGGATATGCTAGAATTTTAAGCTACTGTTTTGTAAATTCTGTGATAAAAGGATGAAACAACCTAGTTTTCCTTCAGCTGATGAGAGGATATGGAAAGTATTGTACATTTACACCTCATAATGTTTTAAAGATGCTGAGGAAAATGAAATTATGAATTTGGCAGGTAAATGGATAGAACTGGAAGCAAACATCCCAAGTTAAACCATACACAGACAAACATTGCATGCCCCCCTCTCATATGCAGATGCACTCTTTCAATATATAGGTGCTTGCATCCCAACTGGGGGTTAGGGGGCGTGAGGGAGTGCTTCTTAGAAGAGGAGACAGAAGGAGTGATATAAGGAAAGAAGATGAAAATAATGGGGTAAAATGATTAAATGTAGTGGGCAATGGGAAGTCAGGGCAGAGGAATTATGGAGAGTCATAACTAGCATTAAAGGCTTTTTGAAAACATCATATGGAAACGTACTACTCTAGAATCTTATTGAAATACACACACACAACAAATCCCACTGAACTAACCAACACACAAGCCACATATATATAATAAATATCAATATATAAATTCATTATATAATATATATATAATAATATATAATATAATGAATTTAAATGCATTTACCTTATTATGGGGTTCAGTACACCTAACAGACATCACAGGCTAGCAAATATAAAGCCCAGCCCAGGAAAAGACTTCCTATTTTGGTGTTGTTGACCAGGTAGCTCAACTAGACTGTCAAATTGTAGTAGCTATTGATATTGAAAATAGGGATACCTGTGTATTAGTCACTTTTTGGTTGCGGTGATAAAAGCACTATGAGGAAGGGAACTTATAAAAGGAAGAGTTTATTTGAGCTTATGATTGACGCTTCCAGGGAATCAGAGTCCATTGTGGCAGGAAGCATGGTGGTGGGGGCTGAAGCAGCAAAGCAAGGGTCACATCTCACAATGAGCATAGGAAGCAGAGAGAGGGAGAGGCTGGAGACTGCAAGGCTTGTTAAACTCACTAATCCTGCCCCAAATAATGTACTTCCTCCAGCACGGCCACACCTTCTAAGACCTCCAAGAACAGTGCCAACAAATGGAGAAAAAAAATGTCTGAATACTTAAAGACTATGGGGGACACTCATTCAAACCACCACATTCCACAC
This sequence comes from Rhizomys pruinosus, assembly GCA_009823505.1. Taxonomy (NCBI): domain Eukaryota; kingdom Metazoa; phylum Chordata; class Mammalia; order Rodentia; family Spalacidae; genus Rhizomys; species Rhizomys pruinosus. The sequence goes on along the minus strand of VZQC01015256.1, from coordinate 849,900 downwards.
CCTGGCCCCCATAGGCTCCTTACCATATAAAATGCAAAATGCATTTAGTCCAACCTTAAAAGTTCCCACAGTCTTTACCAGTCTCAATTCTATTCAAAAGTCTATTGTCCTAAATCTCTTCTGAGACACAGGCCAATCTCTTAACTGTAAGCTCCTGTAAAATCAAAAGGCAAATTACATACTCCCAACATACAGAGGAATGGAATACCCTTTCCCATTCCAAAAGGGAGGAATAGAGGCATAGTGAGGAAATACTGGAACAAAAGAAGACCAAAAATCAGCAGGGAAAACCCAAGTCCAGTAACTCCACGTGCAAATTCTGGGGATTTATTTCCAAAGGACTTAGATGGCTCAGCTCTTCCAGGACTGCATGCACCATGGATCTCTTCCTTAGGCTGGTACCAGTCCCTGTATACAGCTCTCCTTGGCAATTATCTCACAGGTCTGGCATCTCAAATGTCTTCTTGGGGTCTCCTCTGCAAACCAGGCTTCACATTCACAGCTTCAAGCAATGGCCTATTGGGGCCTTCTTTATTCAAGGACGCCCCTGCTGTACTCGGCCTCGTTTCTGTGGCTCTCTGAAACCATGGAGGAAAAACTGATAACCCCTTCACTCTTGCAGCCTTCATGCCTCTAAAGCCAGCACCACGTGAGTGAAATTGCTGAGTTTGGCTGCAAGTTCAGGATGGACTCTCTCCTACTTTAACCACATTTGCAAATTTTCTCTGCCCTGGACTTGTTGGAGGATTAGCTGGGTGTGGTCTTGCCCTGAAGGTACAGTTTCTGTTGTTTACTTGTAAATCTCTAGGCCTCTCTTTAATCACTTTAATCTCACCTTTCCCATTGTTTACCTGTAAATAGCTAGGCCTCTCCTTAATCACTTTAATTTCCTTATCAAAATGAGCCTGTCCTTCACATGCCTTGGCCCCACCTTTAATCTTCCTACTGCAGTTTTCAGATCCAAACTGTACATTCTGCATTTCTTTCTGCCCCATCTGCTCTTTTTTCGTGTACTGTACAATATTCACCATCAATATCCACACCACCATTACTACATTAGGCTGTCTTGAAATATCCTCTGCCAAAGACATTAGTCCATTGCTTTTCAACTTAGCATCAGGCAAGCATTTGGGCTGTGGGCAAACTGCTGCCAGACTCTTTATCAAAATATCCCAGTTGCTGCCTAAGTCTTTATTTTCCTCTGGAACTACATTTTTTGTAGCAATGCTTTCTTCCAGCCTTCTACTGGAGTGTCCCCTTAAGCTCTGCTTACAGTAGTCAACAGCTTTTCTAGCCCAAAGTTCCAAAGTCTTCCGCATTTCTCCAAACATCCACTTGGTCAGGTTCTTCACAGCCAACAGCCCACTCTCTGGTACCAAATAACTGTATTAGTCACTTTTCTGTTGATGTGGTAAAACCACCATGAGCAAGGGAACTTATAAAAGGAAGAGTTTATTTGAGTTTAGGATTGATGGTTCCGGGGAGTCAGATTCCATTGTGGCGGGAAGCATGGTGGCCAGGGCTGGATAAGGAAGACGAGTTTCAGGTCTCAAAATGAGCACAGGAAGCAGAGAGAGGGAGAGGCTGGAGACCTCAAGGCTTTTTAAACTCAGTAAGCCTGTCCCCAATAACGTATTTCCTCCAGCATGGCCACACTTTCTAAGACCTCTAAGAACAGTGCCACCAACTGGAGACAAAATGTCTGAATACTTAAAGCCTATGGGGGACACTCATTCAAACCACCACACCCTGCTACTATTATCTTGTTAAATGGGCATAGTATTAAACTGACCACTAAATGGCATACCATTATAAACTTTGGGTAACTCTGATGAAAGAAAAAAAGCTTTTATTTGCAACAGATGGTAAATAACACAGAGACTTACACCTGGTCTACATAAGATAGTGTGGAGTGCTCTGTCCTAAATGGGATGCCTGTCTATCCCCAAGTATCATTGGTCTTGTGGAAGAAGGGGCCAACTTGGATAAATACAGAGGAACCAGACACAACAGGGTTACACCCAATTAACCCACAGGGTTTGTGAGAACTTACACAAGACAAAGCCTAGCAAGGAGGGAGAATATGAAAAACTACCCCAGCTCCAGATGAGGGACTATTGAGCTATCTGGAAAGGAGAGTCTCCATTTTCTTTAAGGGTATGATGCCAGAAAAGTTGACCATGCTTCAGGAAATGTACCCACATACAAAGCCATTTGGGGAACTCAGATCTGACTGGGTAGCTCCTAAAAAGTAATAAAGAACATGAAGTCAGAGGTGGGAGGGAGAGGTGGATCTGAGAGGAGATGGGGGAGTATGAATGTAATCAAAATAATTGTATGGATTTCTCAAAAAATAAATGGAAATATTATTTTTAATAATGTGTTGATCGGGGTTGGAGAGATAGCTCAGCGGTTAAGAGCACCCACTGCTCTTGCAGAGGACCTGGGTTCAATTCCCAACACCCACATGCAGCTAAGAACAGTCTTTAACTCCAGTTCCAGGGAAATCCAATGCCCTCTTCTCACCTCTGCAGCATTGCATAACACGGGTGCACCAAACTACATACATACAGTACACTCATACACATTAAAAATAATAAATAAATAAATAAATTAATTAATTAATTAAAATATTTTAAAAATGTGTTGATCAACTAAGATTCATAAGTCACACACACAGCATATACTGGGTCTTCATGACTGAATGTTGCCATATGGTGGCACAGAAACAAATACTCCTCAGTGTAACGTTATAATCCCTATGGGTACCAGTGAATCATATAGGTTCAAATGTTTGATGTGTTTATATTTTAATTCTCTGCAAATATTTCTAGGTCATCATGACTCATTATCATGCCAACTTTTGCTCTTGGAAAGAGAAATTTAGAAATTAAGTATGATTAGGAAAACTAGCTTTATTTGAACTATGCAGAGGATTGAGTGGTATGTTCTTGATAATGGTGGCCAATAAATCTTGCTAGTGCTACTAGCATTATTAAGACCACCTTTCTAATGGATTTCAAGGTTTATTATCCTGAAATAAAGACTGTCTTCTAATCTTTGATTAAGCAGAACAATCTGCTGTATTGTTCTTCATGGCTTTTCAATACTTTTTAAGTGAGTGCATATTATTATTTTTAATTAAGCTTTGATACATTCAGAAAATTATTAAAGTGTATACATTCCTAAGGCATTATCTGATGTCTTATGAAATATGTATTAGTAATATTTAAATTGCATTAACATATGTATTCCAACATATCATCTCATTTTCATAATGATTTTATGATCTGCTTCAATCTTCTTGAAACATATCCCATATGGTTCTTATCTCTTGGCACACTGCTGTACAGTTGAACAATAGAGTTGTTTTTAGCTGTAACTTGACATCCAGTGATCACTCTTGTCCATCTCTCATTAATCCTTCTCTTTTCTGCCTCCTGTTTACACTATCTTACTTTTAGTCTGTAAGAGAATAATGCCTTTATTCCATCTAAAAATGAAATAATGAGGTACTTTCTGTGTCTAGATTATTTAATGTAAATATTTCTAAATATATCCATGAATTTTATCCTGTTGTGAATATTCTTTGATTCTTTAATTATTTAAAGATACATATTGTAAAATTGTCAATGAATTTAACAGGCATGTATCACAAAAAAACTTCCAATTTCTCACTGTAGCTCCAATTTCATCAACTTACAATGAGTTCTCTTTCTCTTTCTCTCTATTCTTCTTTTCTTCCCATCTTCCTTGCAATTTACTGTTGAAATCCATAGGTGTTTCTTCCTACAACTCATCTGCTTCATTTCTATGCTCTTATTCTTCCTTGATTACTTAGATAGGATTAATGTTCTTACTTCAAAGTTATTTCTATCGCATGCTTCTGATAATTTTCATAAGAAAGTAGAGTTGTATGATAATTTGGTGTGTTTTCATCAACAAGTTATGTATTTGCCAAAATTATAGAGGTATTTTCAGCCTAGTCTATAGCAAAGTGTCCATTTTCAATCATAAAGTAATATGGTAGTGAGAGGAACTCAGACATTTTGACTTGCCTTGACTGTGCCTCGTTGCTTAGAGGCTATGTATTTTTTTTTTTTTTGGTGTTTGACTTTCATTTCTTTTTATTTATTGAAGCTTTGTGCATTTCATACATCATTTTCCAATTCAGTTCAGGCATATTTCCCTTTCCCTTCCCTCCTACCCCCACCCCATCCCAGATCATGCATTTTGCCATAACTGTCCTGCATCTTTCTCTCAGTTTTTTTTTTTTTCATTTTTTAGAGGCTATGTATTTTTAAAGGAGATTATGGATCCCAGTACACGCAAGAAATGCATTTTCTCATTCAAAAACAAATCTAATCTAGCCTAATCTAGTTTAAACTTTAATGCAATGAATTTATGGCTGTCTGCACACTTTGACATCAAGTGTAAAGAGTGTCAGTGGTAAGACCCGTTGAATTAAACAAAGGTCTGAATATTCTTATTGCAAAATACTACTAGTCTATGTTTCAGTTCTCTGCTTCAAGAGAGGAATACTATTTTTGTATTAATGGGTGTATTACACCTGTAAAATTAAAGAACTTGGAAGTAAAATGTTTTATAACAAATCACTGAGAAATAAAGAAAAAAAAACATGAATTTTAAATTAAATGTTTTTGTTTTTTTTTTACCAAGACTCAGATAACTGAAGAAAGTGTTCCCTAGGAGTATATTTTTAAAAGTCCATCCTGACATTCACTTGAATTTCTGTGATAATAATTATAAAACAGAACTGGTCTCCCTTACTTGATGGATTTTTCTACAAATATTGTAAGACAGTTCCATAACTGTGAGATGTGTAAAAGCTTGTTCATTTGGAATAGAATATAAACATCTTGGGCTATGTCAGTCTGTGGAGGCTGCAAAGGGCTGAAAAACCAGAAAGGGAACACTGATTTATTGCAGTGTTAAACAGCACATCAGCAAAGTCTGGGATCTGGGTTTGGAAATACAGAGCTAATCTAAAGCAGAGACCCCTAAGGATAATTCTGTGGAGGGGGAAATGCATAGATTTTTTGATGCCATTTATTTTCAATATTTCCTATATCATCCATGACAAATAACCATGCTGGGTTATAGAGGCATAAATCCAGTCCCTCCATATCTTAGTACTAAGTATTTGTAGTTGTATGCATTTTAATGAACTGACTGCTTGCTGACTCCTCTGCAGAGCAAAGCATCTGGCTCTGGATTAGTTTCTCTCACTTACAGTTCCCTCTAGAAGTGTGGAAATGTCAAATCTTGCTGTACACCTCTGATTCTTATGTTTCTCTACTGTGAAACAAGAAAGTCCAACAACATACCATCTAAGAATATATTTGTTACTTTCATATTGCTCTAGCCCAAATATCTGACAAAAAGTATTTTAAAGGAACAAAAAGTATCTTAAAGGAAAGAAGTAAGGTTTATGTTGGCTCATGGCTTCAAACGTTTCCCTTATTAATATTGAGGACAAGGTAGAGTGGCTTTGTGCTTGGTAACAGGAGTGTAAGTGAGTAAGTGGATATCATTGACTATGAATACTTTTTAATTCCATCACTGTAGAATTACATGATAGGTGAAATGAACTGGATCTCTGAATTTAACACAGACAAGTAACAAATGCAGTCCTCTGAATTTCTCTTTTTACTGTCAGATTCAAGGTTGAATTATAGCTAGGACTTTTTCTCATCCTCTCTGTAATCTTTTCTCTCTCTCTCTCTCTCTCTCTCTCTCTCTCCCTCCTTCCTTCTTTACTTCCTTCCCTCCCTCCCTTCCTTCCTTCTTTCCTTCCTTCCTTCCTTCCTTCCTTCCTTCCTTCCTTCCTTCCTTCCTTCCTTCTTTCCATTCTCTCTGGTTTTGAATCCAGTGTACTTCCACATACCAGACACCCACTTCTTCAACTCTGAGCTCTTATCCTTCTTCATTAATTCAGGGAAGTGGCTTATAAGCAGATTCCATAGGTTAGAACTAGAAGCTGGTACAAAGTCAGTCTCTACTGGATTATTTAGTTTTCCCTGCCCTACCACCTAAATGCTCCACCAACTTTAAAATAGCACCACATGTTGAGGAGTAAGACTTCAAATCTTATGTCTATGGGGGCATTTCAGCTCCCAATCATCAACAAAACCTTTATATTTTATACTTCATGAGAGGGGAAATCAGCTAAAACATTTTTCTTGAATCATGTGATACAACTTAGTTCAAAATAAAAACTAAAAATTAGCAAGGTCTTTGGAGATAACTTCACAAGAATAGTAAAGTTGTGATCTCTTTTTTAAAAAGATGTTTTTATCTAGCCTGTGCCACAAAATTTCTCTGATGATAGATAGGTATGAATTGTCTGTCCCATCCAATATTCATGTCAATGCCCACTTGTCTCTCTTCAGTTGCTGAAATGTAGGTAATATTAATGATATGCTGATTCTTAATAATTAATTAAATTTATAGTAACCACTTGCTTGTGGTGGTTGTACTAAACAAAACATTCTACCTTCTTTTCTCCTTCTGTATATTTTACCACAAATATGCAGGTTTTCATATGTTTGCATTGTGTGTACGTGAGAGTGTATGTGGAGGAAAGGCACTGACACTTATACATCTCCATCATCCACCTCCCCACACTTTTTGAGTCCTATCAATGGACGTGCACTCTGCAGTTTATTGTGATCTACATTTTGATCTAGTATCTTCTCAGGCAGTTTGCAAGCATAATCAAGAGGGGCCAAATTCTATAGTTTACCAAGTTAGTGCTGTTGTTACTGCTTAAATAGCCATATTCCAGGGACTATGCCAATACTTTCACATCATTAGGCATTTAAGACACAGAAAATTGACCTAAAATATATGCCTCTTAAAAAGAATTAGAGTTCTGTGTACAAAATAAAATTGCCATAACAAAGCCAGTCGTGGTGGCACACGCCTTTAATCCTAGCACTTGGGAGGCAGAGGCAGGCGGATCTTTGTGAGTTCAAGGCCAGCCTGGTCTACAATGTGAGTTCCAGGATAGCTGGGGCTATCTGTCTCGAAAAGACCAAAAAAAAAAAAAAAAAAAAGAAAATTGCCATAACAGAAAGATGTGCCTTGATGACAAGCACAGAGTGTTCCTGGAATTCAGAGAAATTTACATTTGACTTTTCCAAGGAAAGATCATTTTAAATGAGATTGAAAATAATAAGCAATAGGTGGGGCTGGAGAGAAGGTTCAGCAGTTCAGAGTACTGGCTGTTCGTCCAGAGTAGCCATGTTCATTTCTCAGCACCCACACAGCTACTAATAATCTGTAACGCCTTGGCAACATCTTTCAGCCTCTTCAGCCATTTTTGTACAACATAGCTGCACTATGTGCATGCTGGCAAAACAGTCATAAAATAAAAATAAAGAAATTATTTTTAAAAGAAGCAATCAAAATCCCCATGAGCTTCTTCACAGACTTGGAAAAAAATCTTAACTTCATATGGAAAAACAAAACACCCTGAAGAGCTAAAGCAACCCTGAATGAAAAATGCAATTACTGAGGGGATTGCTCTACCAGATTTCAAGCTATATTACAGGGCCATACACATAAAGACAGCCTTGTACTAGCACTAAATCAGACCCGTTGACCAATGGAATAAAATTGAAGATCCAAACTAGAGCACATTCAATTTCCTCTGCCACCTCATATTTGACAAAGGGGCAAAAACCTCAGTGGAGGAAAGATAGCATCTTCAGCAAATGGTGCTGGCAAAACTGGATCATCATTTGTAGAAGAACAAAATTAAACCCCTACCTCTCACCCCGTACAATAACAACTCCAATTGAATCAAAGATCTCAACATAAAACCTGAAATCCTAAAGGCGATAGAAGAAAAAGTTGGTAAAAACCTACAGGACAAAGGTGCAGGAAAAGACTTTCTAAATCAGACAGCAGCACACAGGAAGTAAGGTCGACAGTTGACAAATGAGACCTCATAAAACTCAAAAGCTTCTGTACAGAAAAAAAAAGGAAAGAAAACAATCAAGGAAGTAAAGAGAAAACCCACAGAATCGGAAGAAATCACCAGTCATTCATCTGACAGAGCATTAGCATCAAGAATATATAGACTACTCAAAAAGGAAATAAGTAAGAAAACAAATGACCTACTCAAAAGACGGAATAAAGAGCTGAACAGAGACTTCACCAGAGAGGAAGTAAAGATGGCTGAGAAACATCTTGAAAAGTGTTCAACATCATTAATAATTAAGGAAATCCAAATTAAAACCATTCTCAGATATCATCTCACTCGGATACAACTGGCTAAGATCAAGAACACAAAAGACACCAAATGCTGGAGGTTGTGGAGAAGGGAACACTCATCTGCTGCTGGTTGGAACATAAAATTGTACAACCATTATGGAAAGCAGTGTGGAGAACACTTAAAAGACTCAAAATTAGCCTACCACCTGACCCAGCCATACCACTCCTAGGTATATACCCAAAAGACTCATCCCACCATAAAGATACATTCACATCCTTGTTTATTGTAGCTCTTTTCACAATGGTGAAGAGCTGGAACCAACACAAATGTCCCTCCACTGACTAGTGGATGACAAAATGTGGTATATCTACACAATGGAGTACTACTCAGCTGTAAAGAAAGATGACATCATGAATATTGCAGGTAAATGGATGGAACTCAAAGCCATTATGCTAAGTGAAGTAACACAGTCCCAGACAAACAAGAGGTGAATGGTTTCCCTCATTTGTGGACGCTAACACCAAATCCCCAGATAAAAGCAAGCGGACATTATTGTTATATTTCTGTTTATCTGAAAGCAACTGTGTTGTTATAATATAAATCTCTTCATAGGCTCTAGAATCGATTCACCACTTTCTTTCAGACTCTGTAATTAATATATATGAGCAGAAAGTATGTATGCATGTTTTAGAGTAATATAAAATTAATGGAGGAAGATGTGAATTTTTAAACATAAAAAAAGACTGAGAGAAAGATGCAGGACAGTTATGGCAAAGTGCATGATCTGGGCTGGGGTGGGAGGAAGGGAAAGGTGAATGTCTAAACTGAACTGAGAAATGATGTCTGAAATACACAAATCATGAATAAATGCATTTTTAAAAATCTGAAAAAAAGATGCAATAGACTCAACTAGAAAACTTTCAATAATAAGAATTTAAATGATTTTAATAACAATATTGCTTTAATAATATTAACTATACTTATAAGAAGATTGAAAGAAATAGAAAGGAATTTCCTAGTTTCCTAAGAAGAAAAATAAACTGTACTGGCAAAATCTGAATTAACATTAGAAATAATCAGAATATATTGATAAGAAGATTAATTTTTGCTGGTAGGTACTTGGGGCTTGAAATGTCTAGGAAACTAAGGCCAGGACTGTAGAAACAGTCACTTCTGTAATGTCAATACCTTATAAAAATATGTTGTTCTGACAGTACATTCTTACACATACAAAAATAAATTTTAAAAATATGTTGTTCTAGGCTCTATACAAGTCATCCAAGGAAAATCTTTCTGTCAGAGAACTTCTCAAACTCACCTATACCTGAGACCTACCTGTGGGCTTACAAAAATAATAAATTCAAATCAAAGGTTTTTAAAAAGCCAAGTTTTCAGAGCTCATTCTACCAGACTAATTAAATCAGAAACTCTGTAGGCATTCATCATTATTTAAAGCTCTTTGTGCCATTCCAATGTGCAGCCAAGTTTGTGAATCAGTGTTGGAGGTGATTTTCTGTAGGAATTTAGAATGCCAAATAACAGACAGATTAGAGATTTAAATGTATTCTGCCTCAGGCAGAAAATCACAACTAGAAATACTAGGCAAAATAGTTTCTCAAGTTGATACTCTTGGGTTTCCTAGGAAAATCACCTAGAAACCATATCACCTAGAAACTGCAAGAAATTCTCCTGATGAAAGGAACAATTTCCAGGTTAAAATGAAACCAGAGACCAACAGACAACAATAAAAATCCCTAAATTTAAAACAATCCACCACAAGGGGCTATGAAGATGGCTTATTTGATAAAGTGCATGTGACACAAGCATTGGGTCCCGAGTGTGTATACCAACCACCCATGTCAGAGTCAGGCTCAGTGGCAAATGTGCACAATTTCAGTGCTCTAGAGGAGGAGAGAGCAACTTAAGTCTTACATACCAGCCAGTCTAGCACAGTGTGTTTCAGGGTCTGAGAGATACCATGTCTCAAAAGGTAGATGACAAGAGAGGACACCCAGTGTCGGCATCTATCTGGCACATGCACATGCAGAGTCTCACAGTTTCATTCACACACAAACATATACACATGTCCACTATATACATGCACAAATGAATGTAAATAAAATAATTCACTACAACCAACAATCATCAACAAAGAGAGTTAACAGTTAAAAATTTCAAGACAATTTGATAATTGAAAGGGATAGAAACATTATAATGGTCATGAAAGAAACTTGACACTATCAATTCAAGGCACATCAACAACATTAAAATATTTTCTTTTTTTATTTATTTTTATATGTGTATGAATGTACTGTCTGCATGTAGGTTTGTGCACCCATGTGGTGCAATGCAGAAGAGGGTGTCAGATTCCCCTGGAACTGGAGTTCTCCTGGAATTGGAGTTACAGACTGTTCTCAGTCACCATGTGGGCACTGGGGACCGAACCCAGGTCCTCTGCAAGAGTAGTCGGTGCTCTTAACCGCTCGGCCATCTCTCCAGCCCGAGAATTTTCCTAATAGTAGTGTGAATCAAAAGGCATGCCACAGTGCCTGGAGCCTGGTGTGTGCTCCAATGGTAGTGCTTACCCGCTATTATTACAGTCATGTTCTATCATAATTTCTTGTATCTAAAAAATCCATGGATACAAACATCTTCCCTTTCATTGTTGATTTTTCTATGTATAATGAAGCATGTAACAACACTAAGTAAATGTACACTGCTTTAATAAATGTTTTCAATTTCATGGAGTTTTAAAAGAGTTTCTCTCTAATCCGGGTAATGTTTGGATAGTCCCTCAGTGTTCTTAGAGGTTCCTACTGCCAGAAATTCTTAAAAATCAAAATTTCTTCCCAAATTCGATAGGGTAAACATTGACTTATCCTAGAACCACATCCAGTGTCCTTCATGCATTGATCACAGCTTCCCATGTTCACTTATACTCACTGTGGAAACCAAATCCAGTTCGCATTTTCAGGTAGTAAGTGATGAATTACTAGTCCCCTCTGCTTTCAGTTTCCCTGTGATGGCTTACCAGACACACACAGAAGAAAGCTAGCTGGAAAATTATATGTGGAAGTCTTAGCTACTGACATTTCCAGGATCTCTCAGTGTAAAGAGACAACTTTTTTTTTTCATTGATAGAATAAATGCTGACATTCTCATGATTCCTCTTATGCAGAATAAAATTGAGGAATTTTTCTCTTTTGTATTTTTCAAGAACATTTGATAAATCAAGAAGCAGAGACAACTTGCCTGGCCTTTATTAATTGGATTATCTTAATAATTATTTATCAGAATATTCTTCCTATAACTATCTTAGAACATTTGTTATTGGGCAATCAAATGTAAAGTTCAATGTGAGCCACTGAGAAGGCAAAGATCTCTTTGCAATAATCAAGTTCTCACATGCTCTACGTATCTTTCTTTATAAGTTATGATCTAGCATACAGAGGCTCACAGTAATGAGCTACCCCCCAAATCTTTCCACATCATGATTAATGAAATAGAAAAATGAACAAAATTATGGAACACTGGGAAGCAATATTAGTTAAGATATAATTCTGATGCAATCCTGAATTTTGCAACATATGCCATTTTAAATTAAACTCTGCTAGCATTCTAGAGTCTCCCTGTAGCCACAGCATGGACTAAAATACATAGATGAATCATTTTATATAACAAATGTTTGAACGATTTTGTTATATTTTAATATTTTTCTCCCTATGTTCTCAATATACATATAACAATTTACATTATAATAAGATTTATAAGCTGTAAACATAAATATCAAAATAAAAGCTTGAAATGACTATTGCATTGCATATCTGCCTTTCCCATTACCCCATGACAATTAAATATCTGATTTGAATGCTCTTCCAATCCATCGCTTTGTCTTTTGTAAATATATAATCTTTACTCCTCTCTGTTTCTCCCATTACCACATGTGTATATGATGGATAAATACAGACATATTAGTATGGATGTAAATGTGAATATATCAATACCACTTTGTACGTAAAAGTGCACTTGATGCATATGCATAGTTTATCGTATACACAAATGTTGTAATAATAATTATGAATGCTTAATTCAAATTATTACAAATGAATGATTTCAGCCTGAGTACATAAAATTTTGAACCTTGAGAATTGTGTGGAAGTTTTAACAGGGACCTGGTGTGCTTGGGACATGGCTCAGTGGTTAGGAAAAATGACTGCTCTTGCAGAGGACACAGGATGGATTCCTGGCATAGAGATTATGCCTGACAAAACAACTATAACTCCAGTTCCAGGGGGATCTTATGCCTCTTCTAACTTCCACAGGCTTTGTATGACACAGGTGCACTCATACTTCAAAGGAAAAAAAAAAGTTTGTTTTGGTTTTTCATTTATTTATTTATTTTTTGGACTGGTTCTAGTGGGTAAGGTTGTTATTTTCAACTATCATGCAGCTTCAAGAAGGATGTACAAGGAGGATTGAGGGAGACAGAGGACATCTGTCTATTAGCCAGATCAGCTAAGTCAAACCTGCCAATCAAGGAATTGAGAGATGTTGCAGTCAGATGAAGAATATCAGACTCCTTTAAGGACGTGGCTCTTGGTAGGTTAAACAGGCTCCAAAGGGTGGATTCACACTGAAGGACATTTGGGGACACAAATTCCACTCTAGAGTCCAACAATATGTATGAAATTCACAAAATCCAATTTATCAAGTGAAACATTTCCCTTGCCCTTTCTCTTTATTAACATTTTAGACCACATTTAGAACAGTTTTTGATTCACAATAAAAATTAGAAAGTACAGTGATTTCTTGCATGCCCAGATATCAAACCCTCCCCTATTGATTGATGATTCTGTTAATATATCATTAGCATTCAAATTACTCACATTTATTTAATTAGAGTTCACTTTGGGTATTGTGTATCCAATATTGCATATCCAGTGTATCTGGACACATGCATTATAACAAGAGTCTTCTATTTTTAAGCATCCAGTTAAAAATTAGCAAGCTTAGAGGACATTTTGGCTAGACCCTTTGATTTATATTCAACAACCTATAATTCTGATGACTGCATATAAAGACTCTGGTTACTCATCAAAATAACATGAACTGCCATAGCTCTGGTTACAGAAGGAGGAGTTACACCTTGCCCTGTGTGAAAAAAAAGTTAGCAGATAACCATCTAAACCCAGTTCCAAGATGCCTAAACCTTAGACATTGCAGTAGTCTTTTTGACATACCATTTCCTCCTCCTGTAAGAATAAAGGCAAGCAGGCTGGACAGCCACCTAGAGAGGACACAGACCCTTAGGATGTATGGATGCATGGATAGATAGATAGATAGATAGATAGATAGATAGATAGATAGATGATAGATAGATAGATAGATGATAGATAGATAGATAGATAGATAGATAGATAGATGATAGATAGAAATACATAGAAGATAGATAGATAGATAGATAGATAGATAGATGATAGATAGATAGATAGATAGATAGACAAAATCTACCTTCCACACCTCAGTATGTGATCTCATCTAAATTCATTTGAGAAAATTCATAGGACTGAAAAAGCCCCCATAAGGACTAGGGATCCAAAGAGCAGCTGAAAGGATAATGTTGAGACTAATACAGAACTAAGCAGAGTGTATTAAATGCTTTAAATAGCCCCTGGGGAATTGTTTGTACCTCCTGTAAGCAACTG
>VZQC01015256.1:799117-835753 GCA_009823505.1 Rhizomys pruinosus | reverse complement strand
ATATATATATATATAACATATAGAACATAGAACACCACAGTTTATTTACCCATTTGCCAACAGAAACAACAAAAATAAAACTTTGTTGCTTCCATATACTTACACTTAAAAGTACAAATCCCAGCTTGTTTTCTAGGACACTGAAGCAACAGCCAGCAGCACCTTGGCTTACCCTGCAGGCCCATTAGGAAGGGGCCCACCCCACTTCGGGCTTGGGTCCTCAGGGACACTGAGGCAACAGCCAGCTGCACCGTGGCTTCTGCCACAGGCCCAGTAAGAAGGGGCCCAGATGATTGGGAGACAGGGTCTTCAGGGACACTGAGAAGGTAGTCAGCTGCTGCTGCTGCCATAGGCCCGGTAAGAAGGGGCCCACCTTTCTGGGAGGTTTGGTCTTCAGGCACACTGAGGCAGCAGCCAGCTTCACTGTGGCTTCCCTGCAGGCTGGGCCAGATAGAAATAGTCCCACATTGCTGGGAGCTCCAGTCTTCAGAGACACTGAGGCAACAGCCAGCTGCACCGTGGCTTCTGCCACAGGCCCAGTAAGAAGGGGCCCAGATGATTGGGAGACAGGGTCTTCAGGGACACTGAGAAGGTAGTCAGCTGCTGCTGCTGCCATAGGCCCGGTAAGAAGGGGCCCACCTTTCTGGGAGGTTTGGTCTTCAGGCACACTGAGGCAGCAGCCAGCTTCACTGTGGCTTCCCTGCAGGCTGGGCCAGATAGAAATAGTCCCACATTGCTGGGAGCTCCAGTCTTCAGAGACACTGAGGCAACAGCCAGGATGCTGGTGCAGGAGCCTAATCAGCCAACCCCCAACCCCCAGTCAAACTAAAGGATCAGACCTACATCACAAGGAAGAAACACCTGAATTTCACATCAAATTACAAGTAAAATCAAAGCCACATGCCAAAGCACAAAGAAAAGTCAACAACATGGGAAAAGCAAATAAGAATTCTACACCAAAAACTATCAGTCTTATAGAGACCTCCAACAATGAGATCTCCCTGGAGGTAACCCAGGACACAGATCTTAAAAGAGCAAGCATTGATATACTCAAAGAAATCAATGACCTAAAGGGAGAGAATGACGAATTCTGGAAGGAAATGGGAATGCTGGAAAAAAATCTCAGGGTGAAATTAAAAAGGAAACTGAAAAACTAAAAGGGGAGAATGGTCATCTCTTAAAGGAAATGGAAATATTAAAGGAATCTCAGGCTGAAATGAAAAAGGAAATTGGACACTCATCCAGTCAACAGGATGTTTATAAGACATTTAAAGAAGACCTACAGCCACTGTTACTCAAATTATTCAAGAGGATAGAAACAGAAGGAAATCTCCCAAATTCTATGAAGACACTATCACTCTTATACCAAACCAGGCAAAGATACAACCAAAAAAAGAAAGCTATAGACCCATTTCATTAATGAACATAGATGCAAAAATTATCCACAAAATACTTGCAAGCCACATGCAGGCACATATCAAAAAGATCATCCACCATGACCAAGCTGGATTCATACCAGAGATGTAGGGATGGTTCAACATATGTAAATCAATAAACATTATAGAGCACATAAATGACTGAAAGACAAAAACCACAGTCCTCTCAATGAATGTGGAAAAGTGTCATTGTTCAATTCCTTTGTGTCACTCGTGATCGCATTCCACATGCTGTTCTTTCCTTCTTGGCTCAGCTCCAGGACTTGTCTCCTGCCTGCAGGCCAATAGTCTCTAGGCTTTGCCCTTGCAAGAAGGGGGGAGGGAAAACCTCAGGAGATCACCTGTGGAAAAATGAGCAGACTCAAGGTAGAATAGTAACTCTGTTAATTATCTGTCAGTGAAGGCTACTGTGTGCTCTGGGCAAGGAAGTGGGGGGCAGGTGGAAGGGAGGTAGAGCCACCTTGGCTCTAACTGGGGGGCTGCAGAGGTCTAGTTTATGCAACAGGTAACTAGAGGTGTGACATTTTGCTCAATGCCTCAAGGAAAGGAGCCTGGAAATTCACAGAGATAGGGCAAAGCAAGAATCATTGTAATATCCCGAATCTTCCTGCTACAGATAACTCACAGAGGCAATTCTGAATGCCCACAGAGATATCAGATAACCAGAGCTCTTCCAAGCCAGACATTACAAGTCCTTGCTTCAAGCCACACACAAAGTTCCATTCCCATAAACCATCCTTTGTTTTTTAATTAAAATGGAGCAGTAATGTCAAAGTCCTCTAGGGTATCCCTTGGGATGGCCTGGTATTGGACTAGAACAGTCTTGGCCATGACCTCAGTGAGTGTATTGATTCCGTTTTTTTGATAAACCAGAGAATACTGGGTGCAATAGTCAGGAGGACTCCTAGGGTGAAAATGGGTCCCAGTAAAGGAAGTAACCAGGTAGTCAGAGCCGTGGAAAACCATGGGACAGAAACTTGTGGGGATTATCTATCATGGAGTTCTTTCCTGAAGTCTTTTAGAGTTTTAACATTTCACTTCACAATACCAGTCTTATTTAAATAAAAACAGAATTCCTCCCCCAGGAACACGCATGTTCCCCGATTTTCTGCAGGTAACAAGTCCAGAGCTCACCAGTTCTGCATCACCACCTCATCCAGAGAAGTTATCTGTCTCTGGAGTGATTCAAGGCTATTGGTTGTGGACACCATTCCCTCATCAAGCTTGCTTTGGAAGTCTGCTTCCATGCTGTAAACCTCCCTAAGGCTTCGCCCACAGTTCCCATCACTGCCATAGAAAGAATGATGCCCAAGCTGACCAGAAGTAGGATGAATATCTCTCTATTTTGATGGTCTGGGTCCAATCACAGCATCCAAGCGACTTCCTCCTTCTTATAAAGGAAGAGCTGGGGAGTGATAATTACGGGCAAATTCTAGAACCAGTAGCATTTGCACAGAGGTATTCAGTGCCATCAAACCAGAGAAAGAATGGGGAATTTACACACTGGGTCCTGTTGAGAGGGACAATTCAGAGGCACCTGGGTTCTGGGACTGCTGCAGCTCTCACTGAACAAATACGAAATGGAGTGAGTTGGTTGAAGAGAGAAATGCTATGAAACACCAGCTCTGTCTCCATGGGGGCAGATTCCTGTAAAGAGGCATTAGAAGAAATGGCAGTGAAAAGAGGGCATGTAAGGGATATACAGAAAGGAAAAAAAAAAAAAAACATTGGGAG
This sequence comes from Rhizomys pruinosus, assembly GCA_009823505.1. Taxonomy (NCBI): domain Eukaryota; kingdom Metazoa; phylum Chordata; class Mammalia; order Rodentia; family Spalacidae; genus Rhizomys; species Rhizomys pruinosus. The sequence goes on along the minus strand of VZQC01015256.1, from coordinate 832,583 downwards.
ACATTAGGGTGGGTGGTGTAATTGAGGAGATCTCTGGTGTATTCAATGTACTGGGGACATATTACAGTGGAACACAGCTTTCCTTCCATTTTGGATTCCTGTAACAGAATGTGGGATTCAGTGAGGATGGGCTAAGGAGCTAGAACAAGCTTGCAAGAGATAAGGATATCTGCCACAGGGTACCAGGCGTTGCCGTAAGGGTAGAGTTTTCCCTTTACTCCCGCTCTCCAGCAGTCACTCCAGGGGTCCTGTACATTAATTTAAAACTGGTTATTTTGGATTTGAAACAGGCTTCTTGGGCTGCAAACACTCTCCAACCTTCAAGACCAGAATCTGCAACCACCATAAATATCAGTTTTCTGCAAACACTGTCCTTTGTTAAGATGGGCGAAGCAGATAAAAGGTGCCTGAGAGGTAGTGGTGGAATTGGGAAACAGTGATTGTGATTGCCTTGCTGTAGCCTTGCACAGGCTGGGCAGAGAAAGAGTTATTTTAAACTGTTATAAGAGCAGCTAAAAGGATGGAGATGGGGTACAGAGGGGGGACATATGGATTTTGCAGAAGTGAGGATTTGGTCAAGTTTCCTCCTCCATGTTATGTCATTTGGGTTCTGGGAATGTTGTCTCCTCTTCTTTCCATCCATGAGAGACAGGTGTGCCACCTTTTTGATCGGCAGAGATAAATGTGACATTTCTGACCAGAATCCAAATGGGTCTTGGACAATCCTGTGGGAAGGTGCAAGCAAAGCCCCTCCCAGTTGTTAACAGTGGATCAGGTCATTTCCACTGATTGTCTAGGGGGTCTTTCTATCTGACGAGTATTTGAGGAATTGTGCTTGCTGTCTGCCAATGCCTGACTATGGCTGGAGATTTTGAATCCCCATAAATGTTAAAGCAGTTTAGAGTTGCCAACGCCATTGACAGCTGAATGTTAAGAGGGTATTTCCCCTCTTTTTGCTTTAATAACTGATTTTTAGGACCTGATGGGTCTATTCTATGATGCCTTGTCTCTGTGGTTTATGAAGGATACCTGTATGATGTGGAATATTCCATAATTGAAAAAATGATTTAAAATGAGAGGTAGCAAATGCTGGCCCATTGTCCATTTTAATCTCGGAATGCCCATGGTAGCGAAGGTAGAAAGGAGGTGGGAAGTGAGGTCCTTGGCTTTCTCTCCTGTGTGGGCAGTAACCCAAATAAATTTGGAATAAGTGTCCACAGTGACAGACTTTTGTTTTCCAAAGTAAGCTATGTGTGAACGTCAGTTTGCCAGAGAGCTTTGGCTTTTAATCCCATGGGGTTAATTCCCAAAACCTGCAGTGCAGGTATTTTAATTAGAGCAGAACAGGAGGAAGAAGTTACCAAGAAAGAAAACCACTTGCAATCCTCAGCATGGAGGGGAATTGAAAAGTAACAGTCCTTGATATCTAAGACTAGCAGAGGGCTAATAGCTGGGATAGCAGAGGCAAGGGGGAGACTCCTTTGTGGAGACCCCCATATATGCATAGTTCTGTGAATAACTCGCAGATATTGTAAGAGATGTCAAGCTCCTGTTGCCTTTTTAATGACAAACACAGGTGGGTTCCAGGGACTATGAGATGGACAGATGTGTCCCAATGAAAATTGTTCCTTGACTAAGTTTTGGAGAGTTTGTAATTTGTCCCCTGGTAAGGGCCACTGCTCAATCCAGACTGATTTCCAGTCCAGAAAAGGGGGAGCATATTCTGTAGTGACCCTCAGGATTTGGGGTGCTTTATGCTGAGAAGATGGAAGCATTTTCCCCCAGTTAAGTAGTCTGTCTGGGCATGGATTTTCTCATTTGGAGTGGCAATAACCACATCCAAAGCCTCCAAAATATCTCACCCAAGCAGACTGATATGAGTGGGTGCTATTAATGGGCAAATCTGACCCATGTTTACATCAGGGCTCTCCAAGGTGTAAACATTTTTAGTTATGTAAGACTGTGAGGGCCCTCCTATTATTAGAAGTTGAGGACTTGGAAACAAGGGCCAGACAGGGGGTATTTCTTGCTGTTTTATAATGGATCTATCTGCCCCTGTATCTGTCAAACATTTAAAAGACCTGCCCCCAATTTTAATCATCAATGCAGGATGTGAGCCTTCTGAAATAGGTGTTGCCCAGAAGGCATGAACTGACTCTTCCTCCCCCTTTTTCCCTGGGATAGGTGCTGCCTGCCTAGGAATTTAAAGGTTGCAATTTTTTCCATCTTTATCATAGTTTGACCAGCAATCTTTCCTCCAATGGTATCCATTTTTACATCAGGGGCAGAGATTGTATGGGGGGAGTGCAGAAGGCCCTCCAGGAGAGACTGGTGATTTTGCACACTGTTTTTTCCAATGACCTCTGTCTCCACAGTTAAAACATTTCTTATTTGTGATGACAGCAGCTGCAAAGGCTTGAGCTAGGTAATTAGCTTTGTGGGAGGCTGTGCCTACCTCCTGAGTTGCCACTATCCATCTGTCATAATGGTTATCTTTTAAGCCCTGGAACGCTTGCTTGCATTCCGAATTCATTCCCTCCCAAACAATGTTTTTAAGGAGCATCTGTCTGGCTGCATATTTGGGGATCTTTCTCTCTGGACTGCTTTTAAGTTCTTACAATAAAGTCAGACAGGGGTTCCTCAGGGTTTTGCCTAGGAAATAATAAGGAGGAACTGGCCTGAGAGTCAGTGGGTGGTGTAATTTGATCCCAGGCCCATAGGGCACAAAGGCAGACCTGGTCAAAGTACCCTGGGGCCAGTTTGGCCTGCTGTGTCCCTGTGCTAAATTATCCTTCTCCAAAGAGCTCTTTGTAACCCCAGTCTATATAAGGTTGCCCTTGATTTCTCTGAACCTGTTGGAGACATTTGTCTCTGTACTGTGCTTCCCATTGTAAGAATAGAGGACCTGGAAGTGAATCTATATATATCTCTCCAGTCCTGGGGAGCGTTAAGAGAAATGCAAAAGCTCTGGAGAATGCACTTTGTCCATGGGGCCTGGGCACCATCCTCTCTGACTGCTTGCCTGACTTCTTTCAACTCACTTGCCTGGTATAGGTACCAGTTTAGAGGACAACCCCGAATTGAAGCTATGTTAATGGGGAACACCTGTAATTGAAGATCTGGTTGTCTCTGTCTTCTGTAGCAGAGAGGGAAGAGGTTGAGGGTGAAGGTGCTCCTGGCCCCTTGAGAGGAAGTGGCTGATTATTAGGGGAAAGATTAAGGCTAGCCACTTGGATGTTTTGATAATCCTGTTCTATTTTTACTGGGTCTGTAGCTTGGGTGCTTTCAGAGGAATTTTATTGGGGTTGTGGAGGGGAATTTTTGCAGGTTCTTGGGAGGAGGGGGTCTGCAATTTAATTTTGTTGTTTTCCTTTCCTGGCGTGGTTTGGTGAGAATGCCTTAAGCATTGTCTCACTGCAGCCAAGAGTGGCAAGAATGTGAGAGATGCAGGAGCATTTTCTCACTCTCTAGCATTCTGTGCCACATGCATCCAGGATTTTGAATTCTGTAAGTCTGCAGGGGACATCCACGGAGCAATATTAACATTCTCACTCCAAAAGGAGGCAGGTTCCTGCATGGAAATTTTAACCCCTTGACTCTTGAGTAGGATTTTTTTTTTCTTAGATGTGTGTATTTTTGGCATGTCTGTTTGTTACTCATGATAAAGAGAGATAGGAAATGGTAGTAGTTAGGGAAAGAGACAGTTCAAAAGACTAACCTCACAGGAAGAGAGAATTCCCCAGAGATGTGCCGAGTTGGCCGTGTTGAGGACAGAGACTTAAAGCAGATTCAAAGATTAATTTTTCATGGGAAAAGAGTTAAATTCCATGGAGATATACCACAGCTAGTCATGACTACCCTGATTTGGGGGGGCAGTATCTCCCTGTCTCTATGATAAAACCATCTGAGATTTCCCTGTGTGGGGGGAAATCAAGGGCTAAAAGAGAGGCTGAGGAAAACTTGTTTCCTTCTTTGTTGGAAAGTAGAGCCCTGCATTGTCAGCGCCAGCTGCCATTGTTCAATGTCTTTGTGTCACGTGTGATCGCATTCCACATGCTGTTCTTCCCTTCTTGGCTCAGCTCCAGGACTTGTCTTCTGCCTGCAGGCCAACCAACTCTTAGCTTTGCCCTCTCTAGAAGGGGGAAGGGAAACCCGCAGGAGATCACCCATGGAAAAATGAGCAGACTCACACAGACCTTAAGATTTCATCTTACTCCAGTAAGACTATCTATGACCCAGAAAACAAAGGAAACCAAATGTGGAGAGGTTGTGGGGAAAGGGGAACACTCATTCACTTCTGGTGAGAGTGCAGACTCTTGCAACCCCTATGGAAAGCAGTGTGGAGAACTCTCAAGAAACTGAAAATGAGCCTGCCATCTTACCCGATCATACCTCTCCTGGGCATATACCCACAAAACTCATCCTATCACAGAGATACATGCACATCTATGTTTATTGCAGCTCTCTTCACAATAGCAAAGAGCTAAAAGCAACTGGATTGTCCCTCAACTGAGGAGTGGATAGAGAAAATGTGGCACATCTACACAATGGAATTCTATGCAGCAGTAAAGAAAGATGACATCATGAATGTTGCAGGTAAATGGATGGAACGTGAAGCCATTATGCTAAGTAACACAGTCACAGAAGAATAAATGATGAATGGTATCCCTCATTTGTGGATGCTAGAACCAAATCCCTAGGCAAGCCAAGAAAAGTTAATGTTATATTTATTTTTATCTGAAGGCAACTAAGCTATTATAATGTGAATACTTTAATGGGCTCTAGAATTAACTGATCACTTATTTTCAGACTTTATAATTGTGGTATATGTATGGAGGGCATGTATTCATATATTACAGCATTATAAAATTAAAGGGAAAATTTGAGAAAAGTCTGTTTAGAAAAGCAAAATAAATCTGGAAAGACTCAGAAAAAGATGCAAGACATGTATGGCAGAGTGCATGAACTCAAGTGGGGCGTGCAGCATGGACAGGAAAATCACTCTAAATGGGATTGAGAAATGATGAATAAGTATATAAAACATATTTGAAAAGTACAAATCCCACAAATGTTTCTCTCTTTGGTCTACTATAATGGAATTCACTTGTTCATATTTTTTTGCCTTCTGTACTAAATGTCCATTACTCTCACTGATTAGCTCCAGGTTTTGGTTTTATTGCTGTTGTGTTGTTTCTCTTTAGTAATCCTTTCAGTTTTTCTGCATACACAGTCTGGATATAAAGACATAGGTAAGCTTCTTTCCCAATCTATTTACTCCCTTTCTTGCTTGTCTAATGTTAGAGTAATAATGGGAAGAGGAATATTTCCTTTATTACTGACATCAGAGAGTAGACATTGAGTGCCTTAACATTAACTATGACATTTGTGAGCAAGTTAAAGAATTTTCCCTTCATTCCTAATATTGAGAGCTTTTGCCCTGAGTTAGTATTAAATTTCATCAAAATTATTTCTACTTCTACTGATATGATGATGACATTTATTTTTTTAATCTGTGATGTAATGAATAAACATTAATCAACTTTTGGTGGTTAAGCCATATTCTCTAACTTGCATTCTTGCATATATGGGAGGAATCCTACTCAATTAAGCTGTTTCTTAACTGCAATGCTTATGTTAGTTTGACCTACTTGTTTGAGCTCTAATCCTGCCACAAACACTTAGAAAAATTTCAATTGTGTGGAATTTTCTGAAACATTTTCAAAGACTTTACATTCTAAACCTAAAAACAATCCTTAGTCTTGATGGAGATCATTTCTTATTGCATAATCACAAGGATGATCAGTATCTCAAAGGCTTCAATATGGTGTAAGAACAGGCAGTTCCATTGAAATACTAAGTGTGTCCAAGTGAGGAAAATGAAATATATGTAGATTGAAAGAAATAGATTAAAATATTACTCCATTATCTCTGTGCAGAGGTGTCTTTGCACACTTACTAATATTTCTTGGACCTTGTGCATGCAATATCTTAGAAACCTTTCAACAATTAGTAGAGGTCATTTAAAATGGTATGTTATTACCAAGAGTTCCATACACATTGATGTGGGAAAGTATAATCATTCTCATAACTGCCTAAATTAGTAGAAAATAACTAATGTCTTCCATATCTTAATTTCCACATCTGCAAAATTATAAGAAAGATAGATATATTTTATTTATTATGCAACAGTTATCTGTAAACATAACACCACATATTAGGCATAATGTTAATGTGTACCCCAAAGTATGGCTGTACATTAAAAGTTGTTATATGTATGATATGTATGTGCATTTATGTAGATGACACTGCCATTATATCTGCACCTACATTCAAGTGATTGCTCCTTTGTGTTTCTAGGATAGACCTCCCCTGAATCATTCTTTATCAGTGTTATGCTTTGGGTAAATGTGTGCTTTTGTTGATTTGTTGACATTTAAGTCTTTTCTCTCACATAATTTCTGACTATTAAGAAAGTATCTTGGGGGCTGGAGAGATGGCCTAGAGGTTGAGAGCGCTGACTGCACTTGCAGTTGACCCAGGTTCGATCCCCAGCACCCACATGGCGGCTAAGAACCGTCTGTAACTCCAATTCCAGGAGAACTCCAGTTCCAGGGGAATCTGAGACCCTCTTCTGACCTCCGCGGCATTGCTCGACACGGGTGCACAAACCTACATGCAGACAGTACATTCATACACATATAAAAATAAATTAAAAAAGAAAGTATCTTAATGTTGTTGATGTGCCTTGAATTGATAGTGTCAAGTTTTCATATGGCCAGTTAAGAAAGATTAGTTATATAACTGAAAATCCAAGATCGATTAAAAAAAAAAATCTGAATTTCTAGGAATAGGTCTTAAGTGGCCAAGGAAAATGGGATGCTCTGCTACAGAAATTATTCCCAGACTGTTATTATATTTTAGTTTATTAAGTTATATATCTTATACAATGGTTCCCAGCCAAACCCAGTATCCCCCATTCTCCATCCTCACATCAGAACTGTTTACAACATCCAAGCTAAACCCTGTTGACACAAGCTCTAGAACCCAGACTTCCTTCTCTGGAAATGCATCCACTGGATCTTATTCAGCACCTACTAATAATCATTCTCTTACAGTTTTCAGTCCAGGGTCAGTCCCCCACTCATTATTTTGCTCCACTTTGAGATTTTGACCCAGTTGGCATTGGTCCTGTGCCTGATGCCTACATTGCCACAAGTTCACATTTGAAAGCTTACAGTTGACTGTAAGCCACTGCTTCTCTATGATCCCTGAACCAGCCCTAGCTCTTACATTCTTTCTACCTTGTCTTCTTCAATGATCCCTGATCTGTGGATGGGTTCTTACCCAGGAATACATACCCTAGAGTCTCCAATTATTTGAAGCTAGGCTAGTTGTGGCCTTCTGTTTCCATTACACTCTTTTGTAAGGGACACTTACTGCTGAGAACTGAGGAATGCCCTCATTTCTTTTCTGCCCCTCATTCTGTGTGTAGAGATTTAACTGTGGATGTGTCTCCTAGGAATGGGGATCATTCTCATGTATATTTTCAGTGTCTGACCAGTTGTGGGATTCTGTGGTATCCTCCATCTGCTGCAAACATTAGATTCTTTGATGAATGGTGTAAAATATGCTTGTCTCTGAATATAAGATTCCATTTTAAATTACTATTTATTAACATTTGTTTATTTACTGAATGAACAATGCAAGTTTCTAAAAGTCTAAAGTCAGATGTTTCAGACTTGGATCCCTTAATTTCCTTGAAAGATGAAAATTTCTCAATATATTCCTGTTATTATATTAAGAGCAGAAGGTTTGTAATTTATCAGAATTTTAATAAAAATGCATGTTTCTATTATCATCATGACAAAACTTTAAATGAAACCAGAGTTTTACTAGAACTATAGGCATGAATTCCAATAAATGCGCAAAATACATGGAAAAGCATCATAGAAAAAAGGCTATTTATTTCTGTATCTGGAAGTATGAAAGTAGGTCCGGGAGAAATAACTCATGGTAAAGAGCATTGGTTGTTTTTGCAGAAGACCTGAGTTCAATTCTCAGTACCCACATGGCAGATAACAATCATCCATAAATCCAATTCCAGTGGATCCAATGCCATCATGTCAGCCTTCGCCTTTGAGATAGGATGGTCTTGCAGTATCATACATTAATCTTGTTTCTAAAGTAATTTAAGAATGGAAAAAATACATATTATGGGAGTCCTAGAGGAGTTACTACAGTGAATAAATGGAGCTAAAATATGGTGCCCTAGTCTGGAGAGCTAATGAGTACTCGAAGGAGTAAAAATCCAGAGGGGAATTCACAAATAAATTCACTGACTGTATATCATTTTAAAAATTTACACCAGAATAGGACTGGCTATGTGTCTCTAATTTCTAACTCCTGCCACTGGGGAATAAAAATGCACGTGAGAATTGCATTATGTTTCATCCATTATTGATGCCAATTATTAGTGAGTAGTCCAGAGAGAGAAAATTTATACACATTCCAGATAACATAAAAAAATAGCTGGAGAGATGGCATTGTGTGTAAAACCATTGTTCTCCAAGTCTGAGGATGTGAACTCAATCCCTGGGAGCCACATGGTGGAAGGAAAGAACTGACTCCTGCAAATAGTTTCCAGTCACCAAACATATGCTATGCCATGCTCACACCCACACAATGCACACAAAATAAATAAATAAGAGCAATACAAAATTTTAAAACAGAAAGTGAACAATAGATCCTATGTTTGAGAAAGGAGCTATTCAAGAGAATACAGAAATGGGGTCAATGTACATTCAAAATGTGTCCTTATATTTACAGACAAGTGTACTAATTGTTATGTATTGCAGAAGCTATTTTTGTTAACAGATGGAAATGAGTATAGAGTCTACAACCATGCAAACACAAAGAATAAGTGTCTATGAAATGCTTAGACCTAATTGTCACATCTACAAAGGAACCTCTATACCTGAGGTTCATGGAACATAATAGGACAAGGTGAAGAGAGAACAGTAATGGGTCTCTCAAATCTCACGAAAGAAGCTTCCTTATGCAACAGAGGGCAGTGAATGTTGAAGCCAACAGCTGGCCAAAATGGAAAGAAATGAGACTTCAGAGTGTGTGTCCCTGGATAAGCCTCATACTATAACTCACAAAACAAGGGCTCAGGGATTATTTCAGAAGGAGAAGAAAGTTTGTAAGAGCCAGAGTTGATGGATGACCAAAAGGAAAGAAAGACCTATGATTTCCTGGGAACTTGCTCATATGAACTTCCACCAATAGTTTTAACACAAACAAACTATTCTAACTCAATCAAATGAAAACCAGCACAGAGCTGGGGAAATGGACAGGAGGTCCCAACCTTAGCTGAGAAATTATTGGTAGCTGATCAGTCCTGGAGGAGAGAGAGAGTTGATCTTTAACTAGATAGGCTGTCTAGGCTCCAGTGGACGAATTCACACTGACAAAACAAATTGACTCAGTAGGTCTTAACATAGATGACAGAATACATGAAATACTGTTGGTGGGATCTAAGAGTTAAGATAGGGGAGGGGACGAAACATAATTAGGATATATTGTATACACAAAAATTCAATAAAAATATACATTAAGAAATATACATTAAAAAATGGCCCCAGTTCCTGTTTCTGACTCTGAACCTGAGTGTAAATTGAAGCACACACTGTGAAGGGTTTTTGTGTCTGATGTACTAGATGATTTTGAATTATGATCTTTCTTCATTTGGTTGTTTATATAGAGGTAGGCTCTGAAATCCCGGCAGTCCTGGAACTTCTATGTAGTACAGACTTCCCCCTGGGTTCCAAGAGAGCACTAATTAAGGCTGTGACTTTCAGCTTTATTGCATGTATGTAAGTGATAGAGTAATTGAGCAGAAGATTTAAGGAAGTCTTTCTTTGACTTCAGTTCCTATCCTGTACAGGCCATTACACCCTCCAGAGCGAGCCCTCTTATCCACAGGGGATAAGACTTAAACCCTTTGCAACTGAGTATTATCCTATACATAATGCATCTGAAAAAAAAAAACAGTATGGGGGATGGAGAGATGGCTCTGGGGTTAAAAGCACCAATTGCTCTTGCAGAGGACCAACATGGCAGCTAAGAACCATCTTTAACTCCAGTTCCAGGGGAATCCATTGCCATCGTCTGACTTCCGCAGCATTGCATGACATGGGTGCACCAACCTACATGCAGACAGTACACTCATACACATAAAAAATAATAAAACACTATGGTAGATGTGCCCAAATCACATTGATTAAAATATTCTAATTTTAATAAATGAAACCACAATGAAACTTTGGCTAGGCAGAAACTGAAGGTGACTTTTCATAATGTCCAACTATTCTTTCTATTGATGTGAAAAACAGCCTGACCAAAATCAACTTCAAGGAGGAAAGGATTAATTTTTATTACTCTTCCAGTTTATAGTTCATCATTGAGGCAAGTTATAGAAGGAAATTGACATGGAAACCATGGGAGTTTGGTGCTTGATTATTTGCTTTCTGTTTCATGCTCTTTACATAGCCCCAGGCTCCTTTTCCAAGGAATACTGTCATCCATAATGAACTTAGCTCTCCCACATCAATTTTCATTCAACATATTCACAAGCATCATCACAGGCCAACCTGAAATTATTTCATCAAACCTCCTTTTTAGGGTAACTTTTGGCTGTATCAGGTTGACAGGTAAGATAATAAAAATCACCTTTACTAAACATGACTCTTTGTGATAATATTTCTGCTACCACCCATATTTTGATTATTGTCTTTCATTATAATCAAGTACAAGGCATTAGGTTTTCTACCAATAAATCAAAGAATGCCATTTTCTTTAAAAAAATTTGTCCTAACATGAGGCTTATTAAGGTAGAGATCTTCTTTCTTTCTTTCTTTCTTAGAAGCGTCATACATATAGAATTCTATAACTGGCTACATTTTAGGGAATAAGACTGCAGATTGTATGTCCTTGGATAGTACTCCTATCATACCCATGGCTTCACATACTCACGGCTCAGGAAACATTGTGAAAGAGGGGCTTAGAAGATTGTAAGAGGAGGGAAGCAGAGGGTTTAGGGCTATTAGAAAGTTGTTAATGTGAACGTGTGGCCATAGTAAAATAGGACCCGACACCCATGCCAATTCAATCAGTCAAGGGCCCAGAATGGTATGAAGGAAATGGGCAGTGTAATGGCCCTAGCCTGAGAAATGTTGGAAAATTATTACAGCTGGGTGAAGGAGCGTAGACTATCTTTAAATCACTAGACATGATGAATGAACTTGCACTGTAGGACATCTGGGTACAAAAGATTGACCTGATTGGACTTATTATGTACCATGTATGTCAGAATAGGTGAGGACCAGTAGGAGCATGAATGGGGGGAAAGGGGTCCTGATTTGATCAACCACCATTGTATGAATTCTACAAAACTTCAATAAAAATAATTTTAAAAAGACTATAAAACAACATATATTGTGAAACACACCAAACCGACTTCCAGATACTCAAGATTGAAACCTGGCCTTTGTCTATCAGCAACCAGCAGTCCAATGATATGTACAAAATAAGAGAAATTATCTGGGGATGACCCTTGAGTGGTAAGCAGTTACCTTCAAGCTTTGGGCACTGTACCCTTGCACCACATAAACTAGTCAGCACTCAAGTAATGGTAGATCAGTGGTTGAAAGCCTTCCTTAGGTACATAGTAAGTCTGAGGACAACCTGGCATACACAAGACTTTGTCTCAAAAAAAAAAAAAAAAAAAAAGAGTTTTAGTGAATAATCTCATCAGAATCAATAAAATCCATTTCTCAAAGGGCTTTTATAAATGTTTAAGGAATTTAATAAAAGTATATGTAATATAATGTAATCTGAAAATGTTTAAATAATTTTTGCCAATCATAATTTCTTTCTTCTTTTGCTTTCATATTTTAGTTTCTCCCTTTGAGAATATTATGCTAGGGGATTACAACCAATAGGAGCAATTAATTAGCTGGTCCTGAATGTTAATTGAATCATCATAGGTTCCCTCAATCAGCAATGTGCTTCATACTGCCAGAGCAATAAACTCAGCTCCTTTCTGGGTGGCAGCAGTTCTCTGATGTAGAGAACTTGACAGAATATCCTTCCAGACAGAATCATTTTCAGACAGGATTTTTTCCTACGACTGTTCTCTGCAAAGTGATTAGAAACCACTATATAATGTGCACTAAACTAAAATTTGGTATTCCCAACCATGTCAGTTTTAGTCTTGTGGCATTTAATTTGCTGAAATAATCATTTGTATAAATATAGCTTGATAAATAGAAATTTATATGGCTGCAAATACTCATTAGTAAAAACTAGGAATATATGCATTTGTTAACTTATTCCACATGAGTGAATGTTCCAGAAACTGAGTATAGTCTTCTTTGAGTTCAGTATCTACTCCACCCAGGGAGCCTTCAGTAGGTGATGTGTCTTTTCTAGCAATAAATTCCTTAGAGGTAATTTTGGAGGCTTAAAATGCAATTCCTTGAAAGGTTTCAAAGAAGATGAAATGAATCATGTAATTAAACTTAATTTTGTATATAAAGTAAAAATTCATTTTTATCATTTATTGGGTCATGATATATCCTTATATCTTTTTACCTATTTAAAACATAATTTATAATGAATGTATAGCATTGAAATGTGCATACTAAATAACAGTATATTAAAATGATTTGGTGTGTTTTTAAATAGAATGAAAAAGAGAAAAAAAATGAGGTTATAAAAACCATGGGGTGGAAAGATTGTAAGAGGCAGAGGATCATAATACCTCCTGTTAGATAGTGTCTTCATGAGATGAGACGAATGATGCACCTGTGAAATCTTAACAGTATGGTTCCCTAAACAAGAGTTGCATAGTACAACACCAGTTTCCTTCCCAAGAATGATGGGGGAAATTTCATAAAGATTCACATCCTAGATAAAATGCAAGCAATCAGCTAGGCAAGGTAGGACACTTCTTTAATCCCAGGATTTGGTAGGCAGAGTCAGGTGGCTCTGTATGTGTTCAAGGCCAGCCTGGTCTACATAGTGAGTTCCAAGACAGCTGGGGCAACAGGGAGACCCTGTCTCAAAAAGAAAAAAAAAAAAAAAAGATCAAGCAATCAATGGCTACTAAAAGAAGGAGAATCAACTTTCTCCAGGAATGAGGATCCTGAGGATATCCAATCAAAAATGGTCAACTCTAAATATGCATACATACATATGTTGATATTAAATGGACCAGTAAGTTATATGTGCATGTATGTCTATGTGCATAAAACAATAATAATGACAGAAGAGATATGAATTTAAAAATGAGACACTCGTGTAAAATTATAAAAAATAATAAAATTATCAACTACTCAGAGCACTTTTTAAAAAATTATTGAAGTTTTGTGCATTTCATACAAAATTTCTTAAACAAATTTATCCCACCCCCAGTGTTCATTTGTTCTGCCCTACATGTTTATGCTGGCAAAACTGGACCACCATTTGTAGAAGAATAAAACTAAACCCCTACCTTTTACCCTGTACAAAATAAAGAAAAAATCCAAATGGATCAAAGACCACAATGTGAAACCTGAAACTCTGAAAATGATAGAAGAAAACAATGACAGTAACCTACTGGATAGGAAAAGACTTTCTAAACCATTCGGCACCTGAATAGGAAATAAGGTCATGAATCAACAAATCAGACCTTCATTAAACTCAAAACTTCTCTAGAGTGAAAGAAACAACCACAGAAGTGAAGAGAAAACTGACAAAGTGAAGAAAACTTCACCAGTGATACAACTGACAAAGGATTAAAATCCAAAAAATATATACTACTCAGAAAACAAAAGAGCAAGAAAATAAATTAGCCAATCAAAAATGGAGAAAAGAGGTGAACAGAGACCTCACAAATGAAGAAGTTAAAGTGGTTGAGAAACATCTTAAAAAGTGTTCACCATCACTAATAATTAAGGAAATGCAAATTAAAACCACACTAAGATATCAACTTGCACCAGTAAGGCTGGCTATAATCAAGAAAATGAAAGATACCAAATGCTGGAGAGGTTGTGTGGAAAGGGGAACACTCATCCACTGCTGGTGGGAATGCAAACTTATGCAACCCCTATGGAAAGCAGTGTGGAGAACTCTTTAAAGGCTCAAAAGAACCTCAAACCTGACCCAGTCATATGACTCCTGGCTATATACCAATAAGGCTCATCAAGAGTACTTTAAAAATATATTTTTTCTTTAACAGCTGAGGGAGGAGAGATGCTTGAGAGTTAAATAAGTTTGAAAAAAAATAAATGTATTAATTCAAAAACCTACTAAAATATTCATAGAATACATGCATATGATTGCATGTATATAACTGAAGGCTATGTAACAAGAAACATGGTGCCAGATGCAAGAAACCTCCTTTCTCGTCATTGGTCAGAGGAGTCTTCTTATTTTTGGGACTAGCCAAGAGACTCCCAAAATAACACAAGATTTTGCCACCCGACTTGATTTCCTCCCTCAGAACTTGAACATAAGTTTATATGGCTGAAGACAGGACATAATTCAGACATAGGACTTGGAGCAATGGAGCTGGAACTGAACTGGAAACCTCCTTACTGAAGGCTATCTAGAAAAAACAATGCAAGCTGCTAAACAGAGCAATCAATCAGTATTCCAACCCTAGGCTTAAAACCTATGGTCTCTTAACTTCCTTGATTGTTTCTTTTGCTCTGCAGTAGTAGCTTTTGAGTTTGATGAGGTCCCACTTGTCTGCTGTTGACCTTATTTCTTGCTCAGCTGCTGTTTGATTTAGAAAGTCTTTTCCTACCCCTATGTCTTATAGATTGCAACCACATTTTTCCTTCTATCACCTTTAGAGTTTCAGGTTTCACATTGAGGTCTTTGATCCATTTGGAGTGGATTTTGTACTGGGTGAGAGGTAGGGGTTTAATTTTTTTCTACATATGATGATCCAGTTTTGCCAGCACCATTTGCTGAAGATGTTGTCCTTCCTACATTTAGTCTTCTTGGTGCCTTTGTTAAATATGAGGTGGCAGAAGATGTATGATTTCAAGTTTGGATCTTCAATTTTGTTCCATTGCTCAATGGGTCTGTTTTTCTTAGCTATTCAGGGTCTTTTGTTTTACCATATGAATTTAAGGATTTTTTTTCCAAATCTGTGAGTAAACTCACATGGATTTTAATTGGGATTGCATTGACTCTGTACATTAATTTGGGTAGAATGGACATTGTTACTATATTAATTTTTCCAATCCGTGAGCATGGGAGTTTTCTCCATCTTTGTAATCTACAATATCCTTCTTCAGGAGTTTAAAATTTTTGTTGTAGAGATCTTTGGTCTCTTTGGTTAGGTTTGTTCCCGGGTATTTTATATTTTTTGAGGCTATTGTGAGTTTGAAAACCCACAGCGTGAGAGGAAATCTTTACCAGTGATCCATATGACAAAGCATTAACATCCAGAATATATAAACTACTAAAAAGCAAAGAAATAAGAAAACAAATTACTCACTCAAAAGATGGAGTAAAGAGCTGAAGAGAGACTTTGCCAATGAGAAAATAAAGATGGCTGAGAAACATCTTAAAAAGATTTTCAACATCCAGTTGGACGTGGTGGTGCACAACTTTAATGCCAGCTCTTGGCAGGCAGAGACAGCAGATCTTTGTGAGTTCAAGGCCAGCCTAGTGTACATAGTGAATTCCAGGACAGCTGGAGCTACAGGGAGACATTGTCTCAAAAAATACCAAAAAAAAAAAAAAAGTCACCATTCTTAATAATTAAGGAAATGCAAACTAAAACCACTCTAAGATCTTTTCAGGGCGATAAGACTGGCTAAGATCAAGAAAACAAGACATCAAATCCTGACGAGGTTGTGAGGAAAGGGGAGCCCTCATCCACTATTGGTGGAAATATAAAATCAAACAACCCCTATGGAAAGCAATGTGGAGAACCCTTAAAAGACTCAAAATGAACCTACCACCTGATCTAGCCATACCACTCCTGGGTATATACATACAAGACTCAACCTACTGCAAAAATACATGCATATCTATATTTATTGCAGCTCTTTTCACAATATCAAACAGTTGTAACCAACCCAAATGCCCCTCAACTTATCACTGGCTAAAAAAATATGTGGTACATCTACAAAATGGAGTCCTATGGAGCATCAAAGAAAGATGACATCATGAGATTTGCAGGTAAGTGGATGGAACTTGAAGCCATTACACTAGATGAAGTAAACCAAATGGGGAATGGTTTCCCTTATTTGTGGATGCTAATACCAATCCCCCGACTGAAAAAAAAAAAGCTGAGCAATGTTTTTGTTATGTTGCTTTCTACCTGAAAGAAACTGTGATATTATAATACGAATATCTCAATGATCCCTAGAATTAACTTTCCACTTACTTTCAGATATGGTAATTAATGTATATGGGCATAAGGTATATATTCACACTTTACAGTAATATAAAATTAAAAGAAAAAATGTGAATCCCTAAACAAAAAAAAAAGTGACTTCTGGATGTTGAACCTTTGTCAGATGGGTCACTGGTAAAGAGTTCCAATCTAACTTGTTTAGGTTAGGAATTAACCTAAATTAAAGGAAAGAACAATAACAGAAGAGACTTGTTCAAAGAACTGACCAAAACTGTAAACTTCTGTATCAAAAAATTTAAAAAGACTGAGAAAAAGATGAAAGACGAGACTTAACAAAGATGGCAGAATGCATGAATTCTGGTATGTGTGGGGGTATGGATGGGGGAACAGGTCTAAATTTGATTAAGAAATGTTTTATGAAATGTACAAAAGCTCAATAAAAATTAAGAAAAATAACCTATGGACTACAACAATGGCTGGTATATCAAATTATATTGCTGCAATGGTGGCACTTTTAAATTGGTGGTATTTAACCTCTCTAATTAGAATTATAATGGTATTTAAAGCCCTCCTAATGGGAAGAACTCATATGTGGCACTGTAAACATAGCCAAATACACATGGATGGAGAGGTCATATAGCCTAGAGAAAATGACATATGTCACTTCCCTAGATAAATGTAATTTTTTACTATACATTTAATATGTGCCCTTACATTTACAGACCAGTATACTGGTCACCATATATCAAAGAAGCTTCGTTTTGTAACAGTTGGTGACTATTATAGAATTCTTTAACTTGTTATACAGAGAGAATAAGAGTCTGTGAGATGCCCAGACCTAAGTAACATTTATGCAATGGTATCTCCACACCTAAGTTTCATAAAACATAGTGGAACAAGGCATAGAGAGAATACTAATGCATATCTCAACTCTCAACATTGAAACTTTCACAGGCAAACAGAGAGTGATAAGCATAGAAGGAAAGAAGTGGCCAAATTGTAGAAAATAAGAAATTGCATAGTGTATGTGTCTGGATAGGACTCCTATATTAAACCTCAGCCACGCAGGGCTTAGGGACCATTAGAGAAGAAAGGTCAGAAAGATTGTAAGAACCAGGAATGGTGGATGATCACAAGGAAACAGTCTTCCAGGCTTCTGAAAACTTGCCCATATGAACTTGTCACAATGGTAACAGCATGCAAATCCAATTAACCTAAAACCATCATAGAAATAGTGAAATGAGCAAAGGCCCCAAACTTAGCTGAGGAACTATTGGCAACTGATCATTGTTGGTGAGTGAGAACCAATCTTCTTTAAGGGAGAGATGATAGACAGACTGGTCATGCTCCAATGGATGAACTCACACTGAGGGTCATCTGGATATGCAAAGTTTGCCTTAACATATTTGAGAAAATAACTGATATCCTGTTGGTTGGCTATGGATGGGGAAGAAGGTCTATATTCCGATTAAGATGTATTAAATTCAGCTGGGCCTGGTGGTGCACGCCTTTAATCTCAGCATCGGGAGGCAGAGGCTGGCAGATCTCTGTGAGTTCAAGGCCACCCTGGTCTACACAGCAAGCTCCAGGCCAGCTGGGACTGAAAGGAGACCCTGTCTCAAAAATACACACAGGGGACTGGAGAGATAGCCTAGCAGTTAAGAACACCGACACTCTTGCAGAGGACCCGGGTTCGATCCCCAGCACCCACATGGCGGATAAGAACCGTCTGTAACTCCAATTCCAGGAGAACTCCATTTCCAGGGGAATCCAAGACCCTCTTCAGACATTCGCGGCATTGCATGACACGGATGCACAGACCTGCATGCAGACAGTACATTCATACACATACAAAGATAAATAAAAAAAAAATTAAAAAAAATACACACACAAAAAAAACAGATGTGTTAAATTCACAAATATTCATTCAATAAATGCACATTGAAATATATTTTAAGTAAATAACTATTTTAAAAGAAAAATTAACTTTTTCTAAGTAGGTCCAATGACAAATGTGTTTAGTGTTAGCAGTCATATTTAGCTCCCTATTTTACTAATGATACATCCAATAAAAATGCAATTCAACATTTATGAACTTTCATTTTCACTGCCTTAAATAAATAACATGTTGTACGCCTTACAACGTAACAATGATTCTTCCTTCTCCAATATGCAGAAAGTTAAAATCACATTTAAAAAAAATCTATGATGAGGCTGAGGCTATGAAATAAAAGTCACTTTATTTTCTTCTGATCCTCACAATATACTACTTTTATTATTCCCCTCCCCTTTTTAACAGATTTTTTTATTTTATTTATTTATTTATTTTTTTATTTTTCTCTATGTGTATGAATGTACTGTCTGCATGCAGTTCTGTGCACCCACAGAGGTCAGAAGAGGGTGTCGGATTCCCCTGGAACTGGAGCTCTCCTGGAATTGGAGTTTCAGATGGTTCTCAGCCTCCATGTGGGCACTGGGGATAGAACCAGTTTCCTCTGCAAGAGCAGTCAGTGCTCTTAACCGCTAGGCCATGTCTCCAGCCCCTCCCCTCTTTTTGTCTATCTCTTCTGGGTGACTTCCACAAGAGTCCTAGGTTAAGATGTAATTAATACTATAATTTTAATATAGATTTTTCTGACTACAACTCACAAATTCTTTAAACAACACTCATGATCTTATGAATAATAAATTTACCTCTTTAAAGATGCTTATTTCACCCTCCTTCAGTTGTTACAATATTCACATGTAACTTTTAAAATCTGTTAATAATGAATAAGATAAACCAGGCATTGTGTCACATGACTTTAATCCCAGCATTTGGGAGGCATGGGAAGATGAATCTCTGACTTTCAGGACAGTCTGATTTGTATAGTGAATTCCAGGCCAGCTTGGAGGACAGAATGATCTTATGTCAACCCCTCCCCCTAAAAAGCTTAAAATATTTTCTATATGCCCCTCCTCCATGCTTCATTTTTCTTGAACCAGTTCAAACTATTTCTAAAGAAGAAGCAGTATGATTAGGGATTACAAATAATCAAATCATCACTCATTGTTATAAGACATTGACAAAGTTTTAAACTCAAAAGTACCATAATGCTATTTAAGTGATACATGGGTCAATGCCAATGGACAGGGTTTCCTAGGAAACAAAAAGTTGGACATGGTTGCATGAAAGAGAAAGGAATTCAAAAGAGGCAGAGATTTGCAGCACAAAGGATATTAATTTGGTCTACAGTCAGTCTCAGTGAGTGGAACCTCAGTTCATTCATCTATATAAGTTGATGATGGCCAAGTATTTACAAGGGAACTTTGAAAAATTTAGGATTAGTAGTCCACACCTATAATTTCAATGCTGCGCAGCTTCAAAATATGCTAAGCAAATAAATAAATGACATTTAGTTGTAAAGAGACTTTTTTTGATGTTTTTGTATTTATGTATTTATTTAAAATCTATGTGGTGTAGACATGGATGTTCATGTGTGCAGGAGTGTGGTGTATGTGTGTGCATGTCTGTGGTTGGCGTGTGTGTGTGTGTGTGTGCGCATGTGTGTTGTATGTGTGTGTGTACATGTGTATGTGTGTAGAGGTATGTAACCATCCACGTGTATGTGAAGACTAGAACTTAAGGCTGGGAGTTTTCTTCTATCTTTCTCTCACCTACTTTTTCCCCCAAGACTTAAAATCTCACTGAATCTGCTATCCTAGTCAGCCAATAATCCCCTCACCACAGCTGGGGCTACTGACATACATTTTTATGGAGGTTTTTACATGGGTGTTAGGGATCTGAGCTGAAGTCCATATGCTTGAACAGCAAGCACTTTAAACATAGACATCTGCCTCAAGCTTGTTGTGAAAAAGTGAACGTACCCATTAGTATTTAAATATTATGATTAGGGCTGGAGTGATGGCCTAGCAATTAAGAGCGCCAACCGCTCTTGCAGAGGACCCGGGTTCGATCCCCAGCACCCACATGGCGGCCAAGAACCGTCTGAAACTCCAATTCCAGGAGAACTCCAGTTCCAGGGGAATCCAACACCCACTTCTGACCTCCGCGGCATTGCAGGACACGGGTGCACAGACTTGCATGCAGACAGTACATTCATACACATACAGAAATAAATAAAATTAATAAAAAAATAAATAAATATTATGATTAAAAGGCATATAATTTTCAATTCTGTGCTCCCTTATTGACATTTGTTTAAAAGTGACAAATACAACCACAAATGCATTTTAAATGTTTGTGTGTGCACACTTCAAGGGAGATATCACTATTCACACTCATCTTTTCTCTAAGAGAGTCATTCACTGGGTATGGGGTATGTTTAATGTGAAATAGGAAAGAAGGGGGTGAAGAGAAGTAAGCAACACTGAGGAAATTCCTAGAAGGTTTCTAGTGAAGGAAAAATCTTGGGACCTGAAGACTTCCTGTTTGGTCACCAACCCACCCTGAACTGGTTTTTCTGATAGGACTTAAATGGAATCCTGGGGCAATCGCTAGGCTAGAGTGTTGCATAATTGGCAACCCCCAGAATGGGGATATCTACCCTGCACTTGTCTGACATGACACAAACTCTACCCTAATCCTGTCCCAGGGCAAAGGAGAACAAAATAGAAATCCTGACTCTCTAAGTGATCCTGAGCTGTGAGGAGGCTCCCAACTCATTGGTTTATTATTTAATAAATGTGCTTGCTCCATAGAAGCTTGTCTACTTCCTGGTTCAAATTTCCTTACATATGTTGCCAAATTCCTTGAGAGTTCTCAGTAGGGTCTCCCTTACCTCAACTAAAGAGTGAGTTCTCAATAGGGTCCCCCCACCTCAACTAGGAAGTGAGTTCTCAGTAGTCCCCCCGCCCCTCCACCTCAACCTGGGAGTGAGTTCTCATCAGCCCTGACTGCCTCTCTCTCCCTTTTTCTTTTTATTTCCTGACATCCAGGACATGGACCTTCCTTCAAGCCTACTTTGGTGGAATGGCAGCCAGAAAATGACCCAGAACTTCTGCCCTTGTGCCTATTGCAACATAGACCAGGCAGGACTTGTACTGACATTCTTACTGAGTGGTTCAGGAAACCTGTTGCCATTTCCGTCTCTCAGGCTTTATCTTCCTTTTTCTCCAGACTTTCACTCCAGCCTCTGAGCAAGAAATCATTACCTTATCTGCACATTTCACCCAACATAGGCCTTCCTTAGCCTAAATGCAGAGGAAGCAACCCCTCTCTGCCAAGTGGCAGGCCTAAGATCATCATTCCATAAATTTTTAATTTTACATCTATTAAGTAAATTCTTCAGACCTCCACTTTGGTGGATGAATCAGTGGAGAGCCCGAGATTCCAGTCTCTATGCCGCCTGTCTGACTTTGAGGAAACTGCTTCAAAGCCCAGCCCTTGGCATCTTGCCCTGGTTCCCTCCTCCTGCAGCATGGGCATGCAAATTTCCAACTCCCATACCCATACCTCTTGTCTTTTAGATAACTTTTCACTTTTAAAGTGATGGAGAGATGGCTCCATGTTTCAGAGCACTGGCTCTTCTTCAGAGGATTTGGGTTCAATTCCTAGCACACACATAGTTGCTAAAAATACTCAATAACTCCAGTTACAAGGGAATCTGACCCTCTCTTCTGATCTCCACAGGCATTAAAGGATAAGAGAGTGAACTTACATGGATGCAGGCAATGCACTCATACACACAAAATAATAAGCAAAATATTTTTAAAAATATGTCTTGGAACATAACCTATATTTAAAAGAAAAGCCTTCTTTAAACAAAAATTTCATCACCTATAGAGTTTTGTCTGGCCATAATACAAATTACATAATAATAACCAGTGGCCTAAATTTAGCACATTTTATTCAAAGCTCCTACACAAGAATGGTAGATGATCTGAGGCTCCCTATATCCAAGCTTTCTGTCTCCTCTATTCTGCCATTCACTCTTTCTAGCAGACTCCTAGTAGTAAATTATTATGTGCTGTTTGATTTCAAGGCTAAGATGATTCTGGAGATGGGAGTGGCCATTCAACTTCAGATTCAACAATCTCTTTTTTAAAAATTTTGTAATACCTTTATTGATGATTTGTGTATGTATTTCATTCATTGTCTCAGTCCAATTTAGATACATTCCTCTTTACCTGCCCCAATCCCACTCCTTTTCATGCCTTCTGCCATACATGTCTTGCATCTTTCTCTCAGTCTTTCCAAAGTTTTTCACTGAAGAGGCTTGTTGTTTGGGGCAGAGTTTAATTGTATCAGTCAGTTCTTTGACCCAGACTATGTTTTTCTTGTTCCCTCACCTTTGTATTGCTCCAACATATGCCTATATGATTATCACATATGTATCAAAATTATGACCTGGGAGTATAAACTATATGTTAATTCCAAAATATGTTTAGGAACTCGCATTTTTCCCCTTTAATTTCTATTACTCTAAAATATGAGTAATTACCTTCCACCCGTATACGGTAATTACAGAGTCTGAAAATAAGTGGTAGGTTGATTCTACAGCCATTAAGAGATTTATATTATAACTACACAGTTGCTTTCAGATAAAATAAATATAACAATAGTGTTATTCAGCTTGCCTTTCAATTGGGGATTTGGTATTCTGTTCGCATCCACAAATAAAGAAAACCATTCACCATTTGTTTTTCTGGGACTGTGTTACTTCACTTAGCATAATGGCTTTGAGTTCCATCCATTTTCCTGCAAAGTTCATGATGTCATTTTTTCTTTACTGTTGAATACTTCGTTTTGTAGGTGTACCACATTTTTGTTATCCACTCATCTCTTGAGGGGCGTTTGGGTTAGTGCCAAACCTTCCCTATTGTGAAGAGAGCTGCAATAAACACAGATGTGCATGTATCTTTTCGGTAGGATGAGTCTTATGGATATATAATATATCTAGGTGAGGTATGGCTGGGTCAGGTGGTAGGCTTATTTTGTGTCTTTTAAGTTTTCTCCACACTGCTTTCCATAGTGGTTGTATGAGTTTGCATTCCCACCAGCAGTGGATTAGTGTTCCCCTTCCACCATAAACTCTCCAGCATTTGGTGTCTTTTGTTTTCTTGATCTTAGCAAGTCTTGTGGGAGTGAGATGATAAGAGTTGTTTGTCTCCCTCTTCCTAGATGTGATGGGCCCTCACACCTGTGGCAGGGAAGAAGACAACAGGAACTAGTAAAAGTCAAATTTTAGCACAGAGAATCTCTACTACTCTATCTCGCAGGAGATTAGGACTAGTCAAAGGTTTTTTTCACATCTGAAATGGGTTTTCCAGCATAAAGGAAAAACTAGTTACCTAAATATTAGTTTTATGTAGAAATTTTCCTTAAGTGTATATATTAAACTTTTTTTGTTATTTTATCAAGAGATTATTCAACATTTTAAACATTGCAAAGAAAGACTTACATGAGGAAATTTTGTAGGCATTTTTTTTAGTTACTACCTCTGTCATGAGGCAGTTTTTAATGGAATACACACTCTCTTCTTGATTCCAGGCTTTGAGGAAGCACCCACCTAGAAGTTCTATTGTCTCATCAATCTGCATTCTCATTAAAGTATCAGTTTCCTTTTGCCTCCTTCCTGCCTCCTGTTTCCTTATACTATATTCTCTTCTAACAATCTCCACCTGCATATTGTTGAATACATAAGAGTCTCTGATTATAGTTCTTTTTTTTTCTTTTTCTTTTTTTTCTTTCTTTTTTTTTTTTTTCTTTTTTCTTCTGTATCAGTGACAGTGCTATGGAAGCTGCTGAAATGAAACAGCTCCCATGCATAAATCACAGGATTTCTCTGGCCCATTGTATGATTATAGTTCTTAGAAATAATTAATCCCAGCACCTGGGAGGCAGAGGCAGGTGGATCTCTGTGAGTTCAAAGACTGCCTGGTCTACAGAGTGAGCTCCAGGCTAGCTGGGACTAAAAGGGAGACTCTGTCTCAAAAACACCAAGAAAAAAAAGAAAGAAAAGAATTTTTATCTAATTTTTAAGATAATTTCAAAGATTCCATCTATAAATTTCCATAGTACTGGAAAGATAACAAATGGTAGGAAAACAAATGATATAACCCACTAAAGAATTATTTTATATTTTTATGCAAATATTTTATTTAACTTTTTAATTTTTTAATTTTTTAATATATATTTTGTACAAGATTATCAAATCCAGACCTGTGTCCCCCACCCTATCTGCCCACCACACCAGAGCGCATGTATTCTGCCAAACTTGCTTTTCATCTCTTTCTCAGTCTTTCTCAATATTCTCCATGTGGAAGTTGACTGCTTTGAGCAGAAGCTCACTGTTTCAGTCAGTTCTTTGATGCAGTCCTTTCTGTTGTTGTTGTTGTTGTTGTTGTTGTTGTTGTTGTTTCAAATATGCATCACTCCCAACTGCTTGGAGAACAGCTCAAGGGGCCATGCATAAGAAATACTTACAACTAGGTAATTGGCACTAGCATCCAGAGATGAGGGATACCGTTCATCGTTTGTTTTTCTGGGACTGTGTTACTTCATTCAGGATGATATCTTCTAGCTCCAGCTATTTTCCTGCAAAGCTCATGATGTCATCTTTCTTTACTGCTGCATAGAACTCCATTGCATAGACGTACCACATTTTCTCTATCCACTCGTCAGTTGCAACACATTTGGGTTGGTTCCAGCTCCTTGCTATTGTGAAGAGAGCTGAAATAAACATGGTCATGCATGTATCTCTGCCATGGGGTGAGTCTTGAGGGTACATGCCTAGTAGTGTTATGGCTGAGTTGGGTGGCAAGTGCATTCCAAGACTTCCAAAGTTTCTCCACACTGTTTTCCATAGTGGCTGTACCAGGTTACATTCCCACCAGCAGTGGATGAGTATTCCCATTTCCCCACAACCTTTCCAGCATTTGGCTACATTTCTTTCCTTGATCCTAGCCAGTCTTATTGGAGTAAGATGATATCTTAAAGTGGTTTTGATTTGCATTTCCTTAATGATTAATGATGTTGAACACTTCTTAAGATGTTTCTCAGCCATCTATAATTCCTCACTTGTGAAGTCTCTGTTCAGCTCTTTGTTCTATCTATTGATTGGGTCATTTGTGTTCTTGTATGTTTTTTTTTTTTTAATAGTTTATATATTCTGGAAATCAATGCTTTTTCAGATGTTTCTGCAGTGAAGGTTTCCTCCCACTCTGTGGGATTTCTCTTCACTTCCTTGATTGTTTCTTCTGATGTACAGAAGCTTTTGAGTTTAATGAGGTCCCATTTGTCAATTGTTGACCTCAATACTTGCACAGCTGGTGTCTGATTTAGGAAGTCTTTTCCTACACCTATGTCTTGTAGTCTGCTGCCAACTTTTTCTTCTATCGCCATCAGAGTTTGGGGTTTCACGTTGAGGTCTTTCATCCATCTGGAGTTGACTTTTACACAGGGCGAGAGGTAGCAGTTTAATTTCATTCTTCTACAAGTGGTGATCCAGTTTTGCCAACACCAGTTGCTGAAGATGCTGTCTTTTCTCCATTATGTTTTCTTGGCCCCCTTGTGAAATATGAGATGGCTGAAATAATATGTGCTCAAGTTTGCATCTTCAGTTTTGTTCCATTGGTCAACAGGTCTGTTTTTATGCCAGTACCAGGCTGTGTTTATGACTATAGACCTGTAGTACAGTTTGAAGTCTGGTCTAGATATCCCAACTGTGTTCATCTTTTCAGTCATGGTTGTTTTGGCTATTAGTGGTATTTTGTTTTTCCAAATGAATTTAAGGACTTTTTTTTCAAAGCCTGTGAAGAAACTCTTGGGGATTTTAATTGGGATTGTGTTAAATTTGTACAACAGTTTGGGTAGAATAGACATTTCTACAAGGTAAGTTTTCCCAGTATATGAGCATGGGAGGTTTTTCAATCTTCTTGTGACTTCTTCAATTTCTTTCTTTAAAGATTTAAAATTTTTGTTGTATAGATCTTTGGTGTATTTGTTTAGGTTTGTTCCTAGGTATTTTATTGTTTTTGAGGCTATTATGAGTGGGAAGGTCTCCTTGAATTCCTTCTCCAGTTGCTTGTTGTTGGTGTAAAGGAAGGCTACTGATTTTGTTAGGTTAATTTTCCATCATGCCACTTTATTGAGGCCATTAATTGTTTCTAGGAGTTTTCTGGTAGAGTTTTAAGCATCCCTTCAGTAAACAATCATATCATCAGCTAATAGGGTTAGCTCGACTTCCTCTTTTCCAATTAGTACTCCTTTAATTTCCTTTTCTTGTCTTATTTCTCTAGCAAGTGTTTCAAGCACTATACTGAAGAGGAGTGGTGACAGGGGACAGACTTGCTGAGTTCCTACCTTTAAAGAGAATTGTTTCTGTCATTTCCCCATTTGGGATGATGATATTGGCTGTGGGTTTCCTGTATATGGATTTGATTACATTGAAGAATGATCCCTCCAATCCAAATCCCTTTAGGGCTTTAAGCATGAAGGGATGCTGGATTTTGTCAAAGGCTTTTCCAGCATCAATTGGATGATGGTGTGGTTTTTGTCTTTCTGTCCGTGTTTATATGCTTGATGATATTTATTGATTTTTTTTTTTTTTATGTTGAACCATCCCTGCATCTGTGGTATGAATCCAACTTGGTCATGATGGGTGATCTTCTTGATGTGAATCTGTATGCGATTTGTCAGAATCCTGTTTAGAATTTTGGCATCTGTGCTCATTAGGGAGATGGGTCTATAGTTCTCCTTTTTGGTTGTATCTTTGCCTGGTTTTGGTAATAGAGTGATGCTGGCTTCATAGAAGGAATTTGGGAGAATTCCCTCCGTTTGTATCCTTCTAAACAATTTCAGTAATAATGGTTGTAGGTCTTTTTGAAATGTTTTACAGAATTCTGCCATGAAACCGTCTGGGCCTGGGTGTTTTTTTTTTTTTTTTTTTTTTTTTAGTTGGGAGGTTTCTTATTACATCTTCAATTTCTTCACATATTATGGGTCTATTTAAGCTGTGGATCTCTTCTTGGTTGAGCTTTGGTGATTTCCAGGATTTCAGATATTCATCTATTTCTTCTTCTAGGTTTTCAAACTTGGTAGAGTATAGGTTTTTGAAGTATTCCCGTCTGATTTTTCTGGATCTTTTCCTTGTCTGTTGTGATATTTCCTTTTGCATCACTGATTGTATTGATTTGGAGTTGTTCCTTCTTTCTTTTGGTTAACTGGGCTAGAGGTCTGTGTATCTTGTTTATTCTTTCAAAGAACCAACTTTTGGATTCATTGATTTATTTTTTTGGGGGGTATTGTTTTCTTTGTTTCTATTTCATTGACTTCTGCTCTGACTTTTGTTACTTATTCCTGTCTGTTGTGTTTAGGGTTCATCTGTTGTTGCCTCTGAAATGCTTTTAGCTGCAGTGTTAGATAATTCACTTGTGCTCTTTCTGTTTTTCTTTTTTTTTTTTTAATTTCATTTGTTTTTCTATGAGTGTACTGTCTGCATGTAGGTTTGTGCACCCGTGTTGTGCAATGCTGTGGAGGTCAAAAGAGGGTCTCAGATTCCCCTGGAACTAGAGCAGGCACCCAGGGCTATAAACTTCCCTCTTAGGACTCCTTTTAAGTTATCCCATTGGTTTAGTTGTGTTGTAGTGTTATTGTCATTCTGTTCCAGGAATGCTTTTATTTCTTTCTTTATCTCTTCCTTGACCTATTCAAAATTGTGTTGTTTAGTCTCCATGTGTTCTTGTATGCAGTAGTGCTTATCCTGGCATTGATGTTGAGCTTTATTGCACAGTGTTCTGATAGAATGCATGAAATTATTTCAGTCTTTTTGTATTTGTGGAGGTTTCTTCTGTGTCCCAGTATGTGGTCGATTTTGGAGTATGTTCTGTGGGATGCTGAGTAGAAAGTGTATTCTCTGGTATTAGGGTGGAATATTCGGTAAAGGTCTATGAGATCCATTTGGTGTACCTTATCATTCAGTTCAGATGTTTTTCTGTTTATTCTTCATCCTATTGACCTGTCCAATGGCCTCAGTGTGGTACTGAAGTCCCCTACTATGAGTGTACTGGGGTCAGTGTGTTACTTGTGGTCCTGGAGAATTGTCTTTAGAAAGTTTGGTGCACCAGAGTTTGGTGCATATATATTCATAATTGTGAGATCTTCTTGGTGAAATGTTCCTTTGATAAAAAATGTAATGGACTGGGGCTGGAGAGATAGCCTAGCGGTTAAGAGCACACCGACTGCTCTTGCAGAGGACCCGGGTTCGATCCCCAGCACCCACATGGCGGCCAAGAACTGTCTGAAACTCCAATTCCAGGCGAACTCCAGGTCCAGGGGAATCTGACACCTCTTCTAACCTCCGCATCATTGCACGACACAGGCCCACAGACTTGCATGCAGACAGTATATTTATACACATACAGAAATAAATAAAATTAAAAAAAATGTAATGATCTTCTTTGTCTCTTCTGATTTCTTTTACTTTGAAGTCTATTTTGTCTGATATTAAAATAGCAACACCTGCTTTGTTTTTGGTAGCATTTGCTTGGGATATTTTTTTCCATCCTTTCAGTTTAAGGTGGTGCCTGTCCTTGAAGTTAAGACGTGTTTCTTTTTTTTTTTTTTAAGATGTGTTTCTTTTAGACAGCATATCGATGGGTAGATGGGTTCTGTTTCCTAATCCAGTCTTCCATTCTATGTCTTTTCATTGGGGAATTTAATCCAATATTTAAATTTATGACTGATAGTTTTGTGTTGCTTCCTTTTCCCTTATTATCCATTTGTGGTTTGGGTTTAGGTTTCTACCTCTACAGTTGTTTTTATTTATTTCTCTTTCGAGGTGCCTGGGAATGTTTGCTCCTTTCTTTTGTCCTTTGAATTGTTTCAAGTATTCTCTGAAGGGTTGTTTTTCCTGACATGTGTTCTTTCATTTTGTTTATGTCATGGAAGGTTTTTTTTTCTTTCCAACTGTAGTTGACATTTTTGCTGAGTATAATAACCTGGGTTGGCATCTATTGTCGTTTAACACTGGAAATGCTTCGCTCCACATTCTTCTTGCTTTCATAGTTTGCACTGAGAAGTCAGTTGTAATTCTGATAGGTTTCCCCTTTAGGTCACTTGTTTTTTTTCTCCTCTGGCTTTAAGGATTTTGTCTTTGTTTTGGGAGTCTAGCATTTTAACTATGATGTGTCCTGGAGAGTTTCTTTTCTGATCTTGTCTGTTTAGAGTTCTATGTGCTTCTTGTATTTGTATTGGTTTGTCGTTTTTTTTTTTTTTTGTTTGTTTGTTTTTTGTTTTTGTTTTCTTTTTTGTTTGTTTTGTTTTGTTTTGGGAAAATTTCATCTATTATTCTATTGAAAATCTGATCAATATCATTCTCTTGGGATTCTTTTCCTTCCTCCATTCCTATGATGCGGAGGTTTATCTTTTCATAGTGTCCCACAGTTCTTGGTTGTTCCACTTTTGTGTATTTTTAAATTTTTCATAATCTTTACTTGAGGTTTTTAGTTGTTCTGTGTTATCTTCCAGGTCTGATACTCTTTGTTCTACTTCCTCCATTCTGCTTCTGAGGCTTTTTCCTTTCCTTTCCTTTCCTCTAGATTGGATAAGTGTTTGATTTTCTTTTTCATTTCCTCTTCTGATTTCTTTAGTATTTCTACTTGCTTTTGGAGCTTCTCAATCTCTTCCTGTAGCTCTTTGCTTTGCTGGTTGGTTTCCTTATGTTTTTCAGCATGGGATCTTTTCATTGTTTCCACTTCCTTCCAGAGTATGTCATTCTCTCTCTCTCTATGTCCTTCTTGAGTTCTTCATTTTCTTTTTTTTAAATTCTTTGATTTGCTCTTTATAATTTTGTACTTCTTTAAGTATGTTCACAATTATGCCTCTGATATCTGTGTCCTAGGCCATCCCCAGGGGGATCCCACTGTAGGAATCTTCCATAATGTTGGTAGAGTTTGGTGCGGGATTATCCTGAACCTTTCCCGTGTTGTGTTTTCTTCACTGGCATATGGGCTTATCCTTGCCTGTATTCCAATGTGAGTCCCAAATGCCTCTTCACTGTGTTGAAGGCTTGCTTTGCTTCCCTCCTTCAGATGCCTTCGTAATCCCAGTTGGCAGGGGCATAGGTGCTCCTTAGCCCACAACCTGGTACCTCTGCTTCAGGTTGTCTTGGAAGATCTCTGATCTCAAGACTCACACCACCCCAACTTTTATACCAGTTTGGAGGATATCTCCGCCCACACAGTCAGAAAAGCCAATCAAACCAAAGACAACTAGATTAACTAGATTATATCAAACAACAATCCGCTTTGCTGAAGCACCCATATCCTACCTACCTGTGGTTCAGCTGGTCTTGGGAGATCTCAAATCTCAAGCCTCACACAACCCCACCTTTTTTTTATATTTTTTTTAATTTATTTATTTATTTTTAACAAATCTAGACCCATGTTCCCGCTCATTCCCCCACCCCACCAGAGCTCGTGCATTCTGTCAAACATGCTTTCCATCTCTTAGTCTTTCTCAATATTTTCCATGGGGAAGTTGACTGTTTTGAGCAGAAGTTCACTGTTTCAGTCAGTTCTTTGATGCAGTCTTTTCTGTTGTTGTTGTTGTTTCCAAAATGCATTATGCCCAACTGCTTTGTACAAAAGCTCAGGGGGCCCTACACAAGAAATACTTACAACTGGGTAATTGGCACTAGCATCCACAGATGAGTGATACCATGCATCGTTTGTTTTTCTGGGACTGTGTTACTTCACTCAGCATGATGTCCTCTAGCTCCAGCCATTTTCCTGCAAAGCTCGTGATGTCGTCTTTCTTTACTGCTGCATAGAATTCCATTGTGTAGATGTACCACATTTTCTCTATCCACTCGTCAGTTGAGGGGCATTTAGGTTGGTTCCAGCTCCTTGCTATTGTGAAGAGAGCTGCAATAAACATGGCCGTGCATGTATCTCTGTGGTGGCGTAAGTCTTGAGGGTACATGCCCAGGAGTGGTATGGCTGGGTCGGGTGGCAAGTTCATTCCAAGTCTTCCAAGGGTTCTCCACACTGCTTTCCATAGTGGCTGTACGAGTTTACATTCCCACCAGCAGTGGATGAGTGTTCCCCTTTCCCCACAACCTCTCCAGCACTTGGTATCATTTGTTTTCTTGATCCTAGCCAGTCTTATTGGAGTAAGATGATATCTTAAAGTGGTTTTCATTTGCATTTCCTTAATGATTAGTGATGTTGATTGGTCCTCGAGAATTGTCTTTACAAAGTTTGGTGTACCAGAATTTGCGGGCTATATATGTCATAATTGACTGACAATCGTCTGGTCGTGGATTTGTCCTTTGATGAAATGTTAATGGCCTGCTGTGTCTCGTCTAGGACGGGCTTGCCTTATTACTTTGAAGTCTATTTTCTCCCTGATACTTAAAATAGCAACACCTGCTTTTTTTTTGGTACCATTTGCTTTGGAGGTATATTTTTTCCATCCCTTTCATTTAAGGTCGGTGCCATGTCCTTGTAAGACGTTTCTTTTGTATTTTTTTCAGATGTGTTTCTTCGTATAGACAGCATATCGCATGGGATGTCTGTTTCCACGTAATCAATCTCCCAGGCTTGCTATTTTTGATTGGGGCAATTTATACGCTATTAATATTTAATTTATGACTGATAGTTTTGTGATTTCCGTTTTCCCTTATTACCATTTGTGGTTTGTTTGTGTTTAGGTTTCCTAACGTAGCCGAGTTTGCTCTTTATTTATTTCATCTCTTTAGGTGCCTGGGATGTGCTGCCTTTCTTTGTTTCCTTGAATTCGTTTAATTAGTCCTCGGGAGGGTTTGTTTTTCCTGACTATGTAGTCTTGTACATTAGTTGTTACTTTCATGGAGAAGTTGTCAGTTCTCCTTCCCATACTGGTTGACATTTTTGCTGGCTTCATAATGTAACCTGGATTGTGCACCATACATGTACGTTCAACATCGGGAATATGTTTCTCCAGATGTTCGTGCTCTTCCAGTCAGTTGCACTGAAAGTCCAAGTTATAGTCGATAGCAGTTTCCCCTTATTAGTCACTTGTTGTTTTTCTCTGCGCTCTTAAGAATTTTTTCTTTGTTTTGGGTGTCTAGCATTTTAACTATGATGTGGCATGGAGATTTTCTTTTCTGATCTTGTGTTTGAGAGTTCTGTGATTCTTTGTATTTGGTATTGTTTTGTGCTTTTTTAGTTTTGGGAAATTTCTTCTATTATTCGGTTTGAAAGATTTGATCAAAATACTATTCCCTTGGATTCTTCTTCCTTCCTCCTATATTATTATGACGCAGAGGTTTGATCTTTTCATGTGTCCCACAGTCTTGGTTGTTTGTTTTGTGTATTTTTAAATTTTTCTATATATTCATTGAGGTTTTTAGTTGTTCTGTGTTTATCTCCAGGCTCTTGATACTTCTTTTCTCCTCACATTCTGCTTCTGAGGCTTTTTCTTCTTCCTTATTGCAATGGATAGTGTTTGATTTCTTTTTTCTTTCCTCTTCTGATTTCTTTGTAGTTTTCTATTTCTTTTTGGAGCTTCTCGATCTCTTTTTGTAGCTCTTTTGCTTGCCTGGTTGGTTTCTTTTTTTTTCAGCATGGGATCTTTTCATGTTTCTCACTTCCTTCGACGAGTTTGTCATCTCTCTCTCTCGTCCTCATTCTCTTTTCTGTTCTTTATTTTTCTTTATGTCTTTGATTTCTTCTTAATATGTGTCTACAATATGTCTCTATTCTGATGTCTGTTTCCTATCCAGGGGACCCACTGTAGGAATCTATAGAGGGTTGGTAGAGCTTGTGGGATTATCCTGCCCCTTTCCAGTGTAGTCTCTTCTTCTGATCCGGCATATGGGTCTTCCTTGCCGTTATTCCTATATGTGAGTCCCAAATGCTCTTTACTGTGTTGAAGGCGGCTTTGCTTCCTCCTTCAGATCTTCTTCGTAATCTCAGTTGGCGGGGGGGGGGGGGGGGATCTTACCCCGCCGCCCGGACCTGCCGCTGGGATCTTGGGTTGGACTCCCTCAGTTGAGATCCTCAAACTCTACGAGTTCTACACTAAACGTGTGCCCCTTTAATTACCGGCGGCGGAGGAAC
>VZQC01015256.1:775778-798131 GCA_009823505.1 Rhizomys pruinosus | reverse complement strand
CTGGGAGGATAACTCCGCCCCCACAGCCACTAGATCTAATCAAGCCAAAGACCACACCTTTAATCCCAGCTGGGAGGACAACTCCAACCTCACAGCCACAAAGGCCAATCAAACCAAAGACAGCAGGACCAAAGGATCAACAATCAGCTCGCCAAGACACCCAGTTCCTACCTGTCTCCCCCTCTTCCTGCCGCTGGGCTCAGGAGATCTCAAATCACAACCCCACCTTTTATAATAGCTTGGAGGATAACTCCACCCCCACAAAAGCCAATGGAGCTAAAGACAGCTAGATTAACTAGATTAAATCAAACAACAATTTGCCTTGTCTTGCTGAAGCACCCAGCTCCTACCTACCTGGGCTTCTGGGGTTCTTGGTAGATCTCAGATCTCAAGACTCACAAAAACCCACCTTTTATAGCAGCTGGGATGATGACTCCGCCCCCAAATCCACAAAAGCCAATCAAGTCAAAGACACCTAGATTAGTTAGATTAAATCAAACAACAATTGGCTTTGCTGAAGCACCCAGCTCCTACCTACCTGTGCTTCAGGTGGTCTTGGGAGATCTCCGATCATAAAGAATATTTTTTTTAATTTTGTTTTTCTTTTTAAATAGTTCTACGATTTTTAGGCACTAAAACTGTGTGTTCATCTTGCATCAGCAAACTCCATGAAAGAAAATATTAAGAGGTATCTGATGCCACGATAAAGGCGAAATCATTCTGAATTTAAAGTAAACAAAGGAAGGCATATATTGCAGGAAATAAGCTCTCTCTTTTGGGTGAATCCATGGCCCTTTGTGTTGAAGGGCCTTGAAAAATGCATGTCTGAGAGGCAGGGAAGGCCTTCTGTAGGTCAGGAGAGGGGAGATAGTGACATGTTGGAATCTGGTCCATTGAGTCAGGTCACAGGCCTGAGGTGGGTCTCCAATCTGGAAATTTCCTGGGAATCTGGAACTACAACTGGTGATTTTTATGAGGAAATACAAGCTCCTGACAGGAAAGGAGGTGAGGGTCCTTCCTGTTTACACCATTTTGGCTTTCTGTCCTGGACCCTGGCCTAACACCCCAGATTCTTAGGGTTTAAGTGCAACAGTCCTACTCTGAATTCTTCCTGCTAAGCTGGGACATTGAAGGGAGTGGGAGTCAGGAGTATAGGCAGGGCTGTATGGGCAGTATGGGCACAGGGATGTAGGGATGTAATGACAACACTGTAGTCCTCCTGGATGTGTTCCTGGATGGCTGAAGAGTGAGACAATAATAAGACAAAGGGACCTGGCAATGGTGTCATGACATCTGACACCTGTAGCAGCAGGAGCATCAGAGTAAGACCATTCTCTAGATGAGAATGAAGGTGCAGATAGTAAAGTTTGCCATGCTGGGCCATTCAGCCCCATCCCTGAGGGTCTCTGGAAAACCTGAGAGTAGTGGGTCCCATCCATCTTAGGTTGGGGTTCTCTTTAGTCTGAACAAGCAGTACCAGCATGGCTGGCCTAGTAGTTTGACTGTTTTCCTGAAGATTGCCGCTGGTATGGAATGGATAATATCTAGGAGATGTTTAGGAATTCTGGACTCCATAAACTCAAAAGCTTCTGTACATCAAAGGAAACAATAAAGGAAGTGAAGAGAAAACCCACAGAATTGGAGGAAATCTTCACAGCAGATACATCTGACAAAGCATTAATTTCCAGAGTATACAAGCTACTCAAAAAACAAAGAAGAAAGAAAACAAATGAATCACTCAAAAGATGGAGCAAAGAACTGAATAGAGACTTCACAGAGGAGGAATTAGAGATGGCTGAGAAACATCTTAAGAACTGTTCAACATCTCTGATAATTAAGGAAATGCAAATTAAAACCACTTTGAGATATCACCTTACTCCAATAAGACTGGCTAGGATCAGGAACACGAATGATACCAAATGCTGGAGAGGTTGCGGGGAAAGGGGAACACTCATCCATTGCTGGTGGGAATGTAAACTTGTACAGCCACTATGGAAAGCAGTGTGGAGAACCCTTAGAAGACTCAAAATGAGCCTTCCATTTGACCCAGTCATACCACTCCTGGGTATATACCCACAAGACACAACTTACTGCAAAGATACATGCACAGCTATGTTTATTGCAGCTCTGTTCACAATAGCAAAAAGCTGGAACCAGCCCAGGTGCCCCTCAACTGACGAGTGGATAGAGAAAATGTGGTACATGTACACAATGGAATTCTATGCAGCGGTAAAGAAAGACATCATGAACTTTGCAGGTAAATGGATGGAGCTAGAAGACATCATGTTAAGTGAAGTAACACAGTTCCAGAAAAACAAATGACAAATGGTATACCTCATATGCGGATGCTAGTGCCAATAACCCAGTTACAATATTTCTTGTGGAGAAGGATGCATATTAAAATAACAACAACAGAAAGACTGCATCAGAAAACTGACTGAAATGGTGAATCGGGAAGGGTGGGAGGGGTGGGAGAGGGACACGGGTGTATATTCAATTAATGCATATTTAATTGATGTGAGTTCAACAAGTATCCAGTTTTGTCCAGACTCTATCTACAGGTCACATGGTGTTTTAGGACTTAGTAAAAGTAAATATGTGTATATTAAACAACATTGGTTTAAAGGCTCTGATAAAAACGGTAATGCATTTGAGTTAACTGGAGATATAAATTGCTGTTGTCCACATTTGTTTTACTTAAAATCTGTGAGCAATGGCTTTGGGATTGGCACATACAAATGTTCTCTGTAACTTTTCTGTTGTACAGTATCACCTTGTAGCATTCTCTTTCACATATAGGATGATTTAACTTAAAAATTAGGTTTGCTTCCCAAGTTAATCATATACAGTCACTCAAAGCAGCATGGGTGAATTTAATGAAATCTGTGCCTTGATTCCACCCTATAGGTATGTATAATACAACTGCCTTTTTGAGACTCATGTGTCAAAAATCAAGAACCTAAAGTAAAAAAGGGGGATAAAGATATATATGAAACCTTTTTGTCAAAAACCTTGCAATTCAAATCTTAAAACTAACTACAGGATAAGATTTGTATGTTCCAACAGGTCAAAATATCACCAAATTAACGGCTGAGAAAGAAAAGATACAGCTTTGCATTGAGTAGGATGTACCAGAAAATGCCAGCAGAAAGGTTGGCCCATCTGAAGATTGAAAGGAAGAAAGACCTCGGATTGCTGCAAACATCAAACCCCTCTGTGGACCCTACTTGTAACAACTATATATAATGACTCCTAACGAAACTTACCTTCTAGGTGCCACAAATGTTTTAATACAAGAGACTTTCTTACCTCTCCCCCACAGAACAAGGAGAAATATGATGATGATGAGGTAGTTCTCCAACTGTAAATTGGAGCCAACTGTTATAGAGGTAATCTCTTATAAAACCAGTAAAACTGCCTTCTTTAATTGACTAATAGACATAGGAACTGTAAAAAGGATTATTCTCTATTCAGAACCAAATATAATACTAAAGTCTCCTTAAGCTATGCACTTAAGCAAAATATATTAATACAGGAGCTCTGATATCAGCAATGGATTACTCTACCAAGGAGATGTTGGCCAGGGGATCCAAGCCCCCATAAAAGGTAAAGGCTCCTTGTTTCTAAACTGGGATACCTGCAAGAAGAGAGGTGATAAAGCCCTGCTGTCGAAGACCTGATATAAACATGGGAAGATGGAGGGAGACCACACTTGCCAGTGTACAGATGGTCTCTGGAATACCAGAGAGTGTTACCAAATGCCACTAAACCAATAAAGCAAATATAGGTCTCCTTGAGTCAAGCAATACTCCTCTGTCAGCACCAGCTACACTTCATCTGCCTGGAAATACTGTGCAGCAGTGGCAGCCATATGCCTGTATATCCCAAAACAAATTGGCTATTGGCTCTCTCCTTGGAGGAATAACCCACCGCTGACGCCACAAGCTTACATCCTCTAAGGATTAGGAGATGTTATAAGCCACAGTAAGACCCTGTCATATCTAACAGAAAAATGTAATTCAGGGATTAACATACCATCCAAACATCTGTGTCTATACCAAAGTAACCTACCATAACAATTACTACTGTTTAGATTCCTATATATCAAAATGCTTGTGCTTCATTAGTAGGATCGGAAGGTTGTTCCTGGACAAACTGTCAGCCCATGAAAGGAAACAGCCAGAATTGAACAGAGACCAAGACAACAGCTCCAGAGAAAGTAGATTGCTTTGCTTCTTATCTGCCTGTTCCCCTTTTCTAAGCCTAGGGAACAATCTGCGGAAGAGGGAGCAAGGTAGAATGTAAGGGCTGTGATTGGGGTGAATGGTGAAACTACAGCAATAAAGTCTGGACACTCATTTCATCAACTTGATTGAACATACAATTCCCCCCTGCTGGATAGTGGGACCCATGGGCTGTGTGTGTTTGGGCACAACTGCTTGCAAATTGGTTTTACATTAAGGATGCTTGTACTCATAAATTATTACTTAATGTTAAAAAATGAAAATAAAATTCTGAGAGATAGATGCAGGACAGTTATGGCAGAATGCATGATCTGAGATGGGGTGGGGTGGGGTGGAGTGGGGGGAAGGGAAAGGGAAATATGCCTGAACTGAATTGGAAAATGATGTATGAAATACAGAAAGCATGGATAAAAAATGAAAATTAAAATAAAACGAATTCTGTACTCCAAAACATGGGATGATATGCTCAAGGAGTATTTGTACCACTGCATATGCAGTATCTCTGACAGTCTTCTCCCAGTTGGTGTCCACGGGGCTGATGCAGGGGCTGAAGTATTTGGAGGGACCCTTGAGGGTTGGCCTTTGCACAGGTCTGGGATGAGGAATGTACCTGTAATATATGAACTCAGAGACTATCAAGGCCAAAGAGTGGTTCCAGGAATCAGAACAGATCACTGGGGCTGATGTTTCCTATGTGGCTCCCTTCCTAAGTTGTTCGCTTGTTCGTTTTCTGGTTTTTAAAAATATTTATTATTTTTATTTTATGTGTAGAAGTATATGGCTGTGTACATGGAAGTGGACCTGCATCATGTAATATCCACAGATCTCAGGAGATAACACTGGATCCTCTGGAACTGGAGTTACAAATAGTTTTTAGCTTCCATGTGGGTACTGTGAACCAAACCTGGGTCCTCTATAAAAATAGCCTGTTTTCTTAATAATTGAGCCATCTATCTAAATCTTTTTCTTCTGAATGCTTTAATGTAAGCACTTAGAGCTAGAAGGTTTTTGTTTTGTATGAACATTTTCTTTTATTTCCTAGAATACTTTTATTATTACCTGTCTTTTTCTTAGAAACATTTACTATTTTGGAGTATTTTGTTTAATATTCGTGATATTCTATATAGTTATTAGAACTTTGCTGCTGATTTTAACTTGTATTGTATTGTGGTCCAGTAGAAAATATGAATTATTTCATTTATTTATTCATTTATTTATTTATTTATTTATTTTTATTTTTTAGTTTGTTTTGTTCCATATAACATTGTCTATTTTAGAGATACAGACATTCGGTGGAGATGTTAGATATCTATATATATATATATATATATATATATTATATATTATATATATATAATTTGGTAAGTTTGGTGGACGGAATATTTGTTTAAATACCTGTAGGTCCTGTGCCTAGATATCTTTATGATTAAAACTTGACGACAACTGTGTGTGATGGGGAGCCCTTAAGTTGGGGAATTGGTTCAATTCAGACGCGGAACTGGCATGTGGGGGACAATCTGTGGCAGTGGTCTTGATTGTTGCGAAATGGGTGGGACGGTCAGGTCTTTACTCTCATTTTGGGTGGTGCCACCCTGGGAGGTTGTTATTGGTGTACACCATATAAAAATGGAGGACGGGCATTGGGCCAGGGGGAGCAAGCCAGTAAGCCGCCTTCCTCCATGGCCTGTGCTTCAGCTCTGCTCCAGGTTCCTCTGTCCTGAGTTCCTGCTTGGGCTCCCTGAGTGATTGATCTATGACCCAGGAGATGTGAGTGAATAAACCCTTCCTCCCCAACTTGGTGTGGTCAGAGAGTTTTGTCACAGAAATTGAAGAGAAGCTAGACCACCTACCAACTCTTTCAATATCATACTCATTACTTCAGATTGTTCTTAATTATACTTCTTTTTCCAGAGGACTGGCCTATTGGAGAAAGTGGTGTATTGAGGTCACCTACTGCTATTGGCATGTGGTTAATCTTTGTCTTGAAGTCCTGTAGTAATATTTTTCAGGAAAATGGGGGTACATTCAGAGATTGGAATATTATATATATATACCCTCTCTATATATATATATATATATATATATATATATATATATATGATTGTTTATGTCTTCCTGGTTGTATGTTCAGTTATCTATAACCTAGTGACATGTTTTAAATCTCTTCTTATATAATTTTCACTTGAAATTTCATGCAGTATTTTTCCACCTTTTTACCATAAGACAGTGCTTATTCTCAGAGTTAAAGCGAGTTTCTGGCATAAAACAAAAAGTTGGATTTTGTTTCATAACCCATTCAACTAGCCTGAGTCATTTGACTGGGGTTTTGAAGTCATTGAAATTTGGAGTTATTATTGAAAGGAGAGAATAGATTAGTGTCATTTAAGTTTCTCTTTGTGTTTTTAGCCTTATTATGTGTTCCCTACTTTTTACCTTCATTTGTTTACTTTCCATCAATATGTTGTATTGCTTTGAATATTGTCTGTAGGGCTGGTTTGGTTGACATGGATTCATTCATCTCCTTTGTTTCACCTAAGATACTTCTTTCCCCTTCAACAATGTTAAAGATT
Organism: Rhizomys pruinosus; assembly: GCA_009823505.1. Lineage (NCBI taxonomy): Eukaryota > Metazoa > Chordata > Mammalia > Rodentia > Spalacidae > Rhizomys > Rhizomys pruinosus. The sequence goes on along the minus strand of VZQC01015256.1, from coordinate 791,317 downwards.
TTTGCTGCTTAAAGGATTCTGGGTTGGTATCTATGGCCACTTAGAACTGGGAATGCTTTGGTCCAGGCTCTTCTAGCTTTCATATTTTGCACTGAAAATTGAAAAAATATCCAGCTGTAATTCTGGCAGGCCTTCCTTTATATCTAACTAGTTTTTCTCTACTTATAGCTTCTTCCTCTCCTTATTCTGTACATTTAGTATTTTTACTGTGATATGCTATGGGGAGTTTCTCTTCTGGTGCTCTCCAATCGGTTTTTTTTTTTTTTTTTTTAATTTTTGATCTTGTTGATATGTCTGATAGGTCTTTCCTTAAGTTAGGTAAGGCTATTTTTTTTCTAAAATTCTGTTGACAATCTGATCAACACTGTAACCTAAGATTGTTATAGCTCTTAAATGCCCATTATATATAGATCTAGTGTTTTCATTGTGTCTTCCATTTCTTCATGTTCTTTTCTTTAAATATTTTTTCATGTTCATTTTTCAGTTATTCAACTTTGTTGTCTAATCTTGAAATTCTGTTTTCCTTTACATGCCTTGTGCTTTTGAAGCTTTCTCTGTCATTTAAAAGTGGCTTGTTGATTTTCTTTCAATTTTGTCTCCCTTTTGGATAAGGTTTCTTCTATATCATTTGTGAATTCACTTTTCAAGAATTGAACAGTTTACGTCATTTCCTTCAGCTGGTATTTTCCTCAGCTTCTCTTAGTTTATCACTATTCTCTTTGAGTTCTTTTAGTTATTTGTTTCCGTGTTCTTTAAAGTCATTAATTCTTTGATCATGTTCATGATTGATCCTTAAATTCTGCTTCCTGGGTTTCCTCTAGCAAGTTCTCATAGAACATTCATAGAACTGGTAGTTTGGGGTGGCGGCATGATATACTGGATTTTCATATTATTTGTGTTGTTGCATTGTGGTTCAGGCATATGGTTTCTTTTGTTCATTGTGTATTAGATATGAAATTCTAGACTGGATTGTTTATTTGGTGTTTGGTTCTGTTTATTTTATTGATGTGGCTTGATTTCTTTCCGCATATATAAATATATATATATATATATAGTATATATAGATATGTGTATATATATAGTATGTATATATAGTAATATATATTATATTACTATATTATTATATATTATATATTATATATATATATATATTACTTGTTAATCTGTGTTTCATGTTCTCACTTATGATTTTTTTAAACTGTGGGACAGGATATTTACAAGCTGGTTCTTTGAGTTCCTCAGCAGTGTGAACGGGCCCTGGGGCCAGTTTAAGACTATGGGGATTCAGTTGCCTATTTTTGAAAGATCTTATAAATCTCTCTGTTTGGAGAAGCAGGAGGGGACCTAAGCCAAAGATGAAGTTATTGACAGTACGAGGAGCGTATAACTGGCTAAGTAGAGTAGATGTGAGCACTGGATAAGGGAGATTCAAGTTTGTCCCAGTTCAGGGGAACGAAGACACTGTAGCCAGGATCTGGCTTATAAGGCTGTTCTGGCAATCTGAGGTGGAATGAGTCAAAGGGGGCTTAAGCCCAGGGTGGGGATGGGGACAGTTTGTTGAGGGTCTCACTAGTTAAGCAGACTAGGTGTGAGACCTGGAACAACTTGATTATAAGTAGTTCCAATGCAGGGTGAAAAAGAGCTCTTTGTGCCCTCTTGAAAGTGTTTAGCCTTCTCTTGTGATGAAAATACTACAAGGGTTATTCACTGCAGAGCCAGTTTTATGGGCATATATTTCTCTATAATGTTTTTTGTTTTGGAAAGTTTTTCTTTTTCATTTACAGCATATAATTTTTCTGGGTATAGTAGTCCAGGTTAGAACCAGTACTTTCCTGACTTGTGTGACATTGGTCTATATTTCTGAGTTTCATACTCTCCACAGAAAAGTTAGCTGTTATTCTGATGGGAGTTCTCCTGGAATTGGAGTTACAGACTGTTCTTAGCTGCCATGTGGGTGCTAGGGATCGAACCCGGGTCCTCTGCAAGAGCAGTCAGTGCTCTTAACCTCTAGGCTATCTCTCCAGCCCCCACAGTTGCTTTTAAATAAAGAGATATATAATATTAATGTTAGTCAGTTTGCCTTACTTGATGCTAGCATCCACAAATGAGGGATACCATTCATCCTTTGTTTTCCTGGGAACGTTACCTCACTTATTTCATTTTTTTTCAGATTAGATTTACTTTAGGAATCTTATCTCCTTAATGAATTCTAAGTTCATTTTTAAAGTGTTTTATTTATTTAATTCAACTGTTTGCTATCACTCTCTTCAGGTTTTATTCATATCCTCCTTGAATATATGCATAATTGCTATTTTTAAGTCATTTTCTTGTGCAGCTGATTGGTTGTCAGTCGTGGAAACATATAATAAGGTTGTTAATTTCTGTAGTTGCCATATTATCTTGTTATTTCGTTCTTTCTGTTTTTCCACTAAGACCTAGGGATATTTACATGTGTGGTAGTATTTTTTGGTATGGGAAAGATATCTCACCTTTGTTCGATTTTTTTTCTATGTTGTTTGTTTTTCCTCCAACTTCTCATGTTGTGTGTACACCAGATTCAGTAATGCTTGGCGTTTTGGAGCCACTTTCTGTTAATATGGAATTAGAGTGGAAGAAGTGGTCTCAGTCCCACTAGAGATAGGTGCTAGGTGAAAATGTTATCTGGTATGTTAATGGCATATGGCAGTCTAGTGTGCACAGAGCTCAGAAGACAGGACATATGGATATCTCGGGGAGAAGTTCAGCACCACAAATTTGGTTCATGGTAGGATCCCTGGAATCCAGTCTCAGCTGAGATTGTAGATAGTGACTCAGACTGCCAAAAGTATAGGGAGCAGAGTTCGGGAATGGGATAGGATCCCTTTGTCAAGAGGAGGTCTAAGAAATAAAACAGCAGAGTATTAGGAATTCTCAGGGACAGAGCTCATATATGATTTCTTTTTAGCAAAGATCACGAAGCCAAGGATGACTTTAAAATATTTTACTTATTTTTTTATTTTATGTGTATGAGTGTTCTGCCCACATCTGTGTAATTGTACCTATGTCAGGCAATGCACACAAGACTCAGAAGAAAATGTCTAATACAGTGGAAGTAGAGCTACAGTTGGGTTAGCTGGGAATTGAACCAGTATCGTCTGCAAGAGCAGCCAGTTCTGCTGAGCCTCTTCTCAGGCCCCAAAATGGATATGTTTATGAATTGAAGTGTGGATAGATATATTTTGGCTGACAGTTTCAGTTCATGGTTGCTTGCTGCATTAATCCTGGATCTGCGCTAAGCAGGCAAGAAGGCATTCTGTCCCCAACAACCTACCACTTCTAACTAGAACCCATCTCCTAAATTTCCCAAAATAGCACCATTATATTCGGACCAAGCCTCCAATACATGAGACCATGGACAAATTGTGAACATTTTTCCTCTCTCTCATCTGGAGGCAATTCAACCTGAACATTGTTGCTTTATAAATAGAGTAAGTGGAGGAAAGAGAGCATCATATCGTGCCTGCAATTGTTGGGGCACAGCTCAGACAAGTAAAACATTAAGCATGGCTCTTCGTTTCCATAATCCATGATGTTATGTTAGGACTGAGCCTCTGTGGATTTCTAGAAACCAGGCTGGACCCCATATCCCCATTTAACAGCCCAACATCTAAACCCTCAAACTTTAGCCTGCCCTAGGCAATCTCCTTTTGATTCAGCAGCCCTAGGAATTTCTGTCTATTCTAGCATGAGTCTAGCCATCCCAAATGCAGGCACTATGCATGGCTCCTAACAATATTTGGATGTGGAGGAAAAGGAGAATTTCGAAGGGCAGTACCCAAGGTAAATGACAGATGTGTCCGTGAAAACTGCACTGAGTCACTAAAGTTTCTTCCCTGTACTTTGCTATGGCAATAATCTTTTTTAAGTTTTTTGGTCTTTTTGAGACAGGGTCTCCCTGTAGCTCTGGCTGTCCTGGAACTCACTCTGTAGACCAGGCTGGCCTTGAACTCACAGAGATCCACCTGCCTCTGCCTCCCAAATGCTAGGACTAAAGGAGTGCACCACCACAACCCGCCCTGGCAGTAATCTTACAATTACTACTTATGAATCAGAAATATGAACTTGGGAGCTAAGGTGAGAATTTCTACTATATTCAACAGATAAATACATGTGTTTTAGAGAATCAAGTAACAAACCCAGAGTTGCATGATGTGAGAGCATTAAAAAAGTGACAGTAACTTCTATTTTGCCCAAGCACACAGTGCATTATCATTGGTTTAACATTGCAATTCTTCCTCATATCTTTCTAAATAAACATCATTTAGGATGGATTCCTATTCTCATCTACTTTTCATACTTAATTTAAATTCATGTTTCACATATATTCACAAAATACTGATACGTACAGTGTTAAAGATCCCATTCTTGTGCTCACATTAGATACACAGGGAATGAATTTAACAAAGGGATGAATGTTCGCTGATACATTTCGGGAGTACAAGAAAATTGTAGAGAGTTCAGAGAAAAAGATAACAAATTTTGCCAGGCATGGTGGTGCACAACTTTAATCCCAGCACTCCGGAGGCAGAGTCAGGCAGATCCCTGTGAGTTCAAGGCCAGCCTGGTCTATGTAATGAGCTCCAGGCCAGCTGGGATTAAAGGGAGACCCTTGTCTCTAAAAGACCAAAATAAATTTTTTTTTTCAACATGGTAGGACAGGATTTTGGAGATTACTTTTACAGGCTCAGTTTCATTTTGGAAGAAAGAGAAGGAAATTTCAATGCATACAGTGAGGAAGATATGAAGCTTACAAGGTCAGGAACATGGATGAACTAATAAATGGTATAATTATCAAGGGAAGAACATTGCCAGAATAAGATGAAAAATGTGAAAATATAGACCAGTGTCACAATGGAATTTTATTAGAGAAATTTAATGACCTTCTCATTATTGCTTCAGTGAAAAGGGATTAAAGAGCAGGTAATCCTCTCTCAGATAAGAAAATATCCCACAGAATTTCACAATCAGAATATAAGGAAATTTGTTCAAAATTCAAAATTTTGTGGAAGGTTGATAAAATTAAATGTCAGATGTTGATCATAGTTCTTTTTATTTTAAAAATCTATAAAGTTTGAACTAAGTTATGTATTTGGTGAAAACAGCTTTTGAAAGATAAAAAGTATTTGGATTTCCAATATTTTCTATATAATAATTCAGGAACATTAATACTTATGTGTTATATGTCTTACCTGGTAATACAGTTAGTAAACAGGAAAATAAATGTTGAAGGAAAGGAGTGAGAAAATATTGTGGATTTAATCCAAGAGAAAAAATGAAAATAGCAAAAAATTGTCAACCATTAGAATGAGTTGATTATGGCTATCAAAGCAGAATTAAAATATTTCATTGGTATATAAGGGAAGATGATTACTGTGTGGGTTTTAATGATTTGGTGCCTGAAGTTGCGGAACAACGCTAGTAATTTTCCACTGCCTACTTTGTTGTTTTTTTTTGTTTTTTTTTTTTTTTTGGTCTTTTTGAGACAGGTCCCCTCCTGTAGTCCGCTGTCCTGGAACGCGACTCTGTAGACCAGGCTGGCCTTGAACTCACAAAGATCCGCCTGCCTCTGCCTCCTGAGTGTTAGGATTAAAGGCGTGCGCCACCATGCCTGGCTCCACTGCCTACTTTGATAAGCTACAAATAGTATCCTGTACCATCTAACTGATCATTTCTTTAATCTTTAGTTTTATATTTAAATCATTTAAGTCATTGGTAGGTATCTGTCTACATGCATTTGTTTGCATATGTGTGTAAGTGCCCTTAGAGGCCAGAAGAGTGTGTCAGATGACTTGGACTGGAGTCTCCTGTGGATGCTGGATACAACCTGAGTTCTATGTAAGAGCAACAATCACTCTGAATGTTTTTCCATCTCTTAATCGCATTTGTTAAATGTGAAGCTCTATAATAAAATAATAGTGAACTGAATTCAAAATCTTACTCTACTATCACTACATGGTCTTCTTCTGCAAGTATTGCCTCTTTTAGTGAGCATGAGTGAGTGTGTGTGTGTGTGTGTGTGTGTGTGTTTGTGTGTGTGTCTATATATGTATGTTTGTCTTTGTGTGTGTCTATGTGTGTGGGGGGGTGTTACTGTAGGTTTAAGGTATAAGTGGTGGTATTTATATTTGGAAGTGTCATTTAATAATTCATAGTCAATGTTTCATGCTATATATTAATTATAGCAGCTACTGCTGGGCACTAACTGGTTGAACACTTTTTTTAAGCCTGTGGGAAATTTGAATACTATTTACAAGTATTGAAATAGGGTCTTTAGAATATAGTTCAGTAGGTAAAGAGTTGCCACTCAAGTGTCAGGACCTCAGTTAGAATCCTCAGAATCCAAGTAAAAGCCAGATGAGGTCTGTGATCTCAGTATTCCACAGCTTACAAGATGTTGGTCAGAAACAAAGAATCCCTGAAGACTCACAAACCAGTGACCCTGGTATATTAAGCAGAGAATAAAAAAAGATATTCTTTCTGCCTCAAACAAGCTAGGAGGTAACATCTGACTCTTAAGTCTGTCTTTTGACTTCCATGCACATACTATTGTATCCATGCATAATCACTCACACATATGTTTGTGGGCTCACATTGATATATACCCATAAGGCATACATACTCACACACATATACAAATATTTTAAAATAAAGCTATATAAAAGAAAACCCATCAAAATTATAATTGAATTCCCAATGCACACTGTGCAAGCCTGAAGAGCCTAGACAAAATAAGAAAATTCTTCCATTAAATGAGAAGTTTGAAAGAATGCAAATACACTAAACCAGTCCTTCAGAGAATACGCAATGCAATGGACCAAAGAAAGGGATGAATATATCCAAGAGGCAAAAGAATAAAATAAATGAAGGTATAAATGTTAAAATGCAAAATTAAATCAATAATTCATATAGAAATTAAAATGATGGTAACCAATACACATCTATCAATAAATGTAAATATCAATGCCTGAACATCCCAGTCAGAACTCACAGGCAAGAGAATAGATTAAGAAACAAAATTCATATTTTTTTCCACAAGAAACTAATCTCAAGTTCAAAGAGACTACCTTAAGGTGAAGGGAAGGGAGAAAACGTTCCAATTAAATTGCACTAATCAACAAGCAACACTACTTAAATTATACAAAAAGATAGAAACGCAGAGAGAACTCTCAAAATCCTTCTGTGAAGCCAGCATCACTCAAATATAAAAACCAGGTAATGACAGAATAAAAAGGAAAAGTGTAGGCACATATCCTTAATGAACATAGATATAAAAATTCTTGGGGCTGGAGAGATAGCTCAGCAGTTAAGAGCTCTTGACTGCTCTTGCAGAGGACCTAGGTTCAATTCCCAGCACCAACATGGAGGCTAAGAACCATCTTTAACTACAGTTCCAGGGGAATCCGACGCCCTCTTCTGACCTCCGTAGCATTGCACGACATGGATGCACCAAACTACATGCAGACAGTACACTCATACACATAAAAAATAATAAAAAAATGAACTGATGCTCTTAAAAAATTTTTCAGCAAATTTCTTGCAAACCACATACAAGCACACATCTAAAAAATCATCCACCATTATCAAGTTGTCTTCATTCCAGAGATTCAGGGATGATTCAACATGCTTAAGCCAATAAACGCTATAAATCATATAAATGGAAAAAAATCACATGGTCATCTCATTAGGGGCAGAAAAGCCATTTAAAAAAATCCAACAATCATTTATGTTAAAATTTCTAACTAGAATTGGAATCAAGGGACCATGCTTCAATATAAATAAAGTTATATATCATACAACAAATCCGTGGCTAACATCATTCAAAATGGAGAAAAATATGAAACAATTCCTTTAAACCTAACTAAATATATTAAACAGCTTTACAATGAAAGATTTCAGTCACTGAAGAAAAAGATTACAATGTCAGTAGATGGAAACACCTCTTTTACTCAGAAGAAATAATAATGTGATATGACCATTAGATAAAAAAACAAAGAATCGATTCAATGCAGTACTAATCAAAATCTCAATCAAATTCCTCAAAGAATTAGAAAAAAGACACTAGGAAATCACAAATGACCCAAGACAGTGAAAGCAATCTTAGGCACAAAGAGCAATACTGAGTGGATTACCTACCATAACAGATCCCAATCTGTACTTCAGAGCTATAACCATAAAACAGTGTGGTATTGGCACAAAACAGACCCATAGATACATGCAACATAATTGAAAATCCAAGCATAAGTGAAGACAATTTTAGCCACCTGATATTTCACAAAAGTGCCAAGAACACACATAGGACGTAAGGCTGCATCTCCAGGAAGTGGAATTTCTACCTATAGAAAAATAAATGTAGGTCCTTATCATTCATGTTGCATAAAAATCAACTCCAAGTGAATCAAAGACCTCCATGTGAAACCTGAAATTCTGAAACTCTTAGAAGAAAATAAAGGCAGTACTCTATATGATATAGTTGTAGAAAAGGAACTTCTAAATCAGACATCAGTGGCACAGATTAGGTCAACATCAACAAGTTGGTCTGAATTAAACTAAAAAGATTCTTCATGGCCAAAGAAACAATCAATTAAGTAAAGAGAAAACCAACAGGGTGGGAGAAAATCTTCACCAGTGACATATCTTTCAGAGGTTCCATATCCAGAAAATACAAAGAACTGAAAAAAAAATCCAATCAAGAAAACTAAGGATGGCCTGTGGATCTGGACAAAGATATGTCAATACAATATATAAAGATGTCTAAGAAAAAACTTAGAAGTGCTTAACAGTCTTTGCATGAGGGGAATGGAAATTAAAACCATTTTAAGTGTTCATCTTACCGCAGTCAGATTGGTTGAGAAAAATGATACCAAATTTTGAGAGAATATAGGGAAAAGTGGGACACTCACTCATTGCTGGTGGGATTGCAATTCATATAACCACTATGGCAATCGGTGTTAACTCTTTAAACACTTCTCATTGCAACAGATGGAAGGCACTGTGGAGTCCCACAACTGGACAGAGAAAATATGCATCTGAGAGATGTCCAAACCTGGGAGACACATCTACAGTAGAACCTCTACATCCAGGTCTCACGGAACATAGCAAACTGAAGGACAGAGAAAATGAGTGCATCCCTCAATTCTCACCAGCGAAGTTTCCATACACAGTAGAGTTCAGTGCACACAAAAGCCACAACTGACTGGGTTACAAAGAATGGGACCTTCCAGAGTGTCTGTCCCTAGATGGAATTCCTATAATAAACTTCACCTACCTCAGATTCCAGGATCATTTAAGAATAAGGGACTGAAAATTTTAAGATCCAGGGCTGGTTCAGGAACACAAGGAAGCAGAGGATTTCACACTACTGGAACTTGTGGCAAAGATGATATCAGATATGGGACAAATGCCAACTCAGACAAGGTCCCAGAGTGGAACAAGGGAAATGGGTGGTGGTCTGGCCCTAGCCAGGGAATAACTGGAGGCTGGGCAAGGGAGAGTATTCTGTATTTAAGATTTCTAGATCTGCTGACTAGAATCAAGTGGATGAATTTACACAGAGGGAGATATGTCTTCAAAGGCTTGAATGGATGGGACGTAATATGGATGAGTTCTGATGGAGGGTTGAGGGCAGGAACCAGGGCTCTATATCTGAATGGGAACCATTATATGAAATGTAGAAGTGCAAAATAAGATATTTTTTAATTAAAGAAATATTTTTAAAGCCTACAATAGAACAGTGGAAATGAGCAGCATGTCCCAATCTGAGCAGAAAATTATTGCGCAGCTGATACTATGGGGAGAGGAAGAGCCAATATTCTTTATGGAAGTGACTATAGATAAGATGACTAGACCCCAGTGGACAAACTTGCACTGGGTACATGGGGTATACTGAGTTGACTCAATAGGTCATATCGCAAATGACAGAGTGCACGAAATTCTGTTTTGGGTTATGGGAATGGTAGAGATGGGGGGGGGCTATTAGAGTCATTATGATGGTTTGTATGAAATATATAAAATTTTAATAAAAATGAAAAAAAAATCAGAGTGGCTGGGGAGATGTTTTCCAGGCAAGCATGAAAACTTAAGTTCAGATCCCTGCAGGAGCTCTGGGGAACAGAGGAACAATGTCAAGTCCACTGGTGTATATACATTTTCCTGAATTTGGGACCTGGTAATAGGTGGATCCTGGGAGCTTATTGTTACACATTCTAGCTGAGCCTGCAAGCTTCTGGTTTAGAGAGAGACACAAACTCAGAAAATAAGGTGGAACACAATTCAGGAAGTCAATATAGACTCCTGTCTTCTGCATGCCTGCAAACACATGTTCATACACAATTACACATATGTATGCATGCACGCAAATACGAAGAGACATACAAAGAGACACACCACATGCATTTGTACACACACTGCCCACAAAGACACACCAGTCACACATACATAAACAAAACCTTACTGAAAACAACATAGTCAAGGATAAAAAAGATCAAACTATGGCTCAACTCACTTCAACTTATCTCATGATAGTGTTATTTTTTTCCTTTTAGTAGGAAGTCTCTTAAGTTATATATCAAGTTTGTAAAAAAATTTTTATTATTTGTTTATTTTAAGGGATTCAACAATATAATAACACAGTTGTTTTCAGATAACAATGTTGCTACTCATTTGCTGTACAATTAGGTAATTGGTGCATTTTGCAAGTATCTATGTTCAAATTTTGATCATCCCAAGGTTCCCATAGTCCAGTTGGTGATGCTTGTATGCAAAGGCATATTGATCAATTAGGAGTCCAGTCTATATTGCTGTAGACTCATGATTCACCCCTATCTCTCTGCAGCCCTTACATTCTACCATGCCTCCTCTTCTGCAATTTGTTCCCTAGGCTTTGGGAAAGGGGCACAAGTGGGTGAGAAGAAAACAGTCTACTTTCTTTGGAGATGTCATTTTGGACTCTAGTCTGTTCAGGTTGTTTCCCTTCAATGGGTTGACAGCTTATCCAGTGATACCTTTTTAGTCATACTAAAAAAGCACAAGCAATTGGATGTACAGGCATTTAAGCAGTACTAATTATTATGGCAAGCTAAGCTGTGAGCACAGACACAGATGCTTGTATGGTATGCTAATCCACAAACTGTAGTTTCTCTATAAAGGGTGACAAGTTCATATTGTGGCTCATAACATCTCCTAACCACTAGAGGACATAAGCTTGTGGCATCTGCTGTGAGTTACTCCTCCAAGGAGAGAGCTAATAGCCAATTATATTTGGGATATAAATATAGACACATGGCTGCCACTGTTGCACAGTATCTCCAGGCAGTTGAGGTGTAGCTGATACTGATGGAGGAGACTTGCTTGTCACAGGGAGACCAATATTTTGCTGTATTGCTTTAGTGGCCTTTAGTAACGCTCTCTGGCATTTCAGAGGCCAGTTGTACGTTAGCAAGTGATGTCTCATAACATTTTTTCATGTTCACACCAGGTCTTCAACAACAGGGACTCACTGCCTTTCTCCTTGCATATCTTATAGGCAAAAGGCCTTTATAATTTGGGGGGGGGGGTTGAATCCCCTAGGCAGCATCTCCTAGGCAGAATAATTCATTGCTGATGTCAGAGCTTTCCTGTACTAATATATTTTGCTTAATTACACAGCTTATAAAGACTTTACTATTGAATTTAGCTCTAGACAGAGAATTATCCTTTCACAGTTCCTATGCCTATCAGTCAATTAAAAAAGGGTAGTTATACCTGTTTTATGAGAAATTACCCCTATAACAGTTGGCTCTAATTTACAGTTAGGCAATGATTTCATTACCATCATGTTTTTCTTTTTCCTATAAAGGGGAGAGGTAGGAAGGTTTCTCAGTATCTGGAAGGTAAACTTCTTTAGGGCCCATTATAAACTGTTAACCCCAACAGTATTCAGAGAGATGCTCAGTGTCTGTGACTCAGGAAGTCTGAGGTTCCAGTTTCTTTATTGTCCAGATGGGTCAGCCATTCTGCTGGCATTTCCCAGTCCATCCTGCACAGCCAAAAGTTGTACATTTTCAGGCATTTAGATTGGTGATTTTTACCAGTGGGAACATACAATTCTCCTTCCATTGTTAGTTTCAAGATCTCAAAAATTGAAAATTTATCAATAGGATTGGAACACAGTTTTCCATTTGTATCCCAGAAAGGATACTACCCCACCTCCCATGTCCCTCTTTTTGTTTTTTTAAATTTTTATGTTTTTACCTATAGATGCCTAAGTTGTATTACACACACTCATAAACAGGAGCCAAGGCATACGTTTTCATTGAATTTAACCAAACTGTTTCTCATTGACTGTATGCTACTTATTTGGGAAGTAAATTTAAGCCTAATTCCTTTAAATTGTCCTACAAGTAAAAGAAAGTGTTACAATGTGATGTTGTATAATTCAGAAAAATATAGGGACCATTTGTGTACCTTAACCCCAACGTTAATATTGGAAGTTCAATACAAATTATAAATAAAACAATTAACATTTTATATTCCCAATTAGTTCAAATGTATTACCATTTTCACCAAAACCTACAACCAGATTTAACTAATCTAAAAATTTCACTAAGCCTTAAAATATCTTATAATATGTGGATAAAGCTTCAGCAGAGTTGAGTACCTGCCAAATAAATTTAACCCAATATACACTTTGCTCTTTATTTATTTATTTATTTATTTTTTTTTAACCTCCCCCCCACACTTTGCTCTTTAAAGCTATATGACTGGACTATGACTTCAGAGAAATCAAGTCTGTTAACTTATATGGTTTATTCTGGATTTCTGTATAAATCTCTACTGAAATATCTCTATATATAAATATATGTTATTTTTAAGTATACCCTTTTAAACTTCAAATCTTACAGAGTGGATTTTAATGACTATCTTCCTCCAAGATCTTGGCCTTCTTCAGGCCTGGCATGAAAACCTGCTTTAAAGACTTTTCAGTATCTAGCTCCTTTTTTTTATGAGTACAAGCATCATTCATGTAAAACCAATTTGCAAGCAGTTGTGCCCCAGCCCACACAGCCCAAGGCTCCCACCATCCAGCTGGAGAGGCTTGAATGTTCAATCAATTTGATCAAATAAGTGTCCAGACTATATTGTCGTAGTGTTACCATTCACCCCAATCTCAGCCCTTACATTCTACCACTCCCCCTCTTCTGCAGATTGTTCCTTAGGCTTAGAAAAGGGGCACAGGTGGACGAGAAGCAGAACAGTCTACTTTGTCTGGAGATGTCGTTTTGGAGTCTGATCAGTTCTGGCTGTTTCCTTTCATGGGCTGACCGTTTGTCCAGGGATAACCTTTTATACTTTGGTATAGACACAGATGTTTGGATGGTGTGTTAATCCATGGATTATTTTTTTCCTGTGAAAGATGACAAGGTCTTAGCATGGCGAATAACATCTCCTAATCACTAGAGGGTATAAGCTTGTGGCAACATCCATGAGTTATTCCTCCAAGGAGAGAGCTAATAGCCAAATAGATTTGGGATATACAGACATATGGCTGCCACTACTGCACAGTGTCTACAAGCAGGTGAGGTGTAGCTCATGTTGCTGGAGGAGTTTTGCTTGACTCAGTGAGACCAACATTTGCTTTATTGGTTCAGTGGCCTTTGGTAACACTCTCTGGTATTCCAGAGACCAACTGTATACTTGCAAGTGCGGTCTCAATACAACCTTCCCATGCTTACATCAGGTCTTTGACAGCAAGGCGGGCCTTACCACCTCTCTTCTTGCAGGTATCCCAGTTTACAGGCAAGAAGTCTTTACCTTTTTTTGGGGGGAGGGGTTTGAATACCCTGGCCAACATCTCCTTGGCAGAATAATCCATTGCTGCTATCAGTGTTCTCCTGTATTAATATACTTTGCTTATATGCACTACTTAAAGAGACTTTAGTATTATATTTGGTTCTGAATAGAGAATAATCCTTTTTACATTTCCTATGTCTAGTAGTCAATTAAAGAAAGAAGTTTTACCAGTTTTATAAGAGATTACTGCTATAACAGTCAGCTCTAATTTACAGTTAGAGGATGACTTCATTACCACCATGTTTTTCTTTGTTCTATGAAAAAGAGCTAAAGAGGTCTCTCATATTGAAACTGTGCTGCACCTAGAAGGTAAGGTTCATTAGGACTCACTACAAACAGTTGTTATACCTATGGTCCTCAGAGATGTTTGATACCTATAGCAGTCTGAGGCTTTTCTTCCTTTTAGTGTTAAAATTTTTTTAATATAATAATCAAATGCTATGAAATCACAGCTCCAAAGCACTTTTTGTCATGCTTTTTTCTACTTCCAAACCTAATTTTAACCTTGGTATGCAGTCTTAGTGAAAATAATGCTTGTATTTTTATGTTAATACGCAGTTAGATGAGAGCACATAGCAATTACATGATGCCTAAAAAGCTGAAAAGCATAATAGTTATGCTTCGAAAAATTTAATCCATTAAAAGCTTAGTTAAGCGAATAAAGAAAGCACTTATAACATATGGTTGTAGTAAAGGAAAGACTGGTAAACATTTTAGTGTAATGGGATATTTTTGAGTAATTTTACCTCCAAAACCAATGTTGTCATGAAATGAAATGAGAGCCTTTATACTCAACAGAATTCTAATGTTTAACAGAAGTTCATTTAACCTTAGTGCTGGATAGCTTTATTTGTCAACGGACAGCCTTGGTGGAGGGGACCTCAGTTCAGAGAGGTCCTCCATTGGACTGGCCTGTGGCCATGTCTGTTTGGAATTTTCTTGTTGCTGAGTGACTTGGGAGGTCCCATCCCACTGAGGGCAATACCAACCCTGGGCACATGTCTTGTATTATATCAGAAAGTAGACTGAGCATTGGCCAGCAGAGCAAGCCAGTAAGCAGTATTTCTTCTATGGCTTGTGCTTCAGCTCCTGCTTCCAGGTTCCTTCCCTGAGTTCCTACCTTGGGCTCTATCAGTGATGAACTGTATGGCCTAGTGGTTAAGAGCGCCGACCGCTCTTGCAGAGGACCCGGGTTCGATCCCCAGCACCCACATGGCGGCTGAGAACCGTCTGAAACTCCATTTCCAGGAGAACTCCAGTTCCAGGGGAATCCGAGACCCTCTTTTGACCTCCGCGGCATTGCACGACACGGGTGCACAGACCTACATGCAAACAGTACATTCATACACATAAATAAATAAAATTAAAAAAAAAAAGAAACCTAAGCCAAATAAATTCTTTTGTCCCCAAGTTGGTATTGGTCAGAGTGTTTTTTCCAGCAATAGAGAAACTAGGACAATCTCCATCACATGGTTCTTAATTTTTGTACAATTTTGCTTCCTGTGCCCATTATATTCACATGGTGTTCCTCTCTGTAAAGCAGTTTGTGTAGGTGAGTCTTAGTATTTTCTTTTTAAATTTTTTTTTATTTTTATTTTTTTATTGATGCTTTGTGCAATTCATACATCATTTTCCAATTCAGTTCATGCACATTTCCTTTTCCCTTCCCCTCC
>VZQC01015256.1:729551-773072 GCA_009823505.1 Rhizomys pruinosus | reverse complement strand
ACCCCCACCCCACCCTTTCCCAGATCATGGCATTGCCATAACTGTCCTGCATCTTTCTCTCAGTTTTTCATTTTTTAGTACTACGTGAAATCATGGGTACAAGCATCTTTTGTGCAAAACCAATCTGCAGGGCTGTTGTGCCCAACCCCCTACAGCCCCACCATCCCATGGGGGGTGATTGGGTGTTTGTTCACTCAAGTTGATCCAATGAGTGTCAGGACTACATTGCTGTAGTTTCACCATTCACCCCAATCGCAGCCCTTTACATTCTACCCACGCCCCCTCTCCCCAGATTGTTCCCTAGGCTTAGAAACGGGGCCACAGGTGGATGAGAAGCAAACCGTCCACTCTCTCTGGAGCTTTCTCTGGAGCTCTGGTCAATTCTGGCTGTTTCCTTATGGGCTGACAGTTTGATCAGAATTACTCTTCGATCCTACTAATGAAGCACAAGCAATTAGATTATATAGGTATTTAAACAGCACTAATTGTTAGTGTAGGTTACTTTGGCATAGAACATGTTTGGATGGAGATGTTAATCTATGAATTCCGTTTTTTCCCCTGTTAAATAATTTTTAATTTATTTTTTACGTGTATGAATGTACTGTCTGCATGAGGGTCTGTCACCCGTGCTCGTGAAATTGAAAGAGGTCAGAGGAGGGAGTCGGATTCCCCTGGAGCTGTTTTCTTGGAATTGGAGTTACATAGGGTCTGTTTCTGCTTTGTGGGTGCTGGGACTCGAACATGGTTTCTTTGCAAGAGCAGTTGGTGCTTTTTAACCACCTAAGGTCAATTCTCCAGCCCCAATTCTTAGTATTTTCTTTTAAGCATGAGAGGTTCTCCCTGATTCTTTGTCTTAGCAAAATTTACCCTTCTTTCTTCAAATCTATATGCTCAGTTATACCATGTTCATATACACACACTCCAATTACTATATTCCACATATTCTAAATAGTATGTACCTTAGGTGTGATAGTGTGATTGATATTTGGATACTATCACATCTTCAAAATGCTCATATCTTTTAATACTCAAATTACCCAGCATTTTAGTACAACATCAGCTTCATGATTTTTTTTTTCTTTTTTCCAACCTACCTTCTGGCACTGACTACTCTGGACACATTGCAAGTATGGATAGACTGGTATTATGTTGTTCGCATAATGTAGAGAATAAGGTCATCTTTTGAGTCATTTCTCTCCTTAACTGCGTCTCAACATACACACTACACCACACACACAAAAAAAAAAAAAAAAAAATGTTGTGTGTGTGTGTGTGTGTGTGTGTGTGTATGTGGATTTTCTTTTTTTTTTTTTTAACATATGTAAACAGTAATTTAAATTGTGTCAAAATTTTCATATCGCAATTTACACAGGGATTTTTAATTTACATATATATTTTAGCATACATAAGTCTAAAAAGATTGTCAGAAGTTATTTCTATCTAATCATCTTATTATATATATATCTATATCTTATCTTGGTCTTTTTTGAGACAGGGTCTCCTGTAGCCCAAGTAGCTGGAGCTTGCTATGTAGACCAGTGGTGGCCTTGAACTCACAGAAATTCTTGCCTGCCTCTACCTCCTGCCAGTGTGGGATTATACAGTGAGTTTCAGGCCAGCTGGGGCAAAAAAAAAAAAAAAAAAAAAAAAAAAAAAACATAAAAAATAAAATACAAGTGGAATCTCTTAAGATCAGAGGAGGATCCTGTGGCTGGAAGTATTTGAGACAGACCTGTTGATGAAGGTCGGAGGGAACTGACCAGTGTCTAGTGAAGTCAGGCAGCAGTGGCCATTAACTTGACTTTGTTGGAAATTTTTTGCCACTATTGTGACTTTTATTTACGACAAGGTCTCACGGTATTGCTCAGGTTGGTATCACACTAAGCTAAAGCTCAAGCAGCCCTCCTATCTCAGCCTCTGGAGAGTAGCCAGGACTATAGGTCTATGCTTCTGCGCATGCAGAGTGATAATATTTTCTTTTTTCTCTTTTTTTTTGTTTTCTTTTTTATTTTTATTGATTGTTTGATGCATTTTATACATCATTTTACAAATTAAGATCAGGCCATATTTCCCTTTCCCTTCCCCCCCCCACCCACCCCCATCCCAGATAGTATTCTGCATAACTGTCCTGCATCTTTCAGGTTTATTTTTTTCATTTTTTAAGCTATAAGTGATAATCCATAGTATAGCATCCTTCGTTGCAAATACCCAATACTATAGGACGTGTGCTGCCCAAAACCCACCCGTACCACCATTCAGTGGTGGTTGACAGGTTGTTTGTTCAATTCACGATTGATCAAATGCGTGTCCAGACTACATCGCTTAGTTTAACCGTTCACCCCAATCGCAGGCCTTACATTCTACCCGCCCCCTCTTCCGCAGATTGTTATCCCTAGGCTTAGTAAAGGGGCCCAGGTGGATGAAAAGCAAAACTGTCCTCTCTCTCTGTAGCTGTTGACTTGGCTCTGGTCAATTCTGGCGTTGTTTTAATTTCCTGGGCTGACAGTTTGTTCAGGGTAACCTTTCGATCCTACAAATGAAGCACAAAGCAACTAGATATATAGGTATCTAACCAGTACTAATTGTTATAGTAAGTTAATTTATTATAGACAAATATGTTTGGATGATATGTAATTCTGAATTCTATTTTACCCCTATGCTAAACAACAGGGTCTCCTTACTGTGGATTATGACATCTCCTAAAATGTAGAGGATGTAAGCTCTTGGCATCAGCCATGGGTATTCCTCCAAGGAGAGCAACAGCCAGTTAGATTGGGATATACAGGCACATGGCTGCATCTGCTGCACTAGTATTTTCCAGGGCAGGTGATGTGTAGCTGGTACTGATGGTTGGGTCTTGCTTGACTCAGGGAGACCCGTATTGCTTTATTGGTTAAGTGGCCTTTGGGCTCACACATATCTGGATCCAGAGGCCATCTGTACCCTTTCATGTGCGGTCTCAATACATCCCTCCCAGATTAACGTCAGGTCTTCGGCATCAGGGTCTTATCGACTCTCCTCCTGCAGGTATCCCAAACTTACGGAGGCAAGGAGCCTTTATCCTTTGTGGGGCTTGGATCCCCTGGCCAACCACTCCCCAGGTAGATTACAAATCCATTGCCTGTGATGTCAAGAGCTTCCAGCATTTAATATACTTTGCCTAGTGCATAGCCCAAGGACTTAGTATTATATTTGGTTCTGAACAGAGTATAATCCTTTTCATAGTTCTATGTCTATTAGTCATTAAGAAGGCCATTTTACCGGTTTTATAAGAAACTCATATAAAGTGTCCTCCAATTTACAGTTTGGAAAAATGACATATTCCACTCGTCATATTTCTCCTTGTTTCTATGGGGGGAAAGGCAAAAAAGTCTCTCATAACAAAACCCTGCGGCACCCAGAAGGTAAGATTCTTTAGGACTCATTATAAAAAGCTGTTTCAAGTAGGATCCACATGGGACTACAGGATCCACAGAGGGGTTCAATGTGTATGGCAATCTGAGGCTTTTCTTACTTTCAGTGTTTTCAGTGACGGGTCTCCAAACCTTTCAGTTGCCATTTTTGGTACATTCCTATCAATGCAAAGCTGTATCTGTTCCTTCTCAGCCGTAAGTTGGTGACGTGTTGTCCTGTTGGAACAAACCAATCTCTTCCCATCTTGTTAGTTTGAAGATTTGAATTGCAAGGTTCTTGACTAGTAATTGGGTTTGATGTCTGTCTGTAAAACCGCCCCCCCCCTTTTTTTAACCCATGAGTCTCCAAAAGACAGTTGTAGTTATACATACCTATAAGGGTGGAATCAAGGCACATTTCAATCAAAATTCAACCATCGTATGTTTTGGCGTGTGTGACTATATATGATTAATTTTGGGAGCAAACTTAATTTTTGCTTTAAATCATCTTAAAGAGAAGACATTACAGGTGCATACTGTACAAAACCGAGAAAACTTATAAGAGAACTTTGTATTGCCAATTCCCAAAAAAGTTAGGCTCTAGGGAGTGTTGTAAAAAAATGTGGGACCCAGCCAAATCTATATCTACTTTAACTCAGGTGCAGTACCGTTTTTATCAGAGTCTGTAATCCAATGTTGTTTAATATACACAGATTTACCTTTACTACGTCCTAAAACACCATTATCCTGTAGACAGTGTCTAGGTAAAACTGAGTACTTGCTGAACTCACATCAATTAAAGATGCCTTGATTGAATATACTCCGTTCCCCTCTCCCAACCATCCCCCCCTCCCAATTCACCATCTCAGTCAATTTTCTGATGCATGTTCTTTTCTGTTGTTGTGTTTTACTATGATCACTCTCCATGAGAAATATTTATCTCTGGGTTGTTGGTACTGCATCCACATAGAAGGACACCATTGTGTTTTTTTTCTGGGGACCGTGTGTTACTACTTAACATAATGTTCTTCAAGCTCCACCATTACGCAAAGTTCTTGATGTGTCCCCCTCTTACTGGCTGCATAGAATCCATTGTATACATGTCCCACATTTTTCTCTATCCACTCGTCAGTTGAGGGGCACCTGGGGCTGGTCCAGCTTTTTGCTATTGTGAACAGAGCTGTCAACAATCAACCAAGCTGTGCATGTCTCTTTTGCAGATTACGTGTGTCTTGTGGGTATCTCCAGGAGTGGTATGACTGGGTCAAGAAATGGAAGGCTCATTTTGAGTTCTTTTAAAGGGTTTCTTCAACACTGTTTTCCTAGAGTGGCTGTACTAGTTTACCTTCCCACCCAGCAATGGATAGTGTTCCCTTTCCCGCAACCTCTCCATCATTTGGTAACATTCGTGTCCCTGATCTAGCCAGTTTTATTGGAGTAGGTGATATCTCAAGTGGTTTTACTTTGAATTTCCCTAATTATCAGCGAGGTGCTTTGAACAGTTCTTGTGTTTCTCAGACATCTCTACTTCCTCCTCTGTGAAGTCTCTATTAAGATCTTTGCTCCTCTTTTGAGTGATTCATTTGTTTTCTTCTTCTTTTGTTTTTTTGAGTCGCTTGTGTATACTCTGGAAATTAAGGCTTTGTTAGATGATTCTGCTGTGAAGGTTTCCTCCACTCTGTGGGTCTTCTCCTCACTTCCTGTATTGCTTCCTTTGATGTACAGAAGCTTTTGAGTTTAATGAGGTTCCCCTTGTCAATTGTCTGCATCTTTTTTCTTGTGCAGCTGTTGTCTGTCTGATTTAGGAAGTCTTTTTCCTTCTACACCCATGTCTTGTAGTATGCTGCCAAGCTCTCTTCTATTCACCTCCAGAGTTTGGGGTTGGTTTTCACATTGAGGTCTTTGGTCCATGGAGTTGGACCTTGTACAGGGTATGTGGTAGGGGTTTAATTTCCTTCTTCTACACAGTGGTGATCCAGTTTTGCCAACACCACTTGCTGAAGATGCCTGTCTTTCCTCCATTGTGTATTCGTGGCCCCCTTGTCAAACATATGTAGGTGGCTGTGCTGATGAAAATTGTATGAGCTCATGGTTTGAAACTTCAGTTTTATTCCATGGTCCACTGGTCTGTTTTTTCTGTTTTTGTGCCAGTACAAGCTGTTTTTATGGACTATAGCCCTGTAGTATGTTTGAAATCTGGTATAATAGCGATCCCCCCTGATTGCTCTTTTCACTCAGGATGCTTTGGCTATTCGGGGTTCTTTTGTTTTCCAAATGAAATTGAGGGATTTTTTTCCACGCCTGTGAAGAAAATCTTGGATATTTTAATAGGAATTGCATTAAATCTGTTACATAGTTTGTGTAGAATGGATTTTTTTTTACTATGTTTATTTTCCCCATCCATGAGCATGGGAGGTTTGTCCATTCTTCTGATGTCTTCTCAAATTTCCTTTTCAGGGTTTAAAATTTGGTTGTAGAGATCCTTGGTGTCTTTTTGGTTAGGTTTGTTCCTAGGTATTTTATTGTTTTTGAGGCTATTGTGAGTGGAAGGTCTCCTTGTAGTCCTTCTCAGTTGCTTGTTGTTGGTGTACATAAAGAAGGCTACTGCTGCTTTTAGTTTAGTTTTGTATCCTGCCACTTACCAAAGCTCTTAAATCATTTCTAGGAGTTTTTCTGGTGGAGTTTTAAGCAACCCTTAGGTAGACGATTCATATCATCTGGCAAAAAAGGGATAGCTTGACTTTCCTCATTTTTCCAATTAGAATCCTTTAAGTTCTTTTTCTTGCATTATTGCTCTAGCATAGGGTTTCTAGCATCTAATTGAAGAGGAGTGGTGACAGGGGGCAGCCTTGCGAGTTCCTACCTTTAAAGGAGGAATGCTTCTTTCATTCCCATTTAGGATGAATGGCTGTGGGTTTCCTGTATTGGCTTTGATTACATTGAGGATAAGCTCCTCAGATCCAATTCCCTCCAGGACTTTAAACATGAAAGGCTGCTGGATTTTTTGTCAAAGGCTTTCTCCCATCACATTGAAGGATGATTGGGTGGTTTTGTCCTCAGCTATAATTGAATTGTTTTTATTATGTCTTATTCGTATTTCGCCTTTTATGTTCTGCACCATATACTCCTCCCGATCATTGCTCTCTTTTGGTTAATGATCCCTACTTTGGTTCATCGGTGCCCTTGGACTGATGTCCCTCTCGATGTGTGGATCTGTATGATATTTGCCAGTATCCTTGTCTAGAATCTTGTTGTCTCATTCTTGTTGTGACCATCTAGGGAGTTCTGGGTTGTCCTATTTTGTTCTCACCCCCTTTCTTGCTCGTTGTATCTTCCCTGTTTTTGGTTAGTAGCGTCTTTTCGCGGCTGCACCCCCACGTCATAGAAGGTTTCTGGGAGAAGTCCCTCCGTTTGTATCCTTGAAAACAATTTGAGTAGCAATGGTTGTATGTCTTTTCGAAATAGTTTATAAAATTCTGCCGTGAAAACATCCGGGCCTGGTCATTTTTTGGTTGGGAGGCTACTATTACATCTTCAATTTCTTCTGTATTATTGGTCTGTGTCTTAGCGTTCAATCTCTTCTTGGTGGCGCTTTGGTTTCCAGGATTTCAGATGATTATCCATTTCTTCTAGGTTTCAAACTTAGTAGAGTTTATAAGTTTTGAAAGTGTCCCGTATGATTGTCTGGGTTTTTCATTGTCTGTTGTGATGTTTCCCATTTCCTCAAGATTCTGTTGGATTGGAGTTGTTCCCTCTTCTTTTGGTTAACTGGGGCTAGAGGTCTGTATCCTTGTTTACTTCTCTCACAGAAACCAGCTTTGGGATTCATTGATTTTTGTATGTTTCTTTGTTCTATTTCAGATCTTGCCTCTGATTTTATTGTTTTATTTTTCTTGTCTGCCTCCTGTTTAGGGTTCATTTGTTTGTGTTTCTCAAGTATTTTTAGGCTGCAGTGTTAGATCATTAACCTGTGCTCTTTCTGTTTTTTACTGTAGGCATTAGAGCTATAAATTTTCCTTTTAGGGACTGCTTTTAAAGTGTCCCTAGATTTGCTGTGTTGTTTTTATCATTGTCATTCAGTTTCCAGGAATGTTTTTATTTCTTCTTTATTTCCTCCTTGGCCCACTCATTATTGAGGGTTGTGTTGTTTAGTCTCTATTTGTTCTTGTAGGTTGTATGGCTTATTCTGGTGTTTGTATTGAGTTTATTGCCACTGTGTTCTGATAGGGAATGATGCGTGGGATTATTTCAATCTTTTTATATTGTTGAGTTCTTTTCTGTGTCCCGTATATGGATTATTTTGGAGAATGTTCCATGAGGTGGAGTCAGGAAAGTGTATTCTCTGGTGTTTGGGTGAATATTCGCTAGATGTCTGTTGGGTCCATTTGGTGTTATTGTGTCATTTAGTCGATGTCTCTCTGTTTATCCTTTGTACTGTTGATATCTAAAGGACTTAGTGGCCGGTTATTGAAGCAATAGTATTAGTGTCTGGGGTTAATCTGTGCCTTGAGATCCTGAAGAATCATCTTTACAAAGTTTGGTACAACAGCGTTTGGTGTGTATATATACATACACAAAAAAAAAAAAAAAAAAAAAAAAAATGTTTTTTTTTTCTTCCTTTAATAAAGCATTGTATTGGACCGTCTTTGTCTCTTTTGATTTCTCTTGCTTTGAAAGTCTATTTGTCTGATATTAGTAGCCACACCTTGCTTTCTTTTGGACCAGTTACTTCGGAATACTTTTTCCATCCATTCACCTTAAGTTGGTTGGTGCCTATCCTTGAAAACTGAGATGGGTTTCTTGTAGACAGAATTTTGATGGATTCTGTTTCCTAAAATCCATTCTCCCAGTCTAATGCCTTTGCTGGGGGAGTTAGCCATTAATATTTAGGTTATAATTGAAGATGGATGTTGCCTTTCTTTCATTTTCTTTCCATTTGGGCTTTCTTAGCCTTGATTTTGTCCTTTCTTTTCTGTTTTATTATTTTCTTTTAGCCCAGCGCCCGGGTCCCGCCCTCAAGGCCCCAGCTCCCAAGCTACTCGCCCAGGTGGCTTCTGGGTATCCTGCCCAAAGGCGCAGCCGCCCTGGCCGCCGGACTCTCCAGACCCTCTGGCCCAGCGCCCGGGTCCCGCCCTCACGGCCCCTGGATATTTCTTAAGGTGACTGAGGAGGACAGAGGAAGGAGAACACTGGATGTCCTGGAGTTACAGGTGGTCGTGTAGGTTCTCACTACACTACACTTGGAGGTTAATGAGTGAACCTCATCCAGTGGATTACAGGGAAAAAAATGAAAAAATGCCAGGCAGCCACCAGCAGCCATCCCAAATCTTGGGGGCAAAGGCTTATAACCTTACCCAAGCCCACCTCTCTCATTTAACATCTACACCAGGCAGAACGCTATGGGATCTCCCAGATCCTCCAAGCTGCTGCTTGCATAGCACTCTACAGCCTAACTCCAGGCTCCCACTTGCTTAGGGCTCTACAGACTAAATCCCTCTGGCACATGCTCACCAAGCACAAGTGATCAGGCTGATGGCCCTCACTGGATTTCTCAGATTGGCATCTGCTTGATTTTCCCCAGCCAATTTCTGCTAGCAAAGACCACACAAACCTGATTGGCTAAAATACATTCTTTTGGTGGTAAAAAGAACCTGTTTATTTTTCCACAACATTCTGTTTCTATACATAGAGTGACATCATATCTCAGGGCTGAGTTTCAGACCCCCTGCCTCATGTTCTGTAAAAATCACAAGTACCTGTGAATGCCTTTATTCACAGGGCAGTCTCATGTGCTTGCTAAAGCAGGCAAATCCTATCTAGGGCCAGGTTTCAACTTAAACAGACAGGCAAGCAATCTCGCACAATGCAGCCACAGGTGGCTTCTTTTTTCCCTACAGTTGTGAGATCCCTCCTATGGGTGGTGATATTTGAACTCCAGGACTCTAGAGGAGCAGCAAGCACTCTTGACAACAGAGCCCCCAAAATGAACATTTCAGGATGCAATGCCACATTACTCATGGAGTATCTGTACTGAAGGTAAGAAAGAAAAATACATATCTAGGGGGAATAGAGAGATGTCTCATGAGTAAAAAGCACTGTCTGCTCATGCAAGATACCCAGGTTCACTACTTAGCACCCACATGGCTGCTAACGAACATCTGTAACTCCAGTTCCAGGGGATCTAATGCCCTCTTATCACTTCCACGGGCACTGCATGACATGAATTCACTTGCATATAGGCAGGCAATACAGCCATACACATAAAATAAAAATAAATAATAAGTTAAAAATACATATCTTGTAAATCATGGATTTAATCTACTCATAACCTAATGTACTACTGGACAATTTTCAAGTAAAAATTGGAATACGTTTTGGCATAATGCAAAGTTATAACTTTTGTATGCTTCAGAGAAACTATCATAGGTTCAAGTCCACTGAAATTAATAAAGTGAATAAAGTGATGTAAATGCTTGTGTAGTGCACGGATCATATTTCCCAGGATAAGGAGAAAGAGATTTAGGGAAAAACAATTTGCAAAATCATGAAGTAGTGAAACAATTTGATGTTTAAAGTGCCTACCCCTTTTTGTGATAATGTGAGAACTGATGCCTGTGTGAGGGGATGAAGTGCAGTGAAGTGATCATGTTTTGAAGCATGAATACACCATTCTCTGACTCATAAGGCTAGTGGTTGCATGATAAAGCCTATCCACATCCTACAAGCACTTAAATTATCTCTTTGTTCAGTGTACAAAGACTGTACACATCACCCTAAATCTGGTAATTACCATGCATCCTGGTAAACAACTGTCACTATCACAGTGCTTGTGAATGGAATAACATTTTAAGGTTGTAAGTCGTTTATTTCTAGAATTTGTATTTAATATTTTTGGACCATGGTTTAGCTTGGACAATTAAAATTGAGCAGGCAATAAATGACGTTTTATCTGTGGTCACTCTACTTTCCAGTTTTGCTTCATTTTTATTTGATCTTATGGTTCTTGTATTTACCATTGGAAGACAGGGCTACTTGTAATACTTACAAATAAACAAGTGAACTTAATTGTAAATCATACTCAAGGGTTTTGTGACTGAATTGAAAAATGATGTCTGAAATACACAAAACATCAATAAAAAAATAAAAAAATGAATCAGTAGAGTTGTCAAACAATGAAGAAAATATATTTTGTACCAGGATGAAGGAAAATACAAAGAAGTCAAATAGAGCCAGGATGCCTAAGATGGTGACAACCTACTGGTGAATGCAAAACTCTTTGGCCATGTCTTGCTAAGCTTTGCAGGTAATGAAGAAAGTTACTATTGAAAGAATTCTCCCTAACATAATTGGAAAAATTCTCAAAAACCATTGATGATCAGAGCATTTTAGTAATATTTCATAGTCATTATTTGAGAAGAGATATTTGAAATAATTTATAAATTAATAAGCTGGGAGACTGAAGTAAAAGAATGAAGGCCAAAATCCAAATTGAAGGCAAATAAGTATAAAATTTCTTAAACTAAGTAAATATTATAATGTGAATCTGTTTGTATCCTTGGTATAACAGAAGTTTTTCCTTTGTCAGTACATCTTATAATTATTCCCGTAAGAATTTTCTTTATGTACATCTTATCATTCTTGAAGGAAAAATTTAACTTCTCCCCCACAGCATTTCAAAGCTGAACTTAGATCAGAGTTAAATTTCTTCACTTGTGTTTAGTTCCAAATTATTTCTATGAATCATTAAACACACATACTCATAATATTTATAGTTCTCACTTACATGATTTTCTTAATTACAAAACAATGATAAAGAGGATTTATTAATTGTAGTACATCTTCACAATAAAATGCAATATATTATCTTGTGTTGTATGTAGTATATTTAAGTAAATTTGTCTGGGGATATATTTAACTTATTTCACCAAATATTAATGAATCCTATTATCTTTATCTTTATTAATCTTTAACAAATAAATTTTGTTATAAAGAGTATCTTAATAATATAAACAGTGACAGATTGTCATAAAATTAACACAACTTTCCTCTTATCTGCACTATATGGAAGTCCTATTTTTCTATAACCTTCTGAAAATCAGATATAAGTATATCTTCATCTCACTGCAGTTGGTCTACATGTCAAAGATAGTACCTTATGTATTTTACATCTTATTTATTAATTTCTTTTGTATTTTCCTAGACTAATTTCTAGTCCATTCTTTTTCTATACATTTCTATTTGATGTTACTTGAATACTTTTTCTTAATATTTTAGGAAGTTATTTAACTCTTATTTTTATTAAAGATATGTTTTTAGTTTTACATGTATATGTCTGTGTCAGTGCGTGCATATATAGTACAGGTACTCCTGGAGGCAAGTAGAGGGAGTCAGATGCCCTGGAGCTGCTGTAACAAGTGGCTGTGGTCACCAGACATGAGGGCAGAGACCCGAATTCCCATCCTTGGGAACAGAAGAAAGTGCTATTAACTGGTGAGCCATCTTTCTAGTCCTCACTCTTCTTTCTATTTGTATTGTATTTTATTTAATTATTATTGGAAGGATTTTTATTACAGTAATCCTATTGCTATGTTTTTTCCAACAAAAAATATTAACATTCTTATCTTTGGTAAATTTAGGTATTTATTTAGGAAAAAGTATTTCTTCCCAAACTATTTGATATATGAAGAGTATCTCCTTTTATGCTGCATTGATTAAGATAGAATGAATTTTGGATTATGGAATGACAGAGAAATTTATCATAGATGATGATAGGTAGACAGGTGATAATAGACAAACGATAAATATATAATTTTCATAAAGTATATATTTCTAAATAAAAGAGTCCAAATTATGAGAGTGGTTTTAATGGAGGCATAGGGAAAAATGTCTGTCTTAATGTTAGTTACAGACAAGTCCACCAGAAATCACCTGGGAAAAGAATGGGTGATAGAGTTGACCTCTAGCTGTAGTTGCTATATTCTAATGTCCTTGCTAAGTCACCTGCTTGGCTAATGAATCTGATGCTATGACACATCTGGAGAAAAAAAGAAACACATAAAAAGATAAAAACAGTCAAATAGCATTCCAGGAATATTTCAACTCATTTCTTTAAGTCCTTATCTTTCATAATTTACCTCATAAGTAGCATTCATATCCTTTACCATGTAAAATTAGCTGTCCAAGATACCATTCATATGGTTGTCAATGTATATAGGAATGCACAGGCTTACTTTGTGTGTGTGTGTTTGTGTGTGTGTGTGTGTGTGTGTGTGTGTGTGTGTTATCTAATCTTCAGCTTTACACAGGTACTTGTATATTCACTGTTTATTTTTCAGTAGTAGTTTGAACTTCTACATATCCTTTTGTTTCTTTTCCCTTAACATCCTTATCTTTTTAAAAAATAATTTTATTGATGATTTGTGTATTTCATTCATTATCTTTCAGTCCAATTTAGAAAAATTCCTCTCTCCCTGCCGCCACCCCACCCTAGTTCATGACTTCAGTAATATATGTTTTGCATCTTTCATTCTTTCCAGTTTTTCACTGCACAGAGTTGTTGTTTTGGGCAGAGTTTAACTGTATCAGTTAGTTCTTTGACCCAAGCTTTATGTTGTTGTTTATCCCTCCCCTGTGTATTGCTCCACCATATGCTTATATAACCATCATATATGTATCAAAATTATGACCTCTGAGAATAAAATATATGTTAATTCCTAAATATATTTAGAAATTCATATTTCTCCCCTTAAATTCTATTTTACTCTAAAATATGAATACATACTTTCCACACATATACAGTAATTACAAAGTTTCGTAAAGACTTACAACCATTACTACTTAAAATGTTTAGAAGGATACAAATGGAGGGACTTCTCCCAAATTCCTTCTATGAAGCCAGCATTATGCTACTACCAAAACCAGGGAAAGATACAACCAAAAAGGAGAACTATAGACCCATCTCCCTAATGAACACAGATGCCAAAATTCTAAACAGGATTCTGGCAAATCGCATACAGACTCACATCAAGAAAATCATCCACCATGACCAAGTTGGATTCATACCAGACATGCAGGGATGGTTCAACATACGAAAATCAATAAACATCATCAAACATATCAATGGACTGAAGGACAAAAACCACGCCATCATCTCAATTGATGCGGAGAAAGCCTTTGACAAAATCCAGCACCCTTTCATGTTTAAAGTCCTGGAGGGAATTGGTCTGGAGGGATCATTCCTCAATGTAATCAAAGCCATATACAGAAAACCCACAGCCAATATCATCCTAAATGGGGAAATGACAGAAGCATTCCCCTTAAAGGTAGGAACTCGGCAAGGCTGCCCCCTGTCACCACTCCTCTTCAATATAGTGCTAGAAACCCTAGCTAGGGCAATAAGGCAAGAAAAGGAAATTAAAGGAGTTCTAATTGGAAAAGAGGAAGTCAAGCTATCCCTTTTTGCTGATGATATGATTGTCTACCTAAGGGATGCTAAGAACTCCACCAGAAAACTCCTAGAAACGATTAAGAGCTTTGGTAAAGTGGCAGGATACAAAATAAACCTAGAAAAATCAGTAGCCTTTCTGTACACCAACAACAAGCAATTGAAGAAGGACTACAAGGAGACCTTCCCACTCACAATAGCCTCAAAAACAATAAAATACCTAGGAACAAACCTAACCAAAGACACCAAGGATCTCTACAACAAAAATTTTAAACCCCTGAAAAAGGAAATTGAGGAAGACATCAGAAGATGGACAAACCTCCCATGCTCATGGATTGGGAAAATAAATATAGTAAAAATGTCCATCCTACCCAAACTAGTGTACAGATTTAATGCGATCCCAATCAGAATCCCCAAGAGTTTCTTCACAGGCCTGGAAAAAAAAATCCTCAATTTCATTTGGAAAAACAAAAGACCCCGAATAGCCAAAGCAACCCTGAGTGAAAAGAGCAATACAGGGGGGATCGCTATACCAGACATCAAACTATACTATAGGGCTATAGTCATAAAGACAGCCTGGTACTGGCACAAAAACAGACCAGTTGACCAATGGAATAAAACTGAAGATCCAAACCTGAGCTCATACAATTTCAGCCACCTCATATTTGACAAGGGGGCCAAGAAGACACAATGGAAGAAAGACAGCATCTTCAGCAAGTGGTGCTGGCAAAACTGGATCACCACTTGTAGAAGAATGAAATTAAACCCCTACCTCTCACCTTGTACAAAGGTCAACTCCAGATGGACCAAAGACCTCAACGTGAAACCCCAAACTCTGGAGGTGATAGAAGAGAAGCTTGGCAGCAGACTACAAGACATAGGTGTAGGAAAAGACTTCCTAAATCAGACAGCAGCTGCACAAGAAATAAGATCGACAATTGACAAATGGGACCTCATTAAACTCAAAAGCTTCTGTACATCAAAGGAAGCAATAAAGGAAGTGAGGAGAAGACCCACAGAGTGGGAGGAAACCTTCACAGCAGATACATCTGACAAAGCATTAATTTCCAGAGTATACAAGCTACTCAAAAAACAAAGAAGAAAGAAAACAAATGAATCATTCAAAAGATGGAGCAAAGATCTGAATAGAGACTTCACAGAGGAGGAGTTAGAGATGGCCGAGAAACATCTTAAGAAGTGTTCAACATCTCTGATAATTAAGGAAATGCAAATTAAAACCACTCTGAGATATCACCTTACTCCAATAAGACTGGCTAGGATCAGGAACATGAATGATACCAAGTGCTGGAGAGGTTGTGGGGAAAGGGGAACACTCATCCATTGCTGGTGGGAATGTAAACTTGTACAGCCACTATGGAAAGCAGTGTGGAGAACCCTTAGAAGACTCAAAATGAGCCTTCCATTTGACCCAGTCATACCACTCCTGGGTATATACCCACAAGACACAACTTACTGCAAAGATACATGCACAGCTATGTTTATTGCAGCTCTGTTCACAATAGCAAAAAGCTGGAACCAGCCCAGGTGCCCTTCAACTGACGAGTGGATAGAGAAAATGTGGTACATGTATACAATGGAATACTATGCAGCAGTAAAGAGGGACAACATCATGAAATTTGCAGGTAAATGGATGGAGCTGGAAGACATTATGTTAAGTGAAGTAACACAGTCCCAGAAAAACAAACGACAAATGGTGTCCCTCATATGTGGATGCTAGTACCAACAACCCAGATATAAATATTTCTCATGGAGAGGGAGGCATAGTAAAAGAACAACAGAAAGACTGCATCAGAAAATGGACTGAAATGGTGAATTGGAAAGGGGGGATGGGTGGGAGAGGGACACGGGTGTATATTCGATTAAGGCATATTTAATTGACGTGAGCTCAGCAAGTACCCAGTTTCGCCTAGACACTGTCTACAGGACACATGGTGTTTTAGGACTTAGTAAAAGTAAAAGTAAACATGTGTATATTAAACAACATTGGTTTACAGAATCTGATAAAAATGGTAATGCATCTGAATTAAATGGAGATATAATTCGCTGTTGCCCACATTTGCTTTACATAAAATCTGTAGAGCAAGAACTTTGGGATTGACACATACAAATGTTCTCTATAATTTCTCTGTTGTACAGTATCACCTTGTAGCATTCTCTTTAAGATGATTTAACGTAAAAATTAAGTTTGCTTCCCAAGTTAATCATATATAGTCACCCAAAACAACATGGGTGAATTTGATGAAATCTGTGCCTTGACTCCACCCTATAGTCATGTATAATACAACTGTCTTCTGGAGACTCATACGCAAAAAAAAAGGGGGGGGGATACAGAAAGACATGAAACCTTTTCATCAAACCCTTGCAATTCAAATCTTAAAACTAACTATGGGAAAAGATTTGTTTGTTCCAACAGGACAAAACGTCACCAACTTAACGGCTGAGAAAGAAAAGATACAGGTTTGCATTGAGTAGGATGTACCAAAAAGTGGCAACGGAAAGGCTGACCCGTCTGAACATTCAAAGGAAGAAAAGCCTCAGATTGCCATAAACATCGAACCCCTCTGTGGATCCTACATGTAACAACTAGTTATAATGAGTCCTAATGAAACTTACCTTCTAGGTGCCACAAAGGTTCTGATATGAGAGACTTCCTTGCCTTCCCACCCATAGAACAAGGAGAAATATGACAATGATGAGGTCGCTCCCCAACTGTAAATTGGAGACAACTATTGTAGAGGTAATCTCTTATAAAACCGGTAAAACTGCTTTCTTTAATTGACTACTAGACATGGGAACTGTGGAAGGGATTACTCTCTGTTCAGAACCAAATATAATACTAAAGTCCTAGGGCTATGCACTCAGGCAAAATATATTAATACAGGAGCTCTGACATCAGCAATGGATTGTTCTACCAGGTGGATGTTGGCCAGGGGATCCAAGGCCCCACAAAAGGTAAGGGCTCCTTGCCTCTAAGTTGGGATACCTACAGGAGGAGAGGCAATAAGACCCTGCTGCCGAAGACCTGACGTTAACATGGGAGGGATGTATTGAGACCACACATGCAAGTGTACAGATGGCCTCTGGAATGCCAGAGAGTGTTACCAAAGGCCACTAAACCAATAAAGCAAATATGGGTCTCCCTGAGTCAAGCAAGACTCCACCGTCAGCACCAGCTACACCTCACCTGCCTGGAAATACTGTGCAGCAGAGGCAGCCATGTGCCTGTATATCCCAAATCTAATTGGCTATTGGCTCTCCCCTTGGAGAAATAACCCATGGCTGATGCCACAAGCTTACATCCTCTACAGGTTAGGAGATGTTATAAGCCACAGTAAGACCCTGTCATATTTAACAGGGGGGAAAATTGTAATTCATGGATTAACATATCCAAACATGTGTCTATGCTAAAGTAACCTACCATAACTATTAGTGCTGCTTAAATACCTATATATCTAATTGCTTGTTCTTCATTAGTAGGATCGAAAGGTTATTCCTGGACAAACTGTCAGCCCATGAAAGGAAACAGCCAGAATTGACCAGAGTCCAAGTCAACAGCTCCAGAGAGAGTGGACTGTTTTACCTCTCATCCACCTGTGCCCCTTTTCTAAGCCTAGGGAACAACCTGCGGAAGAGGGGGCGTGGTAGAATGTAAGGGCTGCGATTGGGGTGAATGGTGAAACTACAGCAATGTAGTCTGGACACTCATTTGATCAACTTGATTGAACAAACAACCTGTCACCCCCTACTGGATGGTGGGGCTGTAGGTGTTTGGGCACAACAGCCTGCAGATAGGTTTTGCATGAAGGATGCTTGTACTCATGGATTATCACTTATAGCTAGAAATGAAAAAAAAAAAAAACTGAGAGAAAGATGCAGGACAGTTATGGCGGAATGCATGATCTGGGATGGGGTGGGGGGGGAGGGAAAGGGAAATAAGCCTGAACTGAATTGGAAAAAATGTATGAAATGCACAAAACATCAATAAAAATTAATTAAAAAAAAAAGAAAATAAGTGGTAGGTCCATTCTAGAGCCACTTAGGGATTTATATTATGACAACAAAGCTGCTTTCAGATAAAAAGAAATATAACAATAATGATGTTCAGCTTGCCTTTCAACTGAGGATTTTGGTGTTAGCATCCACAAATGAGAGAAATGATTTTCCCTTTGTTTTTCTGCTACTGTGTTACTACACTTAGCATTATGGCTTCGAGTTCCATCCATTTACCTGCAAAGTTTATGATGTCATACCCTCTAAGCATTATTAGTCTCTCAACTCACTCCTCCTATATAACCCCTCTCTATTATATCCGGTGTTAAAATCCTCCCACTTTTCTTCATTTCCCACAGAATAAGTCCTGTCCCCTACACTATCCCTCTCTCAGTTACATCAGGATAATCACATCAAAGGATTTGGAGTTAAGAACCACAGATAAGGGAGAACATAAACACGTTTGTTTGTTTGTTGTTTGTTTGTTTGTTTCCCTCAAAGTGTTATTTCAGTTAGTATAACAGTTGCAAATTCCACCCATTTACAAGCAAATTTTTTGATATTGCTTTTCTTTACCACTGAATAGAACTGCAATGTATAAATGTACTACATTTTCATGATCCAGAGCCTTTAGGTCTTTCTTTTTCCCCCCATTTCTTAGCTATTGTGAAATGAGCAACAACAATGAGTGCATTGAGTATATGCCAGAGTTTAATAATTGGACAATATGCTACATTTGCTTTTAGCTCTTCTAAGAATTCTCCATAGCAATTTCCACAGTGGTTGCACCAGTATGCAATCATACCAAGAGAGAATGAGCCTTCCACATTCACAACAGTGTTTGATGCCTTTTATTCATGTAATGTTAGCCATTTTGAATGGGCTCGACAGCATCTTAAAACAGTTTTGATTTGCATTTCCCTAATTATTAATGATGTCGAACACTTTTTAAGGTGTTTCTTAGCCATTGTTACTTCTGAGAGCTCTCTGTTCATATCTATGAGTCTTTTTGTTTTCTTGCTTATTTTTTATTTTGAGTAATTTGTATATTATGGATATTAATCTTCTGATGGATTAATAGCTGGTGAAGATTATCCCCCACTCTGTAGGCTTCACTTAACCAGTTATTTCCTATGCTGTGTAGAAGCTTTTTCGTTTAATGGGGGGTCCCATTTTTTGGTCTTAATTCCTATGTAACTTTTTTTCCAATTTATAAAGATGTATCCTGTTCTTTTATCCTGTAAGATACTGCCTATTTACTCTTCTAAGATTTTCAGAATTTCAGGCTTCATAGTAACATCTTGATTTTTTAGAAGTTGACTTTTGTACAGGGTAAAAGCTGTGGACCTAATTTTATGGTTCTATACATGGAAATCCAATTTTACAGGACTTTTGTTGAAGAAGTGGCCTTTCTTCCATGTATGTTCTTGGCATCTTTGACAAATATTAGCTGGTTATAATTGCATGCACTGGTATTTGAGTTTTCTATATTTTTCCCTTTGTCTATATGACAGTATTGTGCCAGTACCATGCTGCTTTAATGAATATGGTTCTGTAATAATGAGAAGAATATGATAATCTTCCTGGCAGTGTTCCTTGTATATACTATTGCTTTGGCTATCTACAGTTTTATGACAATCCATATGAATTTTAGAATGACTTTTTCTATTTCTGTTTTGAACATCATGAGCATTTCAAGTGGGATCGAATTGAATCTGTAAATTGCTTTTGGTAGGATGGCCATTTTCATTAGATTGATTCTCCAAATCTATGAACATGGCATTTCTTTCCATATCCTTGTATATTCCTCAATCTCATTAGTTTTAAAGATTTCACTGCATAAGTCTTTAATTTATTTTGTTATATTTATCATTAGATTTTTTTTTGAGGCAATGATGAATAGAAGTGTTTCCCTGAATTTTTTTTTTTTTTTGGTCTTTTCGAGACAGGATCTTCCTGTAGCCCCAGCTCTCCTGGAACTCACTCTATACATCAGGCTGGCCTTGAACTCACAAAGATCCACCTGCCTCTGCCTCCCAAGTGCTAAGATTAAAGGCTTCCTGAATTTTTCATCTGATTACTTGTTATTTTTAGATAGGAATGCTACTGCTAATGATTGATTTTGTAGCCTGTCATTTTTTTCTGAAAGTGTTGATAATTTCTTGAAGTTTTCTACTGGATGCATTAGGATCTCTTATGTATAATATCATATCATGTGTAAATTAGTACCACTTTAATTTCTTTCCCTTGTCTTACTGCTCTAGTACTCTATTGAAAATGAGAGGGGATACTTGTTTGGATTCTGATTTTCATGGGAATTCTTCAAATTTCTCTGCATTCAGAATGGTTTTGGCCGTGGGTTTAATTTTCTTGTCGTTTGTTCCTTCTATTCCAATTCCCTTTAGGATTATTTTATTGAGATGACCACATTATTATCTTTAAGCTCACTTATATGAATTATTTCACTAGTTGATTTACATATATTGAACCATTTTGTCATCCTTGGAATAAAGTTTACTTAATTTTGATGGATGAAATGTTTCATATATGTATGTGCTATGTGAGTAATTTTTTGAGGATTTTTACATCTATATGCATTAGGGTTATGAGACTGTATTTCTTTCTTGTATCTTTTCATGATTCCAGTATTAGATAAATGCTGGTGTTATAGAAGCATCTTGATAGTTCTACTACTGTATCTATCTTTTTGAGTAATCAAAGTAGTATTGGTTATAAATCTGTGAATGTCTGATAAATTCTCCTCTGAATCCATCTGGTCTGAAGATTGTTTTTTAGTGGGATGTGTTTGTATTCCTGTTTTGATTTTCTTATCTGTTACAGATTTGTTTAAGGTAGTCCCAGCTGGCCTGGAGCTTGCTCTATAGACCAGGCTGTCCTTGAACTCACAGAGATCCACCTGCCTCTGCCTCTCAGTGCTGGGATTAACGGCGTGTGCCACCACGCCCGGTAGGCTGTTGATGCCTTCTTAAATTTGGTGGTTTCCATGAGTTTGAAATTTGTCCATTTTTCACATGTTCAAATTTATAGATTATATTCTATGGAATTTTGATGTCTGTATGTTTTCCCTTTTGTCCCTGATTTTTTTTTAACTTTGGATTTGTCCTTAATTTGGTTAACTGAGCTAAGAATTTTTCTATTTATTTATCTTATTAAAGTCCCAGGTTTTATAATCATTGATGCTTTATATTTTCTTGCTTTCTCTTTCATTCATTATTGCTCTGAATTTTTTTTTTGTTCTCCTCTGCTGGCTTTGAATATGTTTGTTTGTTTGTTTGTTTGTTTGTTTATTTTGGGCTTTGAGATATTTTAGTTGTACTGTTAAGTCATTTATTTGTGTCCTTTCGGACTTTAATGCAGTTTATTAGAGCTATAAACTTCCCTCTTAGGACTGATTTTAAAGTGTGCCAGAGATCTTGTTATGTATATTATCATTTTAATTATTTCCAGGAATAATTTTAGTTCTTTTTTGTCTTCTTCTTTGACCCATTCCTTATTACAGTATTTTTTTTTATCTCAATAAGTTTGTGTAGTTACTTGAGGTTTTTTCAGTTTTGATTTTAATATTTATAGCACTGAGGAATTATTTCAACTTATTTATGTGTTTGTTTTTCATGCCCAGTTATTTAGTCAATTTAGAGAAAGCTCTGTGGGCTGTTAAGTAACATGTATATTCTTTAGTGCTAGGGTGTAATATTTGATAGATGTTTTTCATCAATTTGACACATGATGGTATTTAATTCATGTATCTCTCTATTTTTTGTCCTGTTGATCTGCCTATTGGAAATAGTGTATATTGGATATTACTATCTCTGGTAATTTAACTGAGAGTACACCCCATAGGATCCAAGTATTTGCAGTTTGTCCCCATTTAGTGTCACTGTTTTGGAAGTTTTTAGAAGGTGTAACCTTGCTGGTAGAAGCAAATTACTGGAAGCAGGCTTTCAGAATTCTTAAGCCTTGCCAGATTATCCATCACTCTCTGTTTCCTGTGGCTTCTTGAATATATGAGCACTCCTTTTTCTTTTCTGGCTAACTCTTCCCATCTTGTCTTCATGCCATGCTAGATTATGGTTCCTCTGGAACTGTAAACTCAAATACTCTCTTCCTTTTATAAGTTCCCTTGGTCATAGTATTTTACATACCAACAGAATAGTAATCAGTATGCCATTTGTCTCCTATGGGTTCTTAAATGTAACAGGAAAATATAACTAATGAATGAATATTCAATATTTTAATACAGAAATATAGAGACTTTTTTTAATAAGGGACTCTAAGCTATTTCAAAATCTACTCAAAAAGATACCAATGAAAATAGAGTTCATGAAGAATGAAGAAAATCCAGCAAATTAGAACTCCAACTTCAACATCCTCATGAGTAGCCATAAGATGAACAGAGTCAAATCCAATGATCTCTTCAGATCTCCATGCATTGCTATCATGTTATTTTAATATATACAATTACATATATGCAGTAGACTGGGATGCTTGCCTAGGATTTGAGGCTGACACCATTCTAATATTCCTTTATAATTACATGTCCTCATTAGTGAATCTTCAGGGAGGACCAGGATGATTTTACATTGATTCTGAAGAAACTTAGCATTGTCAGATGAAGGGATTTTTGTGGAAGCCCTCTCTGAGCTTCAGGGGGAAAATGGTTAAAAGAAGTAAGAATACTTTAAACAGAACCTGATGCTATTTCTTCAGTTCATGATCTTCCTATGCAGTATTACACTACAGGTATTATTTCTTTATCCCAAACATCACACTCTACATGGTTCTAAGCATTAACAATTCTGTGTCAGTTTATAAGGACTGAAGCTTACTTTTATACTTTCAATTGCATATGCTCATGCATATGATTACGCCAGTGAGTGGGGGGCTGTCTCCACATTCATCTTCATGTATTTTTTTATTTATTTTATCTTCACATTGCAGTGTATACTGTTATTAATTAGGTACGAATTAAAGTGACATATCTCAGACTGATAGTATCCAATAAAGTACTTTCTATCTCCTGTTCCATAAAATTCTGTGAAGGAATCTTCAAAGAAGATCTTCTTGAGATTATAAGCTATAAGCAAAAAGTTGGCAGAATAGGGAGCAGAACAATGAAGACAAATTTGAGTATAAGGCCAATAGGTTGAATATTAAAAGCCATATGTGAAAAAGTATTACAACTGAATGCTAGTACCAGAAGATTGAGCATTTCTTGAAATGACTATATGGGGTTTCTATAGGTTGCTTTTGACCTAAGGAATTGATGTAAGGGCATCCTTAAAGCAAGGTAACCCCATATTAAATGTCTGTTAAATGCCAAAACGGCAAAGGTGTATCAAACTTTGTTGTAAGACATCATCAACCTTGGTCATCAGTTCAGTGAAAAAAAAAATATACAACCAATAATAAACAATGACATATATTTTCAAAACTCATCTGAAAATATAATGTACCTTAGAGAGTTCTGCTTTCAACCTCATCAGGAAAAATAAATGGCTATAAAAACAAGATGCCAAAATTCTCAGAGAAAATTTGAGACATATTTTCAGAAAATGGCCACAATTGCTTGTTTTGAAATGCTGATTCAGGAAATATCTGGATACAAATCTGAATTATCTACAGACTGTCTGAAGTTGAATTCTACAATGCACCACTAGCGCTCACTCCTACTATTGATTTACAAGTCTTAGGAATTCTATCATCTAAATGCTTCACAACCTCCACTATCTTTATAATTCAAAATGCCATAGTGTTTCCCAAGATTTTCATAATGTTCTCAAACTTGTGTCTCAGGGTCCAGGCTCATCCTAAGAGCCATTCTTCTATGGACTTCTGTATGATTTGGAGGATAATCTGTGATAGAAAGCAAGGAATTGATCCAACATATGCCTATATAACCATGACATATCTATCAAAAACATGACCTCTGAGAATAAACTGTACGTTAATTCCAGAATATATTTAAGTATTCATATGCTCCCCTTTAATTTTATATTACTCTAAGATATGAATACATACCTTCCACCCATATACAGTAGTTACAGTGTCTGAAAATAAGTGGTAGGTCAATTCTAGAGCCTGTTAAGAGATTCATATTAGGAATCAGCCGTAGAAGGGCGGTGTGTCTGGACTCCAGGTCCGGACCTGTTAGGAACACTTGGAGCCGTCCGACACGGCTCTAGCCAGGTAAAGGCTTAGGGCAGAGTGACTTTTGTGGTTTTGGACAACTGATTTCTGGTAGGTGGCGGAGGGCCAGGTGGCTGGCGGGGCCTAGGTTCAGGTCCTCAGCCCGCTGGGACGCCCTTGCCCCCTCGCAGCCGGAAGCAGACCTGAGCTTGGGTCTAGCTCGCTCGGGTGGCTGAATCAGCCGTAGAAGGGCGGTGTGTCTGGACTCCAGGTCCGGACCTGTTAGGAACACTTGGAGCCGTCCGACTCAGCTCTAGCCAGGTAAAGGCTTAGGGCAGAGTGACTTTTGTGGTTTTGGACAACTGATGTCTGGTCGGTGGCGGAGGGCCAGGTGGCTGGCGGGGCCTAGGTTCAGGTCCTCAGCCCGCTGGGATGCCCTTCCCCCCTCGCAGCCGGAAGCAGACCTGAGCTTGGGTCTGGCTCGCCTGGGTGGCTGAATCAGCCGTAGAAGGGCGGTGTGTCTGGACTCCAGGTCCAGACCTGTTAGAAACACTTGGAGCCATCTCACACGGCTCTAGCCAGGAAAAGGTTTAGGGCAGAGTGACTTTTGTGGTTTTGGACAACTGATTTCTGGTCGGTGGCGGAGGGCCTGGTGGCTGGCGGGGCCTAGGTTCGGGTCCTCAGCCCGCCTGGACACCCTTCCCCCGTCGCAGCCAGAAGCAGACCTGAGCTTGGGTCTGGCTCGCTCGGGTGGCTGAATCAGCCGTAGAAGGGCGGTGTGTCTGGACTCCAGGTCCGGACCTGTTAGGAACACTTGGAGCCGTCCGACAGGGCTCTAGCCAGGTAAAGGCTTAGGGCAGAGTGACTTTTGTGGTTTTGGACAACTGATTTCTGGTCGGTGGCGGAGGACCAGGTGGCTGGCGGGGCCTAGGTTCAGGTCCTCAGCCCGGTGGGACGCCTTTCCCCTGTTGCAGCCAGAAGCAGACCTGAGCTTGGGTCTGGCTCGCTCGGGTGGCTGAATCAGCCGTAGAAGGGTGGTGTGTCTGGACTCCAGGTCCGGACCTGTTAGGAACACTTGGAGCCATCCGACATGGCTGTAGCCAGGTAAAGGCTTAGGGCAGAGTGACTTTTGTGGTTTTGGACAACTGATTTCTGGTCGGTGGCGGAGGGCCAGGTGGCTGGCGGGGCCTAGGTTCGGGTCCTCAGCCCGCCGGGACGCCCTTCCCCCCTCGCAGCCGGAAGCAGACCTGAGCTTGGGTCTGGCTCGCTCGGGTGGCTGAATCAGCCGTAGAAGGGCGGTGTGTCTGGACTCCAGGTCCGGACCTGTTAGGAACACTTGGAGCCGTCCGACACGGCTCTAGCCAGGTAAAGGCTTAGGGCAGAGTGACTTTTGTGGTTTTGGACAACTGATTTCTGGTCGGTGGCGGAGTGCCAGGTGGCTGGCGGGGCCTGGGTTCAGGTCCTCAGCCCGATGGGATGCCCTTCCCTCCTCGCAGCCGGAAGCAGACCTGAGCTTGCGTCTGGCTCACTCGGGTGCTAAGCCAGGCATATCCCCCCCCGCCCCCACCAACAATTGTATTTGAGGAAGAGAGAGTATCCAGTGGACTGGATTAGGAGAACTCTCAGAAGAGGGAGGGAAGAGTGACTTAGACTTTCAATATCCAATCTACAAACAAAAGTGAAAGCCTGAAAACCTAGACAAGTCAACACTCCATAAAGAAGGAGGGGGAGAGGAAGAAAAAAAAAGCACAAAAAAGGAGGTAAGCAAAACAAAAGAAACTTTCACCCTTCAACACACTGAAAAGGCATTTGTGATTTGAATCACAAAATGGAAATCCACATGCCAGGGACATGATGAAGGGACATGGGAAAGGTGCAGGATAATTCCACACCAAGCTCTACCAACCCTGTAGGAGATAG
The DNA here is from genome assembly GCA_009823505.1 of Rhizomys pruinosus. Lineage (NCBI taxonomy): Eukaryota > Metazoa > Chordata > Mammalia > Rodentia > Spalacidae > Rhizomys > Rhizomys pruinosus. The sequence goes on along the minus strand of VZQC01015256.1, from coordinate 747,158 downwards.
ATATAGTGGGATCCCCTTGGAGGTGACCCCAGAAACAGACCTTAGAGGAATAATTGCAGAGCTATGCAGAGAAATTAAAGAGCATAAAGAAGAATTCAGAGAACTAAAGGAAGGGATTGACAAACTCCAGAAAGAACTAGAGAGAGAAAAAAACAAACACCTTAAGGAAGTAGAAACACTGAAAAAGGAAGCCAACCAACGAAGTAAGGAGCACGAAGAAGAGATTGAGAAACTCAAAAAAGAAATTGATATATTAAAGAAATCACAGGATGAAATGAAAAAGGAAATAGAACACTCGTCCAATCAAGAAGAAAGGAAAGGAAAAAGCCTTAGAAATAGAATGGAGGAAGCTGAGCAAAGAATATCAGATCTGGAAGATAACACAGAGCAACTAAAAAACTCAAATAAAGATTATGAAAAATTTAAAAATACACAAAAGTGGAACAACCAGGAAATATGGGACACTATGAAAAGATCAAACCTCCGCATCATAGGAATAGAGGAAGGGGAAGAATCTCAAGAGAATAGTATTGAGCATATCTTCAACACAATAATAGATGAAAACTTCCCCAAACTAAAAATAGACAAACCCATTCAAATACAAGAAGCACATAGAACTCCAAATAGACAAGATCAGAAAAGAAACTCCCCATGCCATATCATAGTCAAAGTGCTAGATGCCCAAAACAAAGATAAAATTCTGAAGGCCACGCGAGAAAAACAAGTCACATACAAAGGGAAACCCATCAGAATCACAAATGACTTCTCGCCGCAAACCATGAAAGCAAGAAGAACATGGAGCAAAGCATTTCCAGTGTTAAAGGACTATGGATGCCAACCCAGAATACTTTACCCAGCAAAAATGTCGATTACAGTTGAAGGAGAGAGAAAAATCTTCCATGACATAAGCAAGATGATAGAATACATTTCCGGAAAACCAACTCTCCAGAAAATACTTGAAGCAATTCAAAGGGCAGAAGAGAAGAGCAACTATCCTCAAGCACCTAGGGAAAGAAACTAATAAAAACATAATCATAGGAGTTGAATCAGAGACTAAAAGTCCAAATGGATAATAAGGTGAAAGGAAGCAACATCCATCTTTCAATTATAACCTTAAATATTAATGGGCTGAACTCTCCAATCAAAAGGCATAGACTGGGAGAATGGATTAGGAAACAAAATCCATCTATATGCTGTCTACAAGAAACCCATCTCAATTTCAAGGACAGGCACCAACTTAAAGTGAAGGGATGGAAGAAAATATTCCAAGCAAATGGTACCAAAAAGAAAGCAGGAGTTGCTATTCTAGTATCAGATAAAATAGACTTCAAAGCAAAAGAAATCAAAAGAGACAAAGAGGGCCACTACATCCTTATTAAAGGAACAATTAACGATGAAGACCTCACAATCATGAATATATATGCACCAAACGCCAGCGCACCAAACTTTGTAAAGACAACTCTTCAGGACTTCAAGGCTCAAATTAACCCCAGCACAGTAATAGTAGGGGACTTTAATACCCCACTAAGTCCTTTAGACAGATCAACAGGACAAAAGATAAACAAAGAGACATCTGAACTGAATGATACAATACACCAACTGGATCTCACAGACATCTATCGAATATTTCACCCAAACACCAGAGAATACACTTTCTACTCAGCACCCCATGGAACATTCTCCAAAATAGACCATATACTGGGACACAGGGAAAAACTCAAAAAATACAAAAAGATTGAAATAATTTCATGCATTCTATCAGACCACAGTGCAATAAAGCTCAATATCAATACCAGGATAAGCCCTACACCGTACAAGAACACATGGAGACTAAACAACACTCTACTGAATAATGAATGGGTCAGGGATGAAATAAAGAAAGAAATAAAAACATTCCTGGAACTGAATGACAATGATAATACAACACAGCAAAACCTATGGGACACTTTAAAGGCAGTCCTAAGAGGGAAGTTTATAGCTCTAAGTGCCTACATTAAAAAAACAGAAAGAGCACAAGTGAATGATCTAACACAGAGGCTTAAAGTACTTGAGAGAGAACAACAAATGAACCCTAAACGCAGCAGACAAGAAGAAATAACAAAAATCAGAGCAGAAATCAATGAAATAGAAACAAAGAAAACCATACAAAAAATCAATCAATCAAAAAGTTGGTTCTTTGAGAGAATAAATAAGATAGACAGACCTCTAGCCCAGTTAACTAAAAGAAAAAAAGAACAACTCCAAATCAATAGAATCTGTGATGAAAGGGGAAATATCACAACAGACAATGAAAAGATCCAGACAACCATAAGAGATTACTTCAAAAACCTATACTCTACTAAATTTGAAAACCTAGAAGAAATGGATGAATATCTGAAAACCTGGGAACCACCAAAGCTGAACCAAGAAGAGATCGACAGCTTAAACAGTCCAATAATATATGAGGAAATTGATGATGTAATAAGCAGCCTCCCAAACAAAAAATGCCCAGGCCCAGATGGTTTCACAGCAGAATTCTATAAAATATTTCAAAAAGACCTACAACCATTACTACTCAAGCTGTTTAGAAGGATACAATTGGAGGGAGTTCTCCCAGATTCCTTCTATGAAGCCAGCATCACACTAATACCAAAACCAGGCAAAGATGCAACCAAAAAGGAGAACTATAGACCCATCTCCCTAATGAACACAGATGCCAAAATTCTAAACAGGATACTGGCAAATCGCATACAGACACACATCAAGAAGATCATCCATCATGACCAAGTTGGATTTATACCAGAGATGCAGGGATGGTTCAACATACGAAAATCAATAAACATCATCAAGCATATAAATGGACTGAAAGACAAAAACCACACCATCATCTCAATTGATGCGGAGAAAGCCTTTGACAAAATTCAACATCCCTACATGTTTAAAGTCCTGGAAAGAATTGGATTGGAGGGATCATTCCTTAATGTAATCAAAGCCATATACAGGAAACCCACAGCCAATATCATCCTAAATGGGGAAACGACAGCGGCATTCCCTTTAAGGGTAGGAACTAGGCAAGGCTGCCCTTTGTCACCACTCCTCTTCAATATAGTGCTTGAAACCCTTGCTAGGGCAATAAGGCAAGAAAAGGAAATTAAAGGAGTTCTAATCGGAAAAGAGGAAGTCAAACTATCCCTTTTTGCTGATGATATGATTGTATACTTAAGGGATGCTAAGAACTCCACCAGTAAACTCCTAGAAATGATTAAGAACTTCAGTAAAGTGGCAGGATACAAAATAAATCTAGAAAAATCAGTAGCCTTTCTTTACACCAACAATAAGCAACTGAAGAAGGACTACAAGGAGACCTTCCCACTTAAAATAGCCTCAAAAACAATAAAATACCTAGGAACAAACCTAACCAAACACACCAAGGATCTCTACAACAAAAACTTTAAACCTCTGAAGAAGGAAATTGAACAAGACATCAGAAGATGGACAAACCTCCCATGCTCATGGATTGGGAAAATAAATATAGTAAAAATGTCCATTTTACCTAAACTCATATACAGATTTAATGCAATCCCAATCAAAATCCCCAAGAGCTTCTTCACAGGTTTGGAAAAAAAAATCCTCAATTTCATTTGGAAAAACAAGAGACCCCGAATAGCCAGAGCAACCCTGAGCGAAAAGAGCAATACAGGGGGGATCTCTATACCAGATTTAAAACTATACTACAGGGCTATAGTCATAAAAACAGCTTGGTACTGGCACAAAAACAGATCAGTTGACCAATGGAATAAAACTGAAGATCCAAACCTGAGCACATACAACTTCAGCCACCTCATATTTGATAAAGGGGCCAAGAAGACACAATGGAGGAAAGACAGCATCTTCAACAAGTGGTGCTGGCAAAACTGGATCACCACTTGTAGAAGAATGAAACTAAACCCCTACCTCTCGCCTTGCACAAAAGTCAATTCCAGATGGATTAAAGACCTCAACGTGAAACCCAAAACTCTGGAGGTAATAGAAGAAAAACTTGGCAGCAGACTACAAGACATAGGTGTAGGAAAAGACTTCCTAAATCAGACAGCAGCTGCACAAGAAATAAGATCGATAATTGACAAATGGGACCTCATTAAACTCAAAAGCTTCTGTACATCAAAAGAAACAATAAAGGAAGTAAAGAGAAAACCCACTGAGTGGGAAGAAACCTTTACTGCAGATACATCTGACAAAGCATTAATTTCCAGAATATACAAACTACTGAAAAAACAAAGAAAAAAGAAAACAAATGAATCACTCAAAAGATGGAGCAAAGAGCTGAATAGAGACTTCACAGAGGAGGAGCTAGAGATGGCTGAGAAGCATCTTAAAAACTGTTCAACGTCACTAATAGTTAGGGAAATGCAAATTAAGACCACTCTAAGATATCACCTCACTCCGATAAGACTGGCCAGGATCAAGAGAACAAATGATACCAAGTGCTGGAGAGGTTGCGGGGAAAGGGGAACACTCATCCATTGCTGGTGGGAATGTAAACTGGTACAGCCACTATGGAAAGCAGTGTGGAGAACCCTTGGAAGACTCAAAATGAGCTTGCCATTTGATCCAGTCATACCACTCCTAGGTATATACCCACAAGACTCATCTTACTGCAGAAATACATGCACAGCTATATTTATTGCAGCTCTGTTCACAATAGCAAAAAGCTGGAACCAACCCAAATGCCCCTCAACTGCTGAGTGGATAGAAAAAATGTGGTACATGTACACAATGGAGTTCTATGCAGCAATAAAGAAGGATGATATCATGAACTTTGCAGGTAAATGGATGGAGCTGGAGGATATTATATTAAGTGAAGTAACGCAATCACAGAAAAACAAACGTCGAATGGTATCCCTCATATGTGGATGCTAGCATCAATAACCCAGTTATTAATATTTCTTGTGATGAGGGATGCATATTAAAAGAACAACAACTGAAAGACTGCATCAGAAAACCGACTGAAATGGTGAACCGGGAGGGGTGGGAGGGGCGGGAGCGGCGGGAGAGGGACATGGGTCTATATTCTATTAATGTATATTTAATTTAAAATTATATGGTATTTTACTCAAAATTTATATAACAATAGCTTTGGGATTAACATATACAAATGTTCTCTATAATTTTTGTGTTATGCAGTATCAGCTTGTAACATCCTCTTTTACCTGTAGGATAACTTAACTAATGGATTTAAGTTTGCTTCCCAAATTAACATCATGCACTCACCCAAAAAAAAAAATAGGCAAATTTGATGAAATTTACTCTTTGATCCCTGCCTATAGGTAAGTGTACTACAAATGCCTTCCTGAGACTCATGGGTCAAAAAATAAAATTTAAAAAAAGGGGAGATACAGTTATATATTAAACCTTTTTGTCCAAAACTTTCAATTTAATCTTAAGACTAACCATGGGAAAAGATTTGTATGTTCCCACAGGTGAAAACGACACCAACTCAAAGGCAGAGAAAGAATGGATACAGCCTTCCGTCGTATAGGTTGTACCATGAAATACCAGCAGAGAAGTTCACCAATCTTAACACTAAAAGGAATAAAAGCCTCAGACTGCTACAGGCATCAAACATCTCTGAGGACCATAGGTGTAACATCTGTTTACAGTGAGTCCTAACGAACTTTACCTTCTAGGTGCAGCACAGTTTCAATATGAGAGACCTCCTTACCTCTTTTTCACAGAACAAAGAAAAACAGGGTGGTAATGAAGTCATCCATTAATGGTAAATTAGAGCTGACTGGTATAGAAGTAATCTCTTATAAAACTGGAAAAACGGCTTTCTTCAATTGACTAATATACATAGGAACTGTAAAAAGGATTATTGTCTATCCAGAAACAAACACAATACTAAAGTATTGTGTTTGTTTCTGAATAGACAATACACTTAAACACTACTTTAAGTAGTTCATATAATTAATACAAGAGAGCACTGAAAGCAGCATCGGATTATTCTGCCAAGGAGATGCTAGCCAGGGGACCCAAGCCCCCCCCAAAAAAAGGTTAAGGCTTATTGCCTGTAAACTGGGATATCTGCAAGAAAAGAGGTGGTAAGGTCTGCCCTGCTGTCAATGACCTAATGTAACCATGGGAGGATTGTATCGAGATCGCACTTACAAGTATACAGTTGGTCTCTGGAATACCAGAGAGTGTTACCAAAGGCCACTGAACTAATAAAGCAAAGGTTAGTCTCCTTGAGTCAAGCAAAACTCCGCCACCAACATCAGCTACACCCCAACTGCTTGGTGATACTGTGCAGCAGAGGCAGCCATATGTCTGTATATCCCAACTTTATTTGATTATTAGCTCTCTCCTTGGACAAATAACTCGAGGATGTTGCCACAAGCTTATACCTTCTAGCGATTAGGAGATATATATGCCACAGTAAGGCCTTGTCATCTCTCTCAGGGGGAAAAAGAAAAGTAATTCAGGGATTAAGACACCATCCAGACATATGTGTCTATACCAAAGTAACCTACCATAATAACTAGCAATGTTTAAATACATATATATCTAACCGCTTGTGCTTCATTAGTAGGATTGGAAGCCGGTCCCTGGGCAATCGGGCAGCCCATGAAAGGAAACAGCCAGAACTGATTAGAGTCCAAGACGACATCTCCAGACAAAGTAGACTGTTGTGCTTCTTGTCCACCTGTGCCCCATCTCTAAGCCTAAGGAACAATCTGGGTTGTGCCTAAGTCAAGCCAGGGGCATTTCCTTAGGCCCAGAACCCTTGAACCCCATTTTTAGACATATTAAGATTAAAAGTTTTTCTCCCTGGCAGCTGCTCCTCATGTGCTGCTGGGAGGGTACTGAAAAATGAAATTCAGGGGTTGGGATGGGTGTCATGTAGTTACACTAACTTGGGAGGCAAAATCAAAGAATCTGCATGGATGAAATAGCAGAACTGAAGTGGAAAGTTGAAAAGCTAAAAGCTGAAGAGGTCTTACCTTAATGAGTGTTGGTATGCATTGGAGGTCAGAGGAGATAGGAAAATCCAGGATTTTTGTTTTTTTAACTGGGAATTAAGTTTACTCAAAACATCAATAAATTCCTAGCATGGGATTGGCACCACTCACATAGGCAGAGGTTAAAAAAGATGTTACCCAGTGAGGATTTCAGGTCAGGCTGACAGCTCTTTATCCCCATACCAAGCTTGGATGGTCCAGTTGTGAGCAGCCCAACTTAGGTGCTGAGCACCAAACCATGAGCATTTGCAAGGAAAGCGGTTTTAACTGATAAGGCATCACTCCATACCCTGAAGTTTATAAATAATTAAGTTCAAAAACTGATTTTTAATTCTGCCTGTAAACAACCACATTTCGTTGGCTTGTTTTGCTGATTTCTATTCTATGGATTTTTCTCTCTTAGAAATGCAATGTCTTGTTTTGTTTTGTTTTTATTTTTTTAACAATATGTGATAATTTGTGAGTACAAGCATCCTTCATGTAAAACCAATTTGCAACAATAAACCAGAGAAAGATGCAGAAAAGTTATGGCAGAATGCATGATCCGGGATGGGTAGGGGTGGGGTGAGGGGAAGGGAAAGGGATTTATGCCTGAACTGATTTGGAAAATGATGTATGAAATACACAAAGCATCAATAAAAAAAAAAAAAGAAAATGGCCATAGGGAGTAAGTTTCCAGGAGAGTTTGAAAGAGACTTCAAAGTCTCTATGTCTGGCAGCCACCGTGTATGTAGTACCTTCAGCATCAGGGACATCAGTGGATTTGGAGCATAAGGAGACATGGTGTGAAATGATGGCTTCTGGACTACTGTACCCATGATCTCACAGAAGCTGTAGTTCCCTGTACAAGACCTGCACAAGATCAAACCAGCCATAGATGGAGGGAGAAGTCATGAGGTCCCAATTCTAACTGAAAAAAGCTACTGGTGGTTGGTACCTTTGGGAGGATACAGAATCATTCCTCAACAGCTGTGTGGTAGGTGCCCATGGTCCAGTGGAGGGCCTGACACATGTGGAGATATTTTGAGTGAGTTACATTTTTGAAAGAGGACATGGAGTTCAGAGGTGCATGTGTGGAGAGAGACTAAGTCCTTGTTTTAAATACTTTAGTAAATAAAATAATTTAATCTTTAATACAAGCAAACAGCAAAAAAAAGAAATGCAATGTCCATGTTCTATGCCGGACTGTGTACTCTGTTTCATATTCTGTTTCTACAGCAGCATATATTTGTGGAAACAGTGGAAAATTTAAACTGTCTTGATGAAAATCTGTTTCTTCTTGAGACTGAAGTTGAAATTTATCTTTTTGTTGTGGTATTCCTCTTTACAAATGTAAACATTTTAGCAAGTCTAGTAGGGTTACCTAGCAACTGACTTTCTTATAGGATGTTCTTAATCTTTTAATAAAATGGGAATGAATATGAAAGGAAGTTCAAGGATATATTTGTTACTGTTTAAGAGAAAAACAATAAGACAGGCAAGTTGCAAATCTCAGTGACTGCTAAGAGAAGGGTGATGGAAAAGAAAAAGAAAACACTCAAAATATCTTTTAGAGTTAGGCTTGGATGTTTGGCAAGCAGCCATGGGGGAACATGTAGGTACACTCAGAGAAAGAGTGAAAATTCACAAAGTATACATCATGAAGTATACTTACACACTGATTAGCATCTGAAAGTGTTAGAAAAATGAAAAAGGAAAGGTTATTCCTTACCAAGTAAAAATTGAAAGGAGACAGCTCTAACAGTCTCTTATTGGCTCCCTAGCACATGTACAAGAGGTGGAATTTCTGGGAAGGAAAAGTACATTATAGAATAAATAGATTATTATTATTCCCATCCCATTTCAACTAGTTTGGAATCCACTAAAACCTAGATGTTGAGTCCTAGAACAGAATACAGAAAACTCCATATTTTTAAACAATAATTTAAATTTCATGGAATAACAAAGCTGATGTCTGCATTTCTAGTGTTACCAGGGAAACTGGAGATGGATTCAAAAGCTTCAGTACCCTAATGCTATTTATGCCTGCTGTGCTTTTCACCTGTCAGAATGCACTTTGAAATTTGACTTTTCTATTGTTTTAGTCAGCTTTCTGTTAGTACATAAAACACCTGAGTTAATGAACTTGAAAATAAAATTTGTGTTGTGTGACTCACACTGTTATGGAATTTCTGCTCTATATTAAGACATCCCTATTACTTTTAGGCTTCAAAGGCACTGGTGAGTTTAGGGTGGGATCAAATTATGGAAGGAGTGTGTGACAATTTAATGGCTTTTCTTGTGTTTAGGGCAAAACACAACAACAACAACAACAACAACAACAACAACAACTAGCGAGATGGGGGCCAGAGTTACCAAAATTTGTTTTAAGATCATACCTCTAGTGACTTAAAGAGATCCTTTCAGAATGTACCTCACAACTCTCAACAACCTGCACAACCTGTTATTATCAGTGGACATTTAGAGAATATATACATCCCAAACTCTAGACCCAATAGAATATTGAGAGGGTATGAGATATTTTGAATTATGAGTAATGACTCCTCATGAAGGGCTTAATGTAGATTCCAGAACAGTGGGTTAGTTACCAGCAGAGCATGTTGTTATTGAGGTAGTAAAGCAAAGGAAATGGCTTGGCAACTACATCTCCACTTAGCTGGGGATTTGCACACCTGTCTCTGAAGAATGCACCTAGCAAAGAGTTGACAGTGTGTCACCACTACCTGCATGAATCTTCATTATAATACCTCTCTGAGCAATGAAATAAATCCTGCCACCCCTTAATTAAACTAAGACAGATTCTCGGCTGGTTTTGGCTGCAACTACACTAAGGTAAAACAGTGCACCCCAGAGAATGTTTAGAGAGAATCCTATATCAGTTATGCTCAGGGACAACTGGCATGTGTATGTTTAAGTTTGGATGCAATTTCCTTCTCTCCCACACCCTAATCACTTCTAACATTGGGTGCAGGTCTTTTTTGCTCTTTATGTCCCAGATATCTCTACTAACCTCTTAGTTCAGACCTGCCCACTGCATCCTTATTTGCTACAATAAGTTCATTTAATTGGCAAGCCTGCTTTGTTAGCCCCGCCATAGCCAGTCTCTGGTCCCAACTTGTCTTGGCTTCCTGAAACTAGCCTTCTACCCTGCCCACCTAGCACCCTGTCATACCTACTACTGGGACCAGAACAGTACCCTGTGATAATCTGAAGGACATGGCAACTAATATTTTGTAACTTAGCAAAAGAAACAAACTATATCCACAACGTAAATGGAATAAAAATACAAAGACACAAATGATGAATAGAATTTCTCCTTTGGCATACACATAAGCCAAAATGCTAAAGAAAAAAATTCACGATATCAAAAACCAGAGAATATATCTCCCCCAAATTCACCAGTAATACAGAAGAATACTACAGTAAGAATTAACTAGAAGAACCTCACAGAACAAAATTTAAAGAACAATAAATAAATGACCACAGAATTTGAAGAAAACACAAAGAACTCAAAGAAGTCAAAGTGGATAGGCATAAAGTTGAGACAAAGGCTAGAGAAAACACAAATATACAGCTGAAAGAAACAACAAAACATCAGGACTTGAAAAGGTGACTTCACAAGTGAAAGAAATATGAAAGAAAGCTCTAGCTGAAATGAAGATGAAATTTTAAAAAATTAATAAGTCAATTTGAAACTGTAGGTGTAAGCTTCACAATTATAATGAATGAACTGAAGAGAGAATATCAGCACTGGAAAACAACATTGAAAAACAACATCCTCAGGCAACAGTATAAAAAAATTAAAAGCACATAAATGGAAAATTCAGGAAATGTATGACAGCAAAAAATATCAAATCAATGATACATCATGAACAAAATTGATAAGAATGTCAGGCCAATGTCCTTCACCAGATCTTCAAAATGAGTATATAAGAAAATTTCATTAAAGCAAGGCAAGACATACCAATACTTAATCAAGAAGAACATAGAACACCAAATAGACAGGACTAGAAAAGAAATAACCCCTGGCAAATCATAGAAAAACAATAAATATATGTAACAAAGAGAGGGCACTGAAAGATAATAGAGAAAAACACCAAGTTACATCTATATGAAAACCCATTAGATTTCAGGTCACTTTTCATTGTAATCTTTGAAACCCAAAAGACCCTGAATCAAAATATCTCTAGATAAATATGACAAGGGGTACCAGCCCAGAATTTTTAACCATCAGAACTATCTATCATAGTCAAAGGATAACTGAAATTTTACCTGACACATATAGGCAGAAAGAGTTCATGTATACAAACACCAGTCCTACAGAAAATACTGGAAGCAATACAAAGGAACAAAGATAGGAATCAGCATATCCACAAGGTTAAAGAAAGAAAACAAAGGGGAGCTATAATTATGGAAACAAATTAGAAACTGGAACACAAACCAACAAAATAACAGTAACCAATATATATCTTTCAATAATAACTGTAAATATCAATGACCTCAACTCACCAGTCAAAAGACAGTCTAACTGGATGGATTAGTAAACAAAATCCATCCTTCTAATTTCTTCTAAAAATCTCATCTCACCTTCAAATATAGCACAACCTTAGAGTGAAAATTTCAACCAAATAGTCCAAGAAAATGACAATAAGAAATAAGGAGTTTCAATTCTAATATCTGATAAAATGGACATCAAAGTAATTAATCCAAGTGATAAGGGGCGTTTCTTCATTCTGATCAAAGAAACGAGTGACGAAGAACATATTACAATCAGGAAAATATATGCACCAAACTCTGGTGCACACAATTTCTTAAACACAATAGTAATGTGTTATAAAAAAAAAAAAACAGATTCACCCACACACAGTAATAGAATATGACTTCAGTACACTATTTCCAATAGAGAGGTGAACTGAACAAATAATAAACAGAGGGCATCATACATTAAATGTTTGTAACAGAAATATACAGATTACTCCCAAGCATCAAAGAACACCCTGATTCCTCAACAGCCCATGAAAGTTTCTCTAAAATTTAACTTATACAGGGAATTAAAACAAGACAAAATAATTGAAATAATTCCATGTATCCTACCAGATCAGAATGATAAAAAGCTTAAAATCACCAGTGATACATCTGATAGAGCATTGACATTCAAAGTGTATGAACTACTCAAAAAACAAAGGAGAAAGAAAACAGCTGATCCACTCAAAGGATGGAGGAAAGAGCTGAACAGAGACTTCACAAATCAAGACATAAAGATGGCTGAGAAACATCTTTAAAAGTGTTCAATATCGTTAATAATTAAGGAAATGGAAATTAAAACCACCTTAAGATTTTATCTTACTCCAGTAAGACTAGCTATGATCCAGAAAACAAAGGATACCAAATGCTAGAGAGGTTGTGGGGAAAGGGGAACACTCATTCACTGCTGGTGGGAATGCAAACTCCTGCAACCCCTATGAAAAAGAGTGTGGAGAACTCTTAAGAAACTGAAAATGAACCTACCTCCTAACCCAGTCATACCACTCCTGGATATATACCCACAAGATTCATCCTATCACAGAGATGCATGCACATCTACATTTATTGCAGCTCTCTTCGCAATAGCTAAGAGCTGGAATTAACAGTTCCTCAAATAACAGGTGGATACAGAAAATGTTGTATATGTACACAATGGAATTGTCTGTAGCCATAAAGAAAGATGACATTATGAACTTTCCACATAAATGGCTGGAACTAGAAACCATTATGCTAAGTGAAGTAACAAAGTCCCAGAAAAACAAACAACACATGGTTTCCCTCATTTGTGGATGTTAACACAAAATCCCTCTTTGAAAGGCAAGTTGAGAAAAGTTAATATTATATTTCTTTTTCTCTGAAAGCAACTGTGCTATTATAATGTGAATCCCTTAACGGACTCTAGAATTAACTTACCACTTAGTTTCAGACCTTATAATTGTGGTATATGGGTGGAGGATATGTATTCATATTTTAGAGTAATATAAAAATTAAAGGGAAATGTGATATCCTAAACATATTTTTGATTAACATACAGTTTATTTTCAGTGGCCATAATTTAGATATATATGTCATGCATTTATAAGCATATTTTAGAGCAATACAAATAAGAGGGAACAACAACACAAAAATGACTAGGTCATATAACTGACTGAAACAGTTAACTTCTGCACAAACAATAAACCTCTGCCCAGAAAAAAAAGAAAAAGACTGAAAAAATGATATAGGAAATGTATGGCAGAATACATGAACTGGGGTTAGGTGGGGGGTATGGAAAAGGTAATGTGTTTAAATTGGACTGAAAAATGATGTATGAAATACACAAAGCGTCAATACAATTTTATAAACAAAAGTATTTAAGCATTCGAGGTCTATAAAAATAAAGAGATGCAACACCCCCCCCCAAAAAAAAGAAAAAAGCACATGTGGTACATAATCTATGATTTATGGGTTTTGTATCCTTGAGGAAAGAATTCTTTTTTTTAACACTTTATTTTATTTATTTTCGTATGTGTATAAATGTACTGTCTGCATGCAAGTTTGTGCACCCGTGTCGTGCAATGCTGCGGAGGTCAGAAGAGGGTGTCGGATTCCCCTGGAACTGGAGTTCTCCTGGAATTGGAGTTTCAGACGGTTCTTGGCCGCCATGTGGGTGCTGGGGATCGAACCCGGGTCCTCTGTAAGAGCGGTCAGTGCTCTTAACCGCTAGGCCATCTCTCCAGCCCAAGGAAAAAATTCTTAATAGTGCTTAGAATCTAACTTCAACAACAACAACAACAACAATAACAACAACAAAAGCCTGTCATGGTGGTGCATGCCTTGCCTTTAATCCTTGCACTCTGGAGGCAGATGCAGGCAGATCTTTGTGAGTTCAAGGCCAGCCTGGTCTACAGAGTGAGTTCCAGGACAGTTGGGGCTACAGGGAGACCCTGTCTCAAAAAGGCCAAAATATGAGTTTTGCATCATTGAAGAAAGAATACTTAATAGTGCATAGGATATAACTTCAATCAAATGTCTTCCAAATTTTGTGGGTTTAAAATGCTAATAAATGTCTAGTTTGAAAAATAAAATTTATTTAAATAAAAAAAAACAGGAAAATAGAAGGGTGGCTAGTCAGGAAAGGAATCAAATGTAGTGAGAAGTGAAACAAAGGATTCATACTGGATAAATATGATTAAATAAATTATATATATGAAAATATTATAATGAATTATCATTATGTATAATTAATATATACTAATCAAACATTCAAGATAAAAAAACAGAATCAACAGACAAGGAGCTCTAATAACTACTCTAACTCATGACAATTGATGATGAATGACTCCTGAATGATGAACATCTCAAAGATAAAATTAAGAATAAAAACCTTAAACTAAATAAAAATGATACTATAATAAAAAATATCTTCTTAATATTTTAAAAAGCAGTCCTAAGAATGAAGAATAAAAGTGTCTACATGAACTAGTAAGAAAGACCAAATATAAATGGCAGTACAAATAAAGACTCTGGGAATGCTAAAAGAAACCAAATATAAACCTCATAGAGAAGAAGTAAAAAAAAATCTTAGGAGGAAAAGTAATGAAATAGCAATAAAATAATACAAAGAAACAATGACTCCAAGACCTAGTTCTTTGAAAATCTAAACAATGTAGATAGACATTAGCCAAGTTAACCAGAAGAAAGAACAAATCCTAATTAATAAAATCAGTGATCAAATTGGAAACATTACAACAGACACCAAAAATCCAGAACATTTTAAGGGAATAATTTAAAAACGTATACTCTATTTACATCCAAATATCTAAAAGAAATCAATGAATTTATAAATTCATACAAACTACTAAAAGTAAACCAAGAGGAGATCAACATGTTAAAAAGACAGATGACAAATAATGAAATTGAAACAGTAATACAGATCATCCAATAAAAAAATCCCAGGCCCAAATGGATTCATGGGAGAATTATACAAGACATTCAAATAACATCTACATGTCATATTATTAAATTATTCAAAACCCCTATAGGGTATTAGACTGCAGGGAATATACTTCAACATAATCAAAGCTACATGCAACAGACCTATAACCAACATATTTGTAAATGGAGGGAAAAAAAGATGGATTACCCAAAACATCAGGATCCAGGCAGGGCTATCCACTATCTCCACTGCTTTTCTTTTCTTTTCTTTTCTTTTCTTTTCTTTTCTTTTCTTTTCTTTTCTTTTCTTTTCTTTTCTTTTCTTTTCTTTTCTTTTCTTTTTCTTTTGGAGACAGGGTCTCCCTGTAGCCCCAGCTGTCCTGGCACTCACTCTGTAGACGAGGCTGGCCTTGAACTCACAGAGATCCGCCTGTCTCTGCCTCCCAAGTGCTAGGATTAAAGGCAAGTGCCACCACACCCAGGTTTCCACTGCTTTTCAATATAGTGATTGAAACTCTTACTAGAGCAATAAAAATGAGAAATGAATTTGAGGGGATACTAATTGGAAAAGAACAGGTCAAATTATTACTATCTGCACATAAAGTATGCTACATAAGAGATCCCAAATATTCTATAATAAAACTTCTAGAATTGATTAATATATTCACTATAGTGGAAATTTCTGAAAGTAACAAACAGGCCTGGAGAGATGGCTTAGCAATTAAGAGTGTCAACTACTCTTGCAGAGGAACTGGGTTCAATTCCAAGAACTCACATGGAGGCTAAGAACCATCTTTAAACTGGATGTGGTTGCGTATGGCTTTAAACCAAGTATTCAGGAGGCAGAGGCAGGTGGATCTCTGTCAGTTCATGGCCAGCCTGGTCTACAGAGTGAATTATAGGACAACTGGGGTTATAGGGAGACCCTGTCTCAATAAATAAATAAATTAATTAATTAAATTAAATATTAAAAATAAGTAATAAAAATCTGTAGCTTTTTTATATACCAATAATAAGCAATCAGACATATTATTCAAAAATTATCTTATTCACAATAGCCTCAAAAATATTTAAGAATAAACCTAACTGAAGACCTTAAATATCTCTACAATGAAAATTTTTAATCTTTATCAAAAGTGATAGATGAAGATACTAGTAGTTGAGGAACCTACATTTCTCATGAACTGGTAGAATAAATGTTCACAAAATGACCGTTCTACCCAAAGAAATTTACTGATTCAGTCCAATGTCAATCACAATCCTAATGACTTTATTCACAGAGCTAGAATAAACCATCCTAAATTTCATATGGAATCACAGAAGAACCCAAATAGCCAAAAAATATTCGGCAAAAGAAGTAATCCTGGGAGGATTACTACACCAGATCTCAAAACATATTAAAGAGCTTTGGTCATGAAACGCCATGGAGGTACTGGCACAAAAAAACAGGCATATTGATCATTGGAACGTAACTGAAGACTCAGACATGAGGTCAGGAGATGATGGCCACCAGATATTTGACAAAGGCTCCAAGAGCACACACTGGAGTATGACCGCATGCTCCAGTGTGTGTTCTTGGAGCCTTTTGTGCAGAAAACTGGGTCTCTACCACTAGAACAATAAAATTGAACATTTGTCTTTCGTGGGGAATAAAAGTCACATCCAGTGAATCAAAGAGCTCAAAATAAAACTGGAAACTCTGAAAGTGCTAGAAGAAAATGTAGGCAATACAGTACAAATTAGTAGTAAGAAAATACTTTTTATATTTGACATCAGTGGGTCAGGAATTAAGGTCAACAAATGGGAATTTGTTAAATGAAAATTATTCTATACAATAGGAACAATGAGGGAATTGAAGAGGAAAGCCACTGAGTGGAGAGAAAAGGTTCACCTGCTATATATCCAACAGAGGATTAATTTCTAGACACAAAAAGATCTCAAAAAACAAAGAAATGGAGTGCTGGGACCAGAGGGGCCGGTGCTAGTGGCCTGAACCTTGGTGTGGGCGGGAGTAGTTACCTGGGCAGGCATCTGCCGCCTCTGCCGCAGGTAGGGGGCCATGGGTGGACCGTCCTAGTCTCTTTTGTGCTGGGACCAGAGGGGCCGGTGCTAGTGGCCTGCACCTTGGTGCGGGCGGGAGTAACTACCTGGGCAGGCATCTGCCGCCTCGGCCGCAGGTAGGGGGCCGTGGGCGGACCGTCCTAGTCTCTTTTGTCATAGTGGCCTGCACCTTGTTGCGGGCGGGAGTAGCTACCTGGGCAGGCATCTGCTGCCTTTGACGAAGGTAGTGGGCCGTGGGCGGACCGTCCTAGTCTCTTTTGAGCTGGGACCAGAGGGGCCGGCGCTAGTGGCCTGCACCTTGGTGCGGGCAGGAGTAGTTACCTGGGCAGGCATTTGCCGCCTCTTCCGCAGGTAGGGGGCCATGGGCAGACTGTCCTAGTCTCTTTTGTGCTGGGACCAGAGGGGCCGGTGCTAGTGGCCTGCACCTTGGTGCGGGCAGGAGTAGTTACCTGGTGATGTGGAAGCGCAACTTGGTGATGATGTCAGTGATGATGGTGAGGATGATGTGGAAGGGGAGGAGATGATGTCAGTGATGATGGTGATGAGGATGTGGAAGAGGAGGTCATGATGTCACTGATGATGTTGATGACGATGTGGAAGAGGAGGA
>VZQC01015256.1:566791-722915 GCA_009823505.1 Rhizomys pruinosus | reverse complement strand
AAAAATGGAAAAAAAAAACTGAGAGAGATATGCAGGACAGTCATGGCAGAATGCATGATCTCGGTTGGGGTGGGGGTGGGGGGGGAAGGGAAGGGGAGATATGCCTGAATTGAATTGGAAAATGCTGTATGAAATGCACAAAGCATCAATAAAAAAAATGTTGTGAAAAAAAAAAACAACAACAAAGAAATGAGAAAATAAACTACCCGGTATAAAAAAAAAAATAGATAAGTATCTGAACACAGATTTCTGAAATGAATTGAAATGGCTAAGAAATATCTTTATTTTATTCTATTTTTTATGTGTATGGATGTACTCTCTGCATGTAGGTTGGTGCACTCATGTCATGCAATACCACAAATGTCAGAAGAGGGTGTCAGATTCCCCTGGAAATGTATGTAAAGACAGTTCTTAGCCACCATGTGGGTGCTGGGAATCAAACCCAGGTCCTCTGCAAGAGCAGTCAACGCTCTCAACCACTGAGCCATCTCTCCAGCCCCAGAAATAACTTTAAAAGTGCCCAGCATCATTAGTAATTAGACAAATGCAAATCAAAACTACTTCAAGATTCCATGTTACCCCATTCAAACTGGTTAGGATCAAGAGAACAAAAGACTCCAAATGCTGGTGAGTATGTGAAGAAAGGGGGACATTCAATAATTATGGTAGAAATGCAATCTTTTGCAACTAGTCTGGAAAGCAGTGTAGAGAATTCTTAAATAGTAAAGTGGATTTATACTATGATATGATTATACCACTCATTATACCATTCATATACCCAAAGGACTCTTCATACTGTACAGATAACCGGTACGTCCATCCATGTTTGTTGCTGCTCTTTTCACAATAACTAAGAATTGGAAACAGCATAAATGTCCCTCAAATGATGAATGGATAAAAAACATGTAGTACAATTACATGATGGAGTTCTACTGAGTGGTTAGGGAAGATGAAATTAAGAAATTTCCAGGTAAATGGATGGACCTGGAGATTGTTATACTAAGTGATGTAACACAATTGCAGAAAAGCAAGCAAAGTATTTTCTTCCTCATTTGTACCCAGATGAGTTTGATGCAGTTTCATATAGTGGAAGCTGTCAGGGTGTGAGCTCCAGAAGCCCATTGGAATGCAGAGACACCTAAGATCCCTTGTTGCCCAAGAACATGCTCCAAAAGGCTAGACTTTGGGTGTGCTATAACAGGCCATCACCGATTACTCAGGAATCTTCCGCCTTGCCCTTCGAAAACAGATTCCTGCAAAGTATGCTACCCACCCCACTCTCACTGAATCCCTCTCCCACTTTCTCCCTTAAATTCCCAAGCCAGACACCATTCTGTGCTTGGCTCTATCTTTCCCCCGAGCCTAGCCATGGCTACCCTGAATTAAATTCTGCTCAGAAGAATTTAGACCTCATGACCTTTCATTTCGGGGGGGGGGGGAGTGCACTATAACCTTACAGAAACCTACTCAACACATCTAGAGCCACTCTGTTAAAGATCTACTCTCTCTCTCTCTCATGCCGCAGCATACATTTGCCAAGAGTTCTTTTGCTATGGGTGGGTGCTGCTGCCCATTTCCCTAGTTCTATGCTAGATGTTTGTTTGCATGACTCAGCATGGGTCTTGCACATGCTGCCACCCTTGTTGTGAATAAACTGCTATGGACCTGAAAATCCCTGGTCCACAAAGCTACTCCAAGCACTGGTGGCATTATAATGTGATTTAGAGTTCTTTGGCTTATTTCCTTCCTTCATCATGTTCTGTCTTTTGCATTCATTTGCTTTCCCTTCTAAATTTTTACCATAACTCAATCCACGTTGAAAAGATGCTGCCACCATGTACTTGGGCTTCCAGAACCATGAGTTCATTTTTCTTTTCCTCTCCATAGTCTCCAACCTAAGATCTATTGTTAGAGCAAAAGCAAGCTGAGACAATGTCCATGAGTCAATGAGCTAAAATAGAATTGTACAGTCACCAAGAAGAGATGATGAGTCTGCACTGCAATTGTGACTATGTTTAATTGTTTATTTTTGCTACTTCTTTTTTTTTAAACATAGGCACTTGGAGCTATAAACTTTCCACTTAGATCTGCATTTAAAATCTCTCAAGGGTTTTGTTGTGTTGATTAGTTTTAGTTTAAAGCCATTTTGTAAGATATTTGAATTGCCACTCCTACTTGCTTTTTAATGTCGTTGGCCTGGAATAATAATTTCCATCTTTTCATCGTAAGGTAGTACCTTTCCTTGAAGGTGAGATGGGTTTCTTGCAGACAACAAAAAGATAGATTTAATCCATTCATTACCCTGTGTCTATTAACTAGGGATTTAAATCCACTGCTCTTTAGACTTATTATTTAAAAATATGTATTCTTTCACATCATTTGGATTTCTTTTTGCATTCTTGTCTAAATTTGTGTTTCCAAGGTTATCACCTCATTTACTTTCTTGCCACTGCCCCTTGGGTAGAGTCATCCCTTCTTTTCTTCAATTCTTTTTATTATTGTGTCACAAATTCCTTGAAAGGCTGGTATTCTTAATACAAATTCTTTCAGCCTATTCATGTCATTGAAGATTTGTGTTTCACCTTGAACTATAATAGACATTTTTTTCTGGGTAAAGTATTATGCATTGTCACTTATGATCATTTAGATCCAAGAATAATTTGGTCCAGGTTGTTCTGGTTTTCAGAGTGTGCATTTAAAAGTCATCTGTATTTCTAATGGTTTTTCATTTATAGATGAATTAAAACAACTTTTCTTGCAACTTTTGGTATTCACTCTTTGTTCATTAAGTTAGTGTTTTTATTATGACTTAAAACAACATTTTTTTGCAACTTTTGGTATTCATACTTTGTTCCTTATATTAGTGTTTTTACTATGGCATGGGGAGTTTCTTTTCTGTTCATATTGATCTATTGTTCTATCTCCTCTTTGTATTTGTATGGACATGTCTTTCCTTAACTTTGGGAAATTCTTGTCAACAATCCTGTTGAAAATCTTGTCAATACAATTATCATGAGATTCTTCTCCTTCCTCTATACATATGGTGTTCAAATTTGGGCTTTTCATGGTGCCCCACATTTCCCAGATATTCCATTACTGTGTTATTTTTCAAACTTTTCATAATCTTCACTTTAACAGTCTAATTCATCAACTTTCTTGTCCAGTGTTTTTTATATTTTATTGTTATTAAACTTTTTCCATAGGTCATACATCATTTCTGAATCAAATCTAGAGTTGCTTCCTTTTCCATGCCCCCCACCCCACCTGAGTCCCTGCACTCTGCCATACATGTCCTGCATCTTTGTATGAGTCTTTCCAGAGTTGTTTTTTTCAGTTCTTTTGTTGTTCTCTCCAACTCGTATTGCTACAGTATATATATATATATATATATATATATGTATATATATATATATATATATATATATAGATATATATATATATATATATATAGAGAGAGAGAGAGAGAGAGAGATGTATATATGTATATATATATATATGTGTATACTGTATATGTATAAGTGTATGTATACTTGTATAAGTATATGTATAACTGTATAAGTATATGTATACTTCTTTTCTGAAGCATGAGATGACTTTCTTCTTTATAGACTGGACACCGGCTGAAATCCCATTAGTGGCTCTCCGAGACCTCCATGAACAGGAAGATAGATGACCCACATTCACAGGATATTTCAAGAGATGCCCCCATGCATAATCCCCTAAGACTTGGTTGACCTCTGAGGGCAGGGAACAAAGTTATCCCTTGATCCGTTGTTTTTATTCAGTTTTCTATTCCATTCATTCAATTTTTTCCTAAAAGATGCCATGTTTTCCTTAAGAAAGTGCTTGAAGGTTCCTCCTTGGCAATCCCAAACAACCATCAATCCTGCACTTTTGCTCCACATTGGGGTCTTTCCCTCCTATGGTCCCCCAAATGAAGTCCAGTAAGCACACATCCTGTCTCAATCCCCCTGTATTGGCCTCCATGTTACAGCCCAGGTAGTCCAACAACAGCAGTCTATATTCTGATGAGTCTGACATCCCCTTAGCTTTTTAGTCCACAAGCTGGGTATGTCAGTAGTCCCCATCTGGCATTGAAGGTTTTGAAGTTTCTTGGAAAGACATGAGTCCTCAGTCCATATTGGGAGGTTAAAAATCTGTGTCTCATGTCTTTGAGGAGTGCCAAAAGTCCACAGAGTAGATGCACTTGCCAGTAAGAATTGAAGACAGGACCAACAACAGTACTTTCTCTTTTTTTCTTTTTGTCTTTTTACTAAGATCTCAAGTTTTATATCTGCAGTACAGTTTCTCTGGTCTTATAGATTATTTATTTCTGGTTGTACTTTCCTGTAGGATGCTTAAGGACACACAGCCTAGATTAACCAAGGTTTTTGTTTTCTCAAGGTCAGTTGAGGATCTGATCATCAGGGGTCTCTCTGGGTTTTTTTGGGGGGAGGAAGATGGAGTGCTTTGTTCCTTTCAGCTTTTCATTTACCAGTTCCATCCACCCGAGGACAAAATCAGGACTTTCTAGACCAGGCTTTCTTTTCTGAAGCATGAGATGACTTTCTTCTTTATAGACTGGACACTGGCTGAAATCCCATTAGTGGCTCTCTGAGACCTCCATGAACAGGAAGATAGATGACCCACATTCACAGGATATTTCAAGAGATGCCCCCATGCATAATCCCCTAAGACTTGGTTGACCTCTGAGGGCAGGGAACAAAGTTATCCCTTGATCCATTGTTTTTATTCAGTTTTCTATTCCATTCATTCTATTTCTGAGTGGTTCTCTCATTGTTTCAATTGACTTATTGGGTGTTTCATCTCCTTTTCAGCTCATTTTCTTCAATATTTATATTCTTTTTCTGAATTCAGTAAGAAGTTTATTATTTTCTTATTTTAGTTGTTAGATTTGTTTGTGTGGTCTTTAATTTTGATTAAGACTTTGGTCATGTTTATGGCTGTTCTTTGAAATTGTGTGTTGGAGGCCAGGCATGGTGGCGCACATCTTTAATTCCACCACTCGGGAGGCAGAGGCAAGTAGATCACTCTGAGTTCAAGGCCAGGCTGGTCTACGTAGCAAGCTATAGGTCAGCTAGGACTAAAGGGAGACCCGGTCTTAAAAAAGACCTAAATAAATAAATAAATAAATAAATAAATAAATAAATAAATAAATAAATAAACAAATAAGTTGTGTCCTGGGTAATCTCTAGGATCTCTTCATTGTAAAACTCTCTATAGAACTGGTGATATCTGGTGGGGACATATTTTGGTTTTTCAGATTATTATTATTGGTTATTTTGTCATTTGGATTTGTTTCTTTTGAGATTCTGTTATGAAACCCATGTCTTTCTTTGTTGAGTGAAGACTAATTTTGGTTTGATTCTTAATATCCCTTGGTTTTATTCTCATTAGGTATGAAAATCTGGTTGATCTAGGCTTCATATATTCCCTTTTGATTTTATATTGGATGTAGAAAAGGACTCTAGTCCAACAACACAAGAGCTACTAAAGAAGTCCAAATCAGGCACCAATGAGATAGTGTCAGGCTTGCTTCCTGGGTCTGGGCCCCTAGTAGCCACTAGGAACAAAAAAATTTGGGAAGCTCACTAGGCGACATCTGGATTCAAGTCTTCTCAAGTAGTCTGCAAATGTTTCAACCCGTAATAAATGTCAGATAATTCTATCCCTGTAGCATAGGGAGAGGCTTCAGATTGTCCCAGTGTAGTAATATGAGCATGATGCATTTTGGCAAGCTAACCACCATGGGGATGCTGGATCCTGGGACTCTAAGGTAGTCTGGAATAAACTGAATTCATAATTTTCAGTTTTTCTCTCCAATAACACACTTTTCATAAATATTATTGAAAAATATGGATCGAATGAAGACCAAACACAGATATACATTCACATAATGAAATGGGGAAAATTTATCAAACCTGGGCAGAGAAGGTGATCGTTATAGCCAGGACCTAATTTAAATATTTTTCTGAAAGATCCCCAGTTTCTGTTAACATTTTTTCGGCTAGAGAGTTAAGGATTTTCACAAAACTTAACTGATAGTATATAAAAAGGATATTATTCTTTTGCCAGGCAGAAATATATTAAACTACATTAAAATAGCAAATGAACCATGTTTTTATCATTACATACATGACCTTGAGCTAAACCTCAGAAGCATTTGTATCACCCTCAAATTTTCTGAGAAAATCTTACAAACAATATTATGAACCATAAAAGAATTTGATATCCTTGTGAGCTATATATGTTATTTTGACCTTTTCAATGTATCGTTATCTATACACTTATACAAAGCAGTTAATAAACCAGTTTTTATTGTCACTTGCTAAAGAAAAGTTTTATAGATAAAAAATATACAACAATTTTTTCCATAATCTTTTAAACTTGCATATAGATTATGTCCTTTACTTAGTATAGGCTCTATAGTCAGAAATAAAAGAGTGTTAAGACAGTTAAGCAGGAATCTTAAAGAACCTTACACCCGGGGCTGGAGAGATAGCCTAGCGGTTAAGAGCACCGACGCTCTTGCAGAGGACCCGGGTTCGATCCCCAGCACCCATATGGTGGCTGAGAACCGTCTGTAACTCCAATTTCAGGAGAACTCCAGTTCCAGGGGAATCCGAGACCCTCTTCTGACCTCCGCGGCATTGCACGACACGGGTGCACAGACCTGCATGCAGACAGTACATTCATACACATACAAAAATAAAAAAAATAAAATAAAAAAAAAGAACCTTACACCCAAACCCTTCTTGATTAAATACCATTTTCTCTTTCTGTTTTATTTTTATTGAGCATTTATACATCTCATTCAATGGTTCCCAATCAAACCTAACTCCCTATGCCCCACCCCTTCATCAGCACTCATACATTACAACCTCCAAGCTAAGCCCCATCTAGTCAAGCACCCAAACCCAGACATCCTCCAGTGCAAATAGATAGACTGGAGTCTGATCGGCATATCTAGGAATAGTAGATAAGGTATACCTTCCTCACCCAACAGTAATCAGTCTCTTGTAGTTCTCAGTCTTATGTCAGTCCCTATTTCTCTTGCTCCAAATTAAGACCTTATCCCTGTTGGCATGGGTCCCATATCTGTTGCCTACATTACCACTCCCAGTCAATTTTAAGTCATTTCTCTGTGTTAATGCACCAACACTGGCTCCTATAACCTTTCTGCCCCTTCTACCACAATGATCCCTGAGCTGGGGGAAGCGGAAGTTTAATATAGGAGATCTATCTAGGGATGTACACTCTGGGTCCTCCCATTCTTTGGAGCTTCACTAGTTGTGGCCTTCTATTTGCCTCACACTCTGTTGTGTACCAAAACATTACTGGTGAGAAATGAGATGTGTGATGGTTTTCTCTCTACCCTTCATTCTGTGTGTAGTAGATTCTCTTAGGAATCATGATTTTTCAGATGTATATGCTCTGTGTCTGAATAGCTGTCAAATGAATTTGGTAGTAGCCTCTATCTTTTGCAAAGAGTAACTTTTTGATGAGTGGCATAAAATATGCTTGCTTATAAATATAAGAGCCCATAGTGTAGATAAGGAATTTCATATGTCTAGAGATGTGACAACCCCACACCTATAAACTTTCGTCTATGCATTTTGTTCTTTCCAGCCCAGTGCTTTTTGCTGATTTTATGGTGGTTCTCATTGGTTTACTCCCATTGAGAGGTTTCCAAGTCCAGTTAGATAGCTGTTGACCATCCTCAGACAACAGTGGCTCTACGACAACAATAGAGGTAGTGTGCTGGGCAGCTCATCATAGTTGTTAGAGTTTGGCACTGAGTTACACCATTGATTGATTTTTCTCTCATAGCAGTGTGCATATTGCCTGGAATTATGTGTGCTTAACTTCAGACGAAAAGGGTCAATATCCTTAGTAATTTGAGAAATGCAGATAAAAAACAATTTAAGTTTCTAATTTATCCCAATAAGACTGGCTAAGATAATGAAAAGGAAATAAAAAGGATGCTGTTGAGGGTGTGGAGAAAGGAAAACTCTCATTCACTGTTTCTGGGAATTCAGAGTGGTGCAGCCACTATGGAAGCCATTGTGGGGAACTAAAAAAAAAAAAAATGAAGCTGGGTATGGTGGTCAATGCCTTTAATCCCAGCACTTGGGAGGCAGAGGCAGGCAGATCTCTGTGAGTTCAAGGCCAGGCTGGTCTACACAGTTAGTTTCAGGACAGCTGGGGCTACAGAGAGACCCTGTCTCAAAAACTCTAATAAATAAATAAATAAATAAATAAATAAATAAATAAATAAGAATTTACCATATGCCCAGTTATCCCAATAAGACTGGCTAAGATAATGAAAAAGAAATACAGAGGATGCTGTTGAGTGTGTGGAGAAAGGAAAACTCTCATTCACTGTTTCTGGGAATTCAGAATGGTGCAGCCACTATGGAAGGCATTGTGGGGAACTAAAAAAAATGAAGCCGGGTGTGGTGGTCCATGCCTTTAATCCCAGCACTTGTGAGGCAGAGGCAGGCAGATCTCTGTGAGTTCGAGGCCAGGCTGGTCTACACAGTAAGTTTCAGGACAGCTGGGGCTACAGAGAGACCCTGTCTCAAAAACTGTAATAAATAAATAAATAAATAAATAAATAAATAAATAAATAAGAATTTACCATATGCCCAGTTATACCAGTCCTTGGCATATACTAGAAGGACTCATCACACTGCAAAGATACCTGTACATGCATGGAAGTTGCTGCTCTCTTCACAATAGCGAAGAGATGGAAACGATGTAAATGTCCCACAACTGAACAATGGATTATGAAATTGTCATAAAATGGAGTACAAAGTAACAAATGATGAAATTATTAAATTCTCAGGTAAATTGTTGGAATTAGAGAATGTTATTCTGAGTGAAGAAACACAAAGGCAGAAAACAAGTTGATGTATGTTCTCCCTGATTTGTGGGTTGTAGTACCAATTCCCTTACCTAAGTATATACCCTGATATAACACCAGGAGCCAAGAAATTCGAAAGGATGCATGGAGGTAAAAGAAAATCCCAAAATGTGGGCATTAGGGAACAGATGTTACTGGGAGGGCTCTCAATGGTTGTGGTTTTGGGTTGAGAGGGGAGGAAGGGGTGATAAATGGGGGATATGAAAGGGGGTGGGAGAGCTTAGAAGATGTGGAGGGTGTAGAAGATATGGGTCCCGGGGCTGCGGAAGGAGAATCAGGTGGTAAGGGATGAATAAAGAATAGAGATAATTGGAACTGGAAAGGCTTGGACACCCAGAGTATATTGGTACGTCCCCAAGACATCATGAGAAATTCAGATACACTGTCTGAACTTACTGCACAGGCTGTGCAATCTGGTGGCTGTGTGACTGTGAACACAGTGCAAAACAGAAGATATCTGTTTTGAATGGTTAGTGAGAGGAATCCAAGTGACTCTCAGAACAAAGCAAGCTATCTCCAAAGCTCTTGATTATCACCAGAAATAGAAAATAAGACTCTACTGTTCAAAACAGGACATGTTTCAGGGATAGAATTTAAATTAATGGAACAGGAACTGATCTGGAAACTTTCTATCTGAAGTTACTTTCTGTTTCTTAAGCCTCTCCCAATATCTTTCTCTTCCTCCCTCCCCATCTCCACTTACACACACACGCACACACACACACACACACACACACACACTATATATATACATATATAATTTCTCTAAGTAACCACCAAATTACCTGCACAGTTATTCAACTTGAAATTATTTTGCAGGTTATGTTAAAATACCACACTGCACCTAAGAAGCAATCCCTGACCTGAATATAATCTGTCAGGCTGCACAGATGGTCACATTTAGAGGGATTTCTTACTTCTGACATACTTATGTGAACCTAATATTGGATTCTTTGAAGCATAAGCAGTCAGTTTCTATGGTCCATTTCACTCTTGGCTTGCATCGGTTTTCATTTCAGTGGATGCTATCCTTAGTAAAAATTTAAAAATATTACTATTTTAAAAAATATCTTGGGACTGGAGAGATGGCCTAGCAGTTAAGAGCACCTGCTGCTCTTGCAGAAGACCTGGGTTTGATCCCCAGTACCCACATGGTGGCTGAGAACCGTCTGTAACTCCAATTCCAGGAGTTCTCCAGTTCCAGGGGAATCCGACATCCTCTTCTGACCTCTGTGGCATTGCACGACAGGGGTCCATAAACCTACATGCAGACAGTACATTCATACACATAAATAAATAAATGACAAATAAAATAAAAAAAATATCTCGTTGGCTATTTATTGAATTTTTCCTATGAGTATTAGGCTCCCCAGAAGGTCTAATAACCTTGCAGGGTATTCTTTATTTCATACTTCTCTTAAACACATATATGGCTCACCTGTTATACTCTGGACAAGTCCAATTATGCTTCTGCTTTCTGATGATAGACATAAATTAGCAGTTCACAGTATGCTCTGGGTGAAGTCTCTGATTTCCTGTAATACCTAGATTTGATTTTTTTGCCTGCTGGCTTACAGCAGTCATTTAATATAATTTATTAAATTGTTACTGTCCTAAAAAGGAGCCACATCCTAAGCAGAACAATACTTCATTATTTTGTTTTAGTTTCCACAACATTGAAAACAAGAGAGAATATAGTTTAAAATAATTATTAGTGTTTAATTTGTTTGTCCATATTAATTTTAGTCTAAGTGGTGTAGTTTCCTTACACTGAGTTCTTATATCTTAAACATTACTAAGAACAGAACATGTACAGTATGGTCAGGGGTGAACCACCCACAGATTAGTAACATGTAAGGAGTAATGGCAAATAATCTGAACATGTATTTCAGAATAAAAAAGAACTATGATAAAGTGTCCCAGAATGGAGAGAAATTCTTGTAGATCTTTCAGGCCAAGGTGGGTTAGCATGTCTACTCAGCTACATATTTACTCCTAAGTATCCTTCTTCAATTGTTAAATTTCCATATTTCTTAATATACCATTAGAAATTAAAAGACACATTATTTTGCTAATAAGAATAGTTAGATAAGGAACCAGAGAGATTATACTGTAGATAAAGTTAATTCTACTATAGAAGGGTATTGACAATGGAAATTGGCTTCTAATCTCTGCTTGTGCACTAAGGCACACTTATGGATACACACACACACACACACACACACTATGCACACATAATAGTAAATCTAAAATTTATATACATATGGTAATAGGTATTTACAATACTTTTGACTTCAAAATCTATTATCACTGAAAGCATAGTAATCATTTTTCTAATGTTTATATCCCTTGTTATGAATGAAATCCCCCACAATTATGAATTAGACACTGATATTTGTAAAGAAAGACTTTATTTGAAGTTTGAAATTTCCTGAGAAATAATCACAAAATTTTTGTCTCTCTTCATAACAGATATTTCTTTAATTTTACATTATAAAATTTACAGTTTATTAAGCATATTCTTTTGTGATTCTCATTTCAGAGATAAAGAAATTGAATCAGACAAGGGTTATTAACCTGCTCAAAGCTGCATAACTGATAAACTGAAACTCGTGCTGTTGGGTGCCAGATTGTAGTCTGGTTAAGTAATGAGACTTTACAGCAATGAAATCTCAATTTCAAAATGACTGTTACTTGCCCCAATATAAATTTCAGAAATGCATATATTTTTAAAACTGAATGAGTTCTTTCTAAGGTAAGATGTTTCTTGTTTTTCTTTGTGTTTATGGTGATTAGTGTTCTGGTTTCCATTCCTTTTATTTTTTTGGTTTCCATTCTTATGTCTTCCCATACTATACATTATGACAAACTTAAGGAAGAAATGTATGGTGGTCAGAACATGTGACTTCACATAAAAATCAATTAGAACCTTTGACGTCTACTCCTACAAAGTTAAAATATCATGTATGAAAATTATTTGGTATTTACCCCCTCATGGTACTTAATTCATCTTCACCAGAAAGTAAGCTTGCAAGTGAGTCTTGGTGACTACCCATCAAGAATTAAAAGATGAAGGGTGAAAAACTATAACTGCAGTTTACCAAAGATATACCTGCAAGTACCACCTTAGTAATTCAGCTTAACCTTAGATCTAATAATGTCCATCAATATCATATCCTAAGGAAAGAATGAGGGCAATCCCTTTTGAGGGCATTATTCCCTAAAATGCACACAGACAGTCCAATCCTCTGAAAAAATGAAATGCTTTACTTGTATTTCCTGGAGCAGTGATAATATACTCTGGCAAAGCAAACTTAAAGAGAGAAAGGGTTGATTTTTCTTAAAATTCCAGTTTATACTGCATCATTATCAGGAGGTCAAAGCAAGAATTTAAGGCAGCTTTTCACATCACAGCCACATTCTAGAGCAGGGATGAATAAACACATGCATATTTAGTATTCAGCTAACCTTCTCTCATTTTAAATAGTCCAGGGCCCCATACCAGGGAAAGATACTGTGTACTTTCAGACTAGGTAATTTATAATCAATTAAGACATTCAGAGCAAGATCTACTAACATGCCCATAGGCCAACCTGAACTATACATAGCACTGGGATATTTTTCCATGTGATACTAGATTGTGAGATGTTGAAAATCTAAACTAATCATTACATCAATGCTATAAAAATGTTAAGGTTATGGAAAATAAAGAAAAACTGGAATAATGTCACATGTTGAAGAATATCAAGGAGAAATAGTAAGAAAATTAATAGGTCCATTTTGGATGAGATTCTGAAAGCCCTAGCTCCATAAAAGAAAAGATATTAGTGGACAAAATACTCAATGGAAAAATCCAAGTACAGTTATCAGAGTTGTTATAATAGAGATTCATTAGTTTAAATCTATGTGAAAGCTCATATAAGCTGTTAACATAAGACACATCTTGGAAAGATTGTTTGTATTTATTCCCTGCAAACTTCACAACACGTCTGTATATTTGTAATCCTTCAAAAAACACTTAATGTTGCAGTAGTGATAAGTGCTATTTAAGGGAAGAGCAGGTGCTGTTCAGAGTAGCTGTGGATAAAGGTCTATGGCAGGAGCAGACAAAACTCTGGTTGACAACAGTCCTTCTCTAGCCTGGTGCTGAGGCTGGAATTTAATGATGATTTTGATCTTCATAAAGTTTGATAAAGAAAACTGGTGGTATGGAACACAGACCTTATTTGAACTGCAAAATTGGCTTTTACACAAAAAATCTGCTTCTCATGTTTGAAATACTATGTAAATATCATTAAGAACAATAATTAAATTAAAAGTGGAAAATAGGGGGAAGGGAGAGCTGGCCTAGTTGTTAGGAGCAAGAACTGCTCTTCCAGAGGACCTGGGTTTGATCCCCAACACCGACATGGAGGCTGAGAAACATCTTTGACTCCAATTCCAAGGGAATCCGACGCCCTCTTCTGACCTGTGCGGCACTGCACTACACAGGTGCAACAACCTACATGCAGACAGTACATTCATACACATAAAAGATAAATAAATAAATTTTAAAAAGTTTTTAAAAAGTGGGAAATAGTATTGTACTATTGAAGTGAAGGAAGACATGAGCAAGATAAAGTCATAGGATGCTGAAATGCAGAGCAAAGATCCATGTCAATGCTCCACTACAAATTCCAAGAAAGAGGATGTCTGAAATGCAGGTGAGTTTGAACCACATTAATGCAAGTTTATCAAAATGATCATCATCCAGATCCATATTCATGAAAGTAAAGAATGGCAAAGTCAGAAGGTTTCTTAGAATGAAATCCTCAAATTCCAAGCACATGCGCATGTGCAAGAGAGAGAGAGAGAGAGAGAGAGAGAGAGAGAGAGAGAGAGAGAAATGAGAATATGATAATGCAAGGAAAAATTGGTTTCCTCAATTTAGTCATGTTTATACCCAAAAATTAAACATCTCGTATTTAAAGAATATGTCTCCACCCTCCAACAAAAAACAGAAGACAGTTGTGTGCTGTCAGACTCTGAGTATGGTATAGAAGAAGATCTGTTGTATGTAGATTGCAGAGTTTAATGATGTTTTCAGAAAGTAGGCTCTGTCTTATTTCAAATCAACTCTCATGGGGAATGTGTGTAAGTCTATAGAACAGTTCAAAAGTTAGGCTGAACCATTGTATTTATATTGAGCAATGGCTCCCAGTTCTTCAGGGAAACCACAGCTATACCTACTCTGTTTTGCTTTTTTTGTCTTGACAACACATATTACATTCAAAAATGCTTCCAATGTTTGCTTTAGGTAAAAAAAAATGTTTTAACATTCCAAGTACAATAGAATATTCTTGAAAGTGTGTAATTAAAAATATGTTTTCCTTTAGGCATCTTTCATAAACTTCTTTGTGAAAATATGAATTTTGTAACTCAATGCATTGTGAATACTCTTTGGATAAAAATCACTGAGTCTTTTTTTAATTCTCCTAATCCTCATTATTTTGAGCTTTAAGTTGGTAGTATAAGGGCTCAGTAAGTACGGGAACAATTCTAAGCGACTGATAAATGTTAGACTTTAAAAATCAGACTTAAAAAGTAAAAGTAGCTACATATTTTTGCATATGAAAAAGATTGCACATGAACTGATGATTTTAAATATTCGCTGAGTAAGGGTGAAGTAAAAAAATGCTAAAGGTTAAAGAACCTTCTTTGGTAAACGAGTTTGAAAAGATAGCTCTATATTTTATTCAGTTGCCCTTGAACTTTCTTGCCACAAAAACAAATGAAATGTCTATGTGCATGCCATTATTGTTTGTAATAATGATGATTTAAGTGACAGTGTTAAAAAAGCATGGGAAAAAAACATTCCCTGGGAAGAAAAGGCAGAAGTTTTTTGAAAAAAAGATAAAAATTTAGAGCTAGAGAGATGGCTCAGCAATTAAGAGCACTGCTGTTCTTTCAGAGGTCTCAGGTTCAGTTCCCAACACCTGTCGAAGTGTTCAGCCATAAAGACGGAAATGGCTAAGAGGATGCCCGTTTCCCCAGGAAAACTAAAATGAGTTGAAGGGTTTGCTGCAAGTGATAAAATTTATGATGCTCAGTTACTATAAATCCTCACGCTTATCAGACTGAACAACTATTTTCCATATAGTCAGATATGATACAGTGTTTATAAGACACTGTTTTAACTAAATCAAGAATTTGGCAGGTCAAATATCAAAGTTTGAGTTACATACAGATCAATATGTAGAGACATTTATCAACATTTAAAATTTTCTAAAAATTTTTACAATATTTCATTGAAGTTTCTTGCATTTTGTACAGCGTTACTCAGTCCAACTTAGAATCCTTCCCCTTCCCATGCCTCCCAACACACCCGAGATCATGCATTCTGCCATACATGTCTTCTATGTTTTTCTGGGTCTTTGTAAAGTTTTTATATATGGAGATTTATTGTTAAGGGTAAAAGTTTACTGTTTCAGTGAGTTCTTTGTCCCAGTACTATGGGATATATATATATATATCTATATATATAGATATATATTATATATATCCCATAGGCCAAACTTATTGTCCTTTGAGAATAAACTGTGTTAATTCCAAATGATATTTTGGAATTCACATTTTCCCTTTTAAGTTTATATTACTGTAAAATATGCATACACACCCTCTACCCATATTCCAAAATTACAAAGTCTGAAAATAAATGGTACATTAATTCTAAAGTCTGTTAAGGGATTCACATTATAAGAGCACAGTTGGTTTCAGATAAAAATAAATATACCATTAATGTTGCTCAGTTTTCCTTACAACTAGGGATATGGTGCTAGCATTCATAAATAAGGGATAGCATTCCCTGTTTATTTTTCTGGGACTATGTTACTTCACTTAGCATAATAGCTTCTAGATCCATCCATTTGCCTGTAGCATTCATGATTTCATCTTTAGTGCTGCATAGAACTCCTTTCTATTGATGTACCACATTTTCTTTACCCACTTGGGTTGGTCACAGCTCTTCGCTATTATGAAGAGACCTGCAATTAAACATAAATGTGCATGTATCTCTGTGGTAGGATGGGTCTTGTAGGTTTATACCAAGGATTGGTATGACTGAGTCAGGTGGTAGGCTCATTTTGAATCTTCTAAGGGTTCTCCACACTGCTTTCCATTGGGGTTGCACTAGATGGCATTCCCATGAGGAATGGATGGGATGAGTGTTCTCCTTTCCTCACAACCTCTCCAGCATTTTGTATCCTTTGTTTTCTAAATCATAGTAAGTCTTTTTGGAGTTAGATGAAACCTTAAGATAGTTTTACTTTGAATTTCCTTAATTGTTAGTGTTGTTGAACACTTTTAAAAAATGTTTCTCAGCCATCTTTACTTCTTCATTTGTGAAGTCTCTGCTCAGCTCTTTATTCCATTTTTGAGTGAGTCATTTTTTTCTTCCTCCATTGTTTGAGTAGTTTATACACTCTGGATGTTAATGCTCTAACAGATGTTTCACTGAAGAAGGTTTCTTCCCACTTTGTGGGTTTTCTATTCCTTTCTTTGATTGATTCTTTCACTCTACTGAAGCTCTTGAGTTTAATAAGGTCCTATTTGGCAATTGTTGACCATATATTTTGCACAGATACTACCTGTTTTAGAAAGTCTTTTCCCAGGACAAAGAGCTTAGATGTTAGATCGGGATTTCCCAGGATCACCTGAAGCACAGAGTAACGGGGTGGGGGCTAAACAGGCATACTCCCCTACCTCCCGACACTGCAAACTGGAATTGCCTAGGGAGTGTCCAAGTGGATTCTTTGGAGAACCTTCAGAACAGAAAAGGAAGAATGAGTTACACTTCCAATAGAAAGCCTAAAACTTAGACAAGTCAACACTCCATAAACAAGGAGGGGAAAAAAAGGCATCTGAAGGAGGCAAGCAAGGCAAGCCTTCAACACAGGAAAGAGGCATTTGGGATTTGCATTGGAATACAGGCATAGAGAAACCCACATGCCAGGGACACGAAGAAAGGACAACATGGGCAACATGAAGCATAATTCCACACCAAACTCTCAGAAAAACAATTGTGGACATATGCAAAGAAGTCAAAGACTATAAAGAACAAGTCAGAGAGCTAAAGAGAGAGAATGAAAAACTCAAGAAGGACCTAGAGAGGTCAAACTCTGGAAGGAAGTGGAAACACTGAAAATATCCCATGTTGAAAAAGATAAGGAAATCAACCAGCAAAGCAAAGAGCTACAGGAAGAGATTGAGAAGCTCCAAAAGGAACTGGAAATACTAAGGAAATAAGAAGAGGAAATTAAAAAGGAAATCAAGAAGAAAGGAATAGAAAAAGCCTCAGAAGTAGAATGGAGGAAGCAGAAAAAAGAATATCAGACCTGGAAGATAACACAGAACAACTAAAAACCTCAAGTAATGATTATGAAAAATTTTAAAACACACAAAAGTGGAACAACCAGGAATTGTGGGGCACTATGAAAATATCAAACCTCCACATCATAGGAGAAGAATCTCAAGAAAATGGTAGTGATCAGACCTTCAACAGAATAATAGATGAAAATTTCCCCAAACTTAAAAAAGACAAACCAATATAAATAAAAGAAGTACATAGAACTCCAAACAGAAAAGATGAGAAAAGAAACTCTCCACACCATGTCATAGTTAAAATGCTAGATGCCCAAAACAAAGACAAAATTCTGAAGGCCACAAGAGAAAAACAACAAGTTACATATAAGGGGAAACCTATCAGAATTACAACGGACTTCTCAGTGAAAACTATGAAAGCAAGAAGAACTTGGAGCAAAGCATTCTGAGTGTTAAACCCAGTTTAATATACTCAGAAAAAATGGCCATTATAGTTGAAGGAGAGAGAAAAATCTTCCATGACATAAACAAGATGAAAGAATACATGTCCAGAAAAACCAAACCTTCAGAGAATACTTGAAGCAATTCAAAGGACTAAAGAAAAGAGCACCTATCCCCAAGCACCTCAAAAGAGAAATTAATAAAAGCATAACTGCAGAAGTAGAAACCTACGCTAAAAATGCAAATGGATAAGGTGAAAGGAAGAAACATACACCTATCAGTTATAACCTTAAATATTAATTTACTAAACTCTCCAATTGAAAGACATAGACTGGGAGACTGGCTTAGGAAGCAGAACCCATCAACACACTGTCTACAAGAAACTCATCTTACCTTCAAGGATAGGCACCACCTTAAAGTGAAATGATGGAAAAATATTTCCAACAAAGTGTACCAAAAAGAAAGCAGGTGTTGTTATTTTAATATCAGACAAAATAGACTTCAGAGTAAAAGAAATAATAAAAAAGGAGGTCTTTACATTTTTATCAAAGGAACAATTGACCATGAAGATTTCACAATTATGAATATATATGCACCAAGCTCTGGTGCACCAAACTTAATAAAGACAATTCTCCATGTCCTCAAGGCACAGATTAACCCCAATACATTCATAGTAGGGGATTTCAGTACCCCACTGAGCCTTTTAGACAGGTCAATAGGACAAATAATAAACAGATAGACATCTGAACTGAATAATAAGACACCAAATGGACCTCACAGACATCTACTGAATATTCCACCATACAACCAGAGAATACACTTTCTACTCAGCACCCCATGGAACATTCTCTAAAATCGACTACTTACTGGAACACAAAAGAAACCTCCACAAATACAAAAAGTTTGAAATAATTTCATGCATTCTATCAGACCACAACGCAATAAAGGTCATTATCAACAGCAGGATAAGCCCTACTATCTACAAGAACACATTGAGACTAAACAACACACTCCTGAATAATGAATGGGTCAAGGAAGAGATAAAGAAAGAAATAAAAACATTCCTGGAACTGAATGACAATGGTAATACCAACACAACAAAACCTATGGGATTCTTTAAAAGGTGTCCTGAGAGGTAAATTTATAGCCCTGAGTGCCTACATTAGAAAATAAGAAAGAGCACAAGTGAACGATCTAACATTGCAGCTTAAAACACTTGAGAGACAACAACAGATGAACCCTAAATGCAGCAGACAGGAAGAAATAACAAAAATACAGCAGAAATCAAAGAAATAGAAACAAAGAAAACAATACAAAAAATCAGGGACTCCAAAAGTTGGTTCTTTGAGAGAATAAACAAGATAGACAGACATCTAGCCCAGTTGACCAAAAGAAAGAAGGAACAACTCCGAATCAATAGAATCCGTATTGAAAGGGGAAATATCACAACAGACAATGAAAAGATCAAGACAATCATACTGGAATACTTCAAAAACCTATACTCTCCTAAGTTTGAACACCTAGAAGAAATGTAAGAATATCTGAAATCCTGGGAATCACCAAAGCTCAACCAATAAGAGAACGGCAGCATAAACAGACACATAATATACGAAGAAATTGAAGATGCAATAAGAAATTCCCAACTAAAAAAAGCCCAGGCCCAGATGGTTTCACGACAGAATTATATATATCATTTCAAAAAGACTTACAACCATTATTACTCAAATTGTTTAGGAGGATAGAAACAGAGGGAATTATCCCAAATTCCTTCTATGAAGCCAGCATCACTCTATTACCAAAACCAGGTAAAGATACAACCAAAAAGGAGAAATATAGACCCATCTCATTAATGAATACACATGCAAAAATTCTAAAATTCTAAACAGGATACTTGCAAATCACATGCAGATCCACATCAAGAAGATTATCTATTATGAACAGATTGGATTCATACCAGAGATGCAGAGATGGATCAACATATGAAAATCAATAAATATCATCACACATATAAATGGACAGAAAGACAAAAAAATCACAATCATCTCAATTGATGCAGAAAAAGCCTTTGAAAAAAAATCCAGCATGGGATTCATGTTTAAAGTCCTACAGGGAATTGGATTGGAGGGATCATTCCTCAATGTAGTAAAAGCCATATGCAGGAAACCTACAGCCAATATCATCCTAAATGGGGAAAAGACAGAAGCATTTCCTTTAAAGTTAGGAACTCGGCAAGGCTGCCCCCTGTCACCACTCCTCTTCAATATAGTGTTTTAATCACTTGCTAGGACAATAAGACAAGAAAAGGGCATTAAAGGAGTACTAATTGGAAAAGAGGAATTCAAGCTATCTCTTTTTGCTGATGATATGATTGTTTACTTAAGGGATGCTAAACACTCCACCAGAAAACTCCTAGAAATGATTAAGAGATTCAGTAAGGGGGCAGGATACAAAATTAACCTAGAAAAATCACCAGCTGTTCTTTACACCAACAACAAGCACCTGAAAAAGGAATTCAAGGAGACCTTCCCACTCACAATAGCCTCAAAAGCAATAAAATACCTAGAACAAACCTAACCAAAGACACCAAAGATGTCTACAGCAAAAATTTTAAACACCTGAAGAAGGAAATTGAAGAAGGCATCAGAAGATGGAAACACCGCCCATGCTCATGAATTGGGATCATTAATATAGTAAAAATGTCTATTCCACCCAAACTCTTGTATAGATTTAATGCAATCCCAATTAAAATCCCCAAGAGTTTCTTCACAAGCTTGGAAAAAAAGTCCTTAATTTCATTTGGAAAAACAAAAGACCCTGAATAGCCAAAACAATCCTGATGGAAAAGAGCAACAAAGGGGGGGGGGTCTCTATACCAGACTTCAAACTATACTACAGGGTGATATTCATAAAAACAGCTTGGTACTGGCACAAAAACAGACCTGTTGACCAATGGAACAAAACTGAAGATCCAAACTTGAGCACCCACAATTTCAGCCATCTCATATTTGATAAGGGGGCCAAGAAGACACAATGTAGGAAAGACAGCATCTTCAGCAAGTGGTGTTGGCAAAACTGGGTCACCATTTGTAGAAGAATGAGAATAAACCCCCTACCTCTCACCCTGTACAAAAGTCAACTCCAGATGGATTAAAATGAAATCCCAAACTCTGAAGGCAATAGATGAAAATGTTGGCAGCAGCCCACAAGACATAGGCATAGGAAAAGTCTTCCTAAGTCAGATAGCAGCTCCACAACTATTAAGGTTGACAGTTGACAAATGGGACCTCATTAAATTCAAAAGCTTCTGTACATCAAAAGAAACAATCAAGGAGGTGAAGAGAAACCCCACAGAGTGGGAGGAAACCTTAACCTCAGATACATCTGACAAAGCATTGATTTCCAGAATATATAAACTACTCAAAAAACAAAGAAGAAAGAAAACAAATGACCCACTCAAAAGATGGAGCAAAGAGCTGAACAGAGACTTCACAAGTGATGAATTAGAGATGGGCGAGAAACATCTTAAAAAGTGTTCAATGTTGCTATTAATTAAGGAAATGCAAATTAAAACCACTTTACGATATCATCTTACTCCAATAAGACTGGCTAGGATCAAGAAAACAAATGATACCAAGTGCTGGAGAGGTTGTGGGGAATGCAGAACACTCATCTACTGCTGGTGGGAATGTAAACTGGTACAGCCACTATGGAAAGCAGTGTGGAGAATCCTTGGAAGACTTGGAATGAACTTGCCACCTGACCCAGCCATACCACTCCTGGGTATGTACCCACAAGACTCATCTTACCACAAAGATACATGCACAGCCATGTTTATTGCAGCTCTCTTCACAATAGCAAGGAACTGGAACCAACCCAAATGCCCCTCAACTGACGAGTGGATAGAGGAAATGTGGTATATCTACACAATGGAGTTCTATGCGGTGGTAAAGAAAAACATCATGAACTTTGCAGATAAATGGATGGAGCTAGAAGATATCATGCTGAGTGAAGTAACACAGTCCCAGAAAAACAAACGATGAATGGTATCCCTCATGTATGGATGCTAGCACCAGTTACCTAATTGTATGGCAAACTAAGCAACGTCAATGTGATCTGAAAACAACTGTGCTCTTATATTGTAGAATCCCTTAAAATAAACGAATAAAAAAATAAATAAAATACAGTATTTTCCTACTTGTATGTCTTGTAGGTTAATACCAACTGTTTCTTCTATCATTTTCAGAGTTTTGGGTTTGACATTGAGGTCTTTGATTCATTTAGACTTAATTTTTTATATGGCAAGATGTAGGGTTTTAATTTTATTCTTCTACAAATGGTGATGTACCACATTTTCTTTACCTATTTGTTGTTTCTTGTGAAGGTCTGATCAATGTAGTTGTCCTGGGATTTCTTCTCCCTTTATCTCTATGATGCAGAGGTTTTGTCTTTTCACAGTGTCCCACGTTTCCTTACTGCTCCACTCCTGTTTGTGCGTGCGTGCGCGCGTGCACGCGTGTGTGTGTGTGTGTGTGTGTGTGTGTGTGTGTGTTTGTAACTTTTCATATTCTTTTTTTTTTGAATAGTAAATGGTTTATTTGGCCTGTAAGCACAGTTCATCATCAAGGGAAGCTAAGGCAGATACTCAAGGCAGGAACCTGGAGTACAGGCAGTGGGGGAACACTGCATATTGGCTTGTTCTCCAGGCCTGTAAGCAACCTCTTTGTTTTTGTTATTTTTTTTATTTATTTTCATTGATATTTTGTGTATTTAATGCATCATTAAGCAGTTCAATTGAGACATATTCCCCTTTCTATGCACCCAACACCACCCCTGTTCCTGCATTCTTCCACAAATATCTTGCATATTTCTCTCAGCCTTTTTTTTGACACATTTTCCCCTTTAATTGTATGCTTAGAAATACACATGTATGTACTCCACTGATACAACGATATTACAAAATCTGAACATAAGTAATAGGTTAATTCTCAAGCCCATTAACCCCTTTTAATCATATTGCTGCTTTCATATAAAAAAGAAATATAACAAAGCTGATGCTCAGTTTGCCTTGCAGCTAGGGATTTTGTGCTAGCATTGAAAATTAAGTGACACCATATGTCGTTTGTTTTCCTGGGACTGTGTTACTTCACTTTGCGTAATTTCTTCTAGTTCCATCCATTTACTGACAAATTTCACGATGTCATCTTTCTTTATTGCTGCATTGAACTCCATTGTGTAGATGTACCACATTTTCTGTATCCACTTGTTTGCTGAGGGACATTTGGGTTGCTTCCAGGTTTTTGCTATTGTGAAGAGAGCTGCAACAACCATAGATGTGCATGTGTCTTTGTAATAGGATGAGTCTTGTGGGCATATACCCAGGAAAGGTATGACTTGGTCAGGTGGCAGGCTCATTTTTAGTCTTTTAAGAGTTTGCCATACTGCTTTCCATAGGTGTTGCATGAGTGTGCATTCCCACCAGCAGTAAATGAGTATTCCCCTTTCTCCACAACCTCTCCAGCATTTGGTGTCATTTGTTTTACTAATCTTGGCCATCCTTACCTGGGTAAGGTGAATCTTAAGCTGGGTTTAATTTGCATCTCCTTAATCATTAGTGATGTTGAACAATTTCTGAGAGTTTTCTCAGCCATCTTCACTTCTTCAATTTTTAATTATCTCTTCAACTCTTTACTCCATCTTTTGATAGTGTCGTTTTCTTCTTGATTCTTTGGTTTTTGATATATTTATATATTTTGATAATTTATATATGTTCGATGTTAATGCTCTATCTGTATCACTTGTAAACATTTCCTCCAACTCTGTCGGTTTTCTCTTGACTTTGTTGATTGTTATTTTGCTGTACAGAAGCTTTTGAAGTTTAATGCAGTCCCATTTGTCCATTGTTGCCCTTGTTTCCAATGCAGCAGCTGTCTGATTTAGAAAGTCTTTTCCTATGCCTATGTTTTGTAGTTTACTGCCAACATTTTCTTCTCTTATTTTCAGAGTTTCCGGTTTCACATTGAAGTCTTTGATCCATTTGGAGTTGATTTCTGTGCTTGGTGAAAGGTATGAGTTCAGCTTCATCTTTCTACAAGTGGCAATCTAGTTTTGCCAGCACTATTTGCTGAAGATGCTGTATTTCTTCCATTGGGTATTTTTGGCCCCCTTATCGAATATGAAGTCACTGAAATTGCATGTGCTCAGGTTTGGATCTTCAATCTTGTTCCATTGATCTACTTATCTGGTTTTGTGCCAGTACCTGGCTGTTTTTATTATAATAGCCCTTTAATATAGCTTGAAGTCAGGTATGGTTATCCCCCTGTGTGGTTATTTTTTTGCTCAGGGCTGCTTTGGCTATAGGGGGTCTTTTGTTGTTCCATATGAATTTAAGTACTTTTTTCCAAGTCTGAGAAGAAATTCATGGGGAGTTTGATTGGGATTGGACTGAGTCTGTATATTAGTTTGGGTAGGATTGACATTTTTAGTATATGAATTTTCTAATCCATGAGCATGGAAGGTTTTTCTATCTTCTGGTATCGTCTTCAATCACCTTTTTCAAGGATTTAAAAAAATTAACTGTAGAGATTGTTGGTGTCTTTGGTTAGGTTTGTTCCAAGGTATTTTTTTCTTGAGGCTTTTGCGAATGGGATGGTCTCTTTGTATTCCTTCTCTATTTGAAGGTTGTTGGTGTACATAAAGGCTTCTGAATTTTCTAGGTTAATTTTGTATTCAGCTACTTTGCTGAAATTCTTGATTGTTTCTAAGAGTTTCTTGGTGGAGTTTTATGAGTCCCTTAGCTATGATATCATATCGTCTGCAAAAAGGGATAAGTTGACTTCCTCTTTTCTACTTAGTATTCCTTTAATTTCTTTTTCTCTTCTGATTTCTGTACCAAGTGTTTCAAGCACTCTATTGAAGAGGAGTGGAGATAGGGGGCAGCTTTGCCAGGTTCCTAATTTTAAGGGTAATGCTTCTAATTTTTCCCCATTTAGGGTGATGTTGGCTGTGGGTTTCCTGTATATGGATGGTTTTGATTATGTTGAGGAATGTTCCCTCCAGTCTTATTCCCTCTAGGACTCTAAACATGAAATCATGCTTGATTTTGTCTAAGGCTTTTTCTCCATCAGTTGAGATAACCATGTAGTTTTTGCCTTTCAGCCCATTTATGTGTTTTATTATATTTATTGTTTTGAGTATGTTGAACCATCCCTGCATCTCTGGTATAAATCTGACTTGGTCATGGTGAATGATCTTTGTGATGTGTGCTTGTATGCTGTTTGCTTATAATTTGTTGCGATTTTTTGCATTTATGTTCATTAATGAAATGGGCCTATAGTTTTCTTTTTTGGTTGTATCATTGCCTGGTTTGGGTATTAAAGTGATATGGGCTTCAAAGAAAGAATTTGGGAGATTTCCCTCTGTTTCTATTATTTTGAACAATTTTAGTAATAGTGGTTTATGTCCTATTTGAAGGGCCTGGGCTATATTTTTAGTTACTATTTCAATATTCTTTTATGTTATGGATCTGCTTATTCTGGCAACATCTTGAGTAAGCTTTGATAAATTCCAGGATTTCAAATATTCATCCATTTCTCTGAGGTTTTCAAATTTAGTAGAGTATAAGTTTTTTAAAATAATTCTCATATTATTATCTGAATCTTTTGATGTCTGTCGTGATGTTTCCTTTTTCATCTTGAAATCTATCAATTTTTAGCAGCTCTTTATTTTTCTTGGTTAACTGGGCTAGAGGTCTATCTTTTTTATACTTTGGAAGAACCAGCTTTTTGATTCATCGATTCTTTTTAACATTTTCTTTATTTCTATTTCATTCATCTCTGCTCTAACTTTGTTATTTCCTCTTGTCTTTTGGGTTTACGATTCAGTTGTTGCTGCCATTCAAGTGCTTTCAGCTGCAGTGTTAGATCACTTATTTGTACTCTTTCTGTTTTTTGTTTTTGTTTTTGTTTTTGTTTTTTTTTTGTGTGTAGGCACTTAGTGCTATAAATTTCCCCCTTAGGACTGCTTTTAAAGTATCTCATAGATTTTGTTGTGTTGTGTTGCCTTTTTTATCTAGTTCCAGGAATACTTTTATTTCTTTTCTTATTCCTTCATTGATTCATTCATTGTCTAGGACTGTGTTGTTTACTCTCCATGTGTTCCTGTAGATAGTAGGGCTTATTTTGGTGTCGATATTGAGTTTTATTGCATGGTGGTCTGATAGAATGCGTGTGATTATTTTGATCCATTTACATTTGTCGAGTTTTTTTTTTTTTTTTTCTTGTGTCCAAGTATGTCGTCAATTTGGGAGAATGTCCCATAGGGTGATGAGTAGAAATAATACTCTCTCAGGTTTCGGTGTTATATTTGGTAGATATATGAGAGGTCCATTTGGTATAGTGTATTGATCATTTCAGATGTCTCTCTGCTTATTCTTTGTCTGGTTGATCTGTTCAAAGGGATCAGTGGAGTGTTGAAGTCCTCTACTATTAGTGTACTGGGATGAATATGTGAGTTGAACTTCTTCAAAATTGTGCTTATAACGTTTGCTGCACCAGTGTTTGGTGTGTATATATTCATGACTGTGAACTGTTCATGGGTAATTGTTCCTTTGATAAGGATGTAATGACCCTCTTAGTCTCTTCTGATTAGATTTACCTTGAAGTATATTTTGTCTGCTATTAGAATAGCAACTCCTGCTTTCTTTTCGGTTCCATTTTCTCAGAATATTATTTCCCATTCTTTCAAGTTAAGTTCCATCCTTGAGGGTGAGATGGTTTTCTTGCAGGCAGCATATAGATGAGTTCTGTTTCCTAATCCATTCTCCCAATCTATGTCTTTTGAATGGGGAGTTTATATCATTAATATTGAGAGATGTGTATTGCTTCTTTTCACCTTATTTTCTGTTCGCATTCTTTTTTATTTTCATTTTTTATTGATGCTTTGTGTATTTCATGCATCATTTTCCAATTCTGTTCAGGCATATATCCCTTTCCCTTCCCCCATCCCACCCCAGACCATCCTAGATCACGCATTCTGCCATAACTTTCCTGCATCTTTCTCTTTTTTTTCATTTTTTAACAATAAGTGATAATTTATGAGTACAAGCATCATTCATGTAAAACCAATTTGCAAGCAGTTGTGCCCAAACCCACACAGCTCATGGGTCTCACCATACAGCGGGGGCAGGGGGGCTTGTACATTCAGTCAAGTTGATCAAATGAGTGTCCAGGCTATATTGTTGTAGATTCACCATTCACCCCAATCACAGCCCTTACAATCTACCACACACTCTCTTCTGCAGATTGTTCCCTAGACTTAGAAAAGGGGCACAGGTGGATGAGAAGCAAAACAGTCTACATTCTCTGGAGCTGTTGTCTTGGTCTCTGGTCAATTCTGGCTGTTTCCTTTCATGGACTGACAGTTTGTCCAGGCATAAGCTTTCCATCCTACAAATGAAGCAAAAGCAATTAGATATATAGGTATTTAAACAG
This sequence comes from Rhizomys pruinosus, assembly GCA_009823505.1. Lineage (NCBI taxonomy): Eukaryota > Metazoa > Chordata > Mammalia > Rodentia > Spalacidae > Rhizomys > Rhizomys pruinosus. The sequence goes on along the minus strand of VZQC01015256.1, from coordinate 695,681 downwards.
TACTAATTGTTATGATAGGTTACTTTAGTATAATCACAGACGTTTGGATGGTATGTTAATCCATGAATTACATTTTCTTCTGTTAAGTATGGCAGGGTCTTCGTGTGGTTTATAATATCTCCTAACCATTAGAGGATGTTAGCTTGTGGCATCAGCTGTGGGTTATACCTCCAAGGAGAGAGCTAATAGCCAATTAGATTTGGGATATACAGACATATGGCTGCCACTGCTGCACAGTATGTCCAGGCAGGTGAGGTGTAGCTGGTGCTGACGGAGGAGTCTTGCTTGACTCAAGGAGACCTGTATTTGCTTTATTGGTATAGTGGCCTTTGGTAACACTCTCTGGCATTCCAAAGACCATCTGTACACTTGCAAGTGTGGTCTCCATACATCTTTCCAATGTTTACATCAGGTCTTCAACATCAGGGCCTTATCTCCTCTCTTCTCCCAGTTTGGAGGCAAGGAGCCTTTACCTCTTGTGGGGGCTTGGATCCCCTGGCCAACATCTCCTTGGTAGAATAATCCATTGTTGATGTCAGAGCTCTTGTATTAATATATTTTGCTTAAGTGCATAGCTTAAGGAGACTTTAGCATTACATTTGGTTCTGAATAGAGAATAATCCTTTTCACAGTTTCTATGTCCATTAGTCAATTAAAGAAGGCAGTTTTACTGATTTTACAAGAGAATACCTCTATAACAGCTGGCTCCAATCTACAGCTGGAGAACGACCTCATCATCATCATATTTCTCCTTATTCTATGGGGGGGAGTTAAGAAAGTCTCTTGTATTAAAACCTTTGCGGCACCTAGAAGGTAAGCTTCATTAGGAATCATTAAAAATAGTTGTTACTAGTAGGATCCACAGAGGGGCCTGATGTCTGCAGCAATCTGAGGCATTTCTTCCCTTCAATGCCCAGAGGAGTCAATCCTTCTGCTGGCACTTTCTGGTACATCCTACTCACTGCAAAGCTGCATTTTCTTTCTCAGCCATTAAGTTGGTGATACTCTGGCCTGTTGGAACATACAAATCCTTTCCCATAGTTAGTTTTAAGATTTGGGTTGCAAGGTTTTTTGACAAAAAGTTTTCATATCTATCTATATCCCCCTTTTTTATTTAAGGTTTTTATTTTTGACCCATGAGTCTCAAAAAAGCAGTTGTTTTATACATACCTATAGGGTGGAATCAAGGCACAGATTTCATCAAGTTCACCCATGCTGTTTTGGGTTACTGTATGTGATTAACTTGGGAAACAAAGTTTATTTTTGAGTTAAATCATCCTATAGGTGAAAGAGATTGCTACCAGGTGATACTATATGACAGCAAAATTATAGAGAACATTTGTTTATACCAATCCCAAAGTAATTGTTATACAGATTTTAGTTAAAGCTAATGTGGACAAGAGCAATTTATATCACCAATTAACTCAGATGCATTACCGTTTTTATCAGTCTTCAAACCAATGTTGTCCAATATGCCCATATTTACTTTTACTAAGTCCTAAAACACCATGTATCTTGTAGACAGAGTCTGGGCAAAACTGGATACTTGTTGAACTCATGTCAATTAAACATGCACCAATCGAATATACACCCGTGTCCCTCTCCCACCCCTCCCACCCCTCCCGAGTCACTATTTCAGTCAGCCTTCTGATGCAATCTTTCTGTTGTTGTTCTTTTAATGTGCATCCCTCTCCACAAGAAATATTTATAACTGGGTTATTGGTACTAGCGTCCACATATGAGAGATACCATTTGTCGTTTGTTTTTCTGGGACTGTGTTACTTCACTTAACATGATGTCTTCAAGCTCCATCCATTTACCTGCAAAGTTCATGATGTTGTCTTTCTTTACTGCTGCATAGAATTCCATTGTGTACATGTACCACATTTTCTCTATCCACTCGTCAGTTGAGGGGCATTTGGGTTGATTCCAGTTTTTTGCTATTGTGAACAGAGCGGCAATAAATATAGCTGTGCATGTATCTCTGCAGTAAGATGAGTCTTGTGGGTATATACCCAGGAGTGGTATGACTGGGTCAAATGGCAGGATCATTTTGAGTCTTCTAAGGGTTCTCCACACTGTTTTCCATAGTGGCTGCACAAGTTTACATTCCCACCAGCAATGGATGAGTGTTCCCCTTTCCCCACACCCTCTCCAGCACTTGGCATCATTTGTTTTCTTGATCCTAGCCAGTCTTATCGGAGTAAGATGGTATCTTAAAGTGGTTTTAATTTGCATTTCCTTAATTATTAGCGATGTTGAACACTTCTTAAGGTGTTTCTCAGCCATCTCTAATTCCTCCTCTGTGAAGTCTCTATTCAGATCTTTGCTCCATCTTTTGAGTGATTCATTTGCTTTCTTTCTTCTTTGTTTTTTGAGTAGCTTGTATATTCTGGAAATTAATGTTTTGTCAGATGTATCTGCCGTGAAGATTTCTTCCCATTCTGTGGGTTTTCTTTTCACTTCCTTTATTGTTTCCTTTGATGTACAGAAGCTTTTGAGTTTAATAAGGTCCCATTTGTCAATATCGATCTTATTTATTCTGCAGCTGCTGTCTGATTTAAGAAGTCTTTTCCTACACTTATGTCTTGTTGTCTGCTGCCAAGTTTCTCTTCTATCACCTCCAGAGTTTTGGATTTCATGCTGAGGTCTTTGATCCATCTGGAATTGACTTTTGTACAGGGTGAGAGGTAGGGGTTTAGTTTCATTCTTCTACAGGTGGTGATCAAATTTTGCCCACACCACTTGTTGTAGATGATATCTTTCCTCCAATGTTTCTTCTTGGCCCCCTTGTCAAATATGAGGTGGCTGAAATTGTATGTGCTCAGGTTTGGATCTTCAGTTTTATTCCATTGGTCAACTGGTCTGTTTTTGTGGCAGTACCAAGCTGTTTCTATGACTATAGCCATGTAGTATAGTTTGATGTGTGGTAGAGAGATCCTCCTTGTATTGTTCTTTTCGTCCAGAGTTGCTTTGGCTATTGGGGTCTTTTGTTTTTCCAAATGAAATTGAGGATTTTTTTTTCAAACCTGTGAAGAAGCTCTTGGGGATTCTGATTGGGATTGCATTAAATCTGTATACGAGTTTAGGTAGAATGGACATTTTTAATATATTTATTTTCCCAACCCATGAGCACGGGAGGTTTGTACATGTTCTGATGTCTTCTTCAATTTCCTTCTTCAGAGGTTTAAATTTTTTGTTGTAGAAATCTTCAGTGTCTTTGGTTAGGTTTGTTCCTAGGTATTTTATTGTTTTTGAGGCTATTGTGAGTGGGAAGTTCTCCTTGTATTCCTTCTTCATTTGCCTATTGTTGGTGTAGAGAAAGTCTACTGATTTTTCTAGATTTATTTTGTATCCTGCCACTTTGCTGAAGTTCTTAATCATTTCAAGGAGTTTCCTGGTGGAGTTCTTAGCATCCCTTAAGTAGCCAATCACATCATCAGCAAAAAGGGATAGTTTGACTTCCTCTTTTCCGATTAGAACTCCTTTAATTTCCTTTTCTTGCCTTATTGCCCTAGCAAGGGTATCAAGCACTCTATTGAAAAGGATTGGTGACAGGTGGCTGCCTTGCCAAGTTCCTACCTTTAAGGGGAATGCTTCTGTAACGTCCCCATTAAGGATGATATTGGCTGTGGGTTTCCTGTATATGGCTTTGATTACGTTAAAGAATGATCCCTCCAATCCAATCACCTCTAGGACTTTAAACATGAAGGGATGCTGGATTTTGTCAAAGGCTTTCTCCACGTCATTTGAGATGATGGTGTGTTTTTTTGTCTTTCAGTCCATTTATATGTTTGATGATATTTATTGATTTTCATATGTTGAACCATCCCTGCATCTCTGGTATGAAGCCAACTTGGTCATGGTGGATGATCTTCTTGATGTGGGTCTGTATGCAATTTGCCAGTATCCTGTTTAGAATTTTGGCATCTGTTTTCTTTAGGGAGATGGGTCTATAGTTCTCCTTTTTGGTTGCATCTTTGCCTGGTTTTGGTATTAGAGTGATGCTGGCTTCATAGAAGGAATCTGGGAGATCTCCATCCATTTGTATCCTTCTAAACAACTTGAATATTAATGGCTGTAAGTCTTTTAAAATGTTTTATAGAATTCTGCTGTGAAACCATCCAGACCTGGGCATTTTTTGGTTGGGAGGCTACTGATCACATCTTCAATTTCTTCATATATTATTGTTCAATTTTAGCTGTCTATCTCTTCTTGGTTGAGCTTTGGTGATTCCAGGATTTCAGATATTCATCCATTTCTTCTAGGTTTTCAAACTTAGTAGAGTATAGGTTTTTAAAGTAATCTCATATGATTGTCTGGATCTTTTCATTGTCTGTTGTGATATTTCCCCTTTCATCACAGATTCTAATGATTTGGAGTTGTTCCTTCTTTCTTTTGGTTAACTGGGGTAGAGGTCTGTCTGTCTTGTTTATTCTCTCAAAGAACTAGATTTTGGATTCATTGATTTTTTTTTTGTATGGTTTTCTTTGTTTTTATTTCATTGATCTCTGTTCTGATTTTTATTTCTTCTTGTCTGCTGCATTTAGGGTTCATTTGTTGTTGTCTCTCAAGTACTTTTAGCTGCAGTGTTAAATCATTCATTTGTACTCTTTCTGTTTTGTTAATGTAGGTACTTAGAGCTATAAAGTTCCCTCCTGGGACTGCTTTTAAAGTGTCCCATAGGTTTTGCTATGTTGTATTATCATTGTCATTTAGTTCCAGGAATGTTTTTATTTCTTTCTTTATTTCTTCCTTGACCCATTCATTATCCAGGAGAGTGTTGTTTAGTCTCCATGTGTTCTTGTAGGTTGTAGGGTTTATCCTGGTATTTATATTGAGTTTTATTGAACTGTGGTCTGATAGAATGCATGAGATTATTTCAATCTTTTGGCATTTGTTGAGTTTTTCCCTGTGTCTCAGTATATGGCCTAATTTGGAGAATGTTCTTTGGGTGCTGAGTAGAAAGTGTATTCTCTGGTGTTTGGGTGGAATATTTGATAGATGTCTGTGAGGTCGATTTGGTGTATTGTATCATTCAGTTCAGATGTCTCTCTGTTTATCCTTTGTCCTGTTGATCTGTCTAAGGGACTTAGTGGGGTATTGAAGTCCCCTACTATTAATATTCTGCCATTAATTTGAGCCTTGAGATCCTGAAGAATTGTATTTACAAAGTTTAGTGTGCCGGCATTTGGTGTGTATATATTCATGATTGTGAGATCTTCATTGTCAATTGTTCCTTTAATGAAGATGCAATGGCCCTCTTTGTCTCTTTTGATTTCTTTTGCTTTGAAGTCTATTTTGTCTGATATTAGAATAGCAACATCTGCTTTCTTTTTGGTTCCATTTGCATGGAATGTTTTCTTCCATCCCTTCACTTTAAGTTGGTGCCTGTCCTTGAAATTGTGATGCATTTCTTGTAGACAGCATATAGATGGATTTTGTTTCCTAATCCATTCTACCAGTCTATGCCTTTTGATTGGGGAGTTCAGCCCATTCATATTTAAGGTTTTAATTGAAATATGGATGTTGTTTCCTTTCACCTTATTATCCATTTGGACTTTTAGTCTCTGATTCTACTCCTCCAGTGATATTTTTATTAGTTTCTTTTCCTAGGTGCTTGAGGATAGTTGCTCCTCTCTTCTGCCTTTTAAATTGCTTCAAGTATTTTCTGGAGGGTTGGTTTTCTGGGCATGTTTCTATCATCTTGTTTATGTCTTGGAATATTTTTCTCTCTCCTCCAAGTGTAATTGACATTTTTGCTGGGTAAAGTATTCTGGGTTGGCATCCATTGACCTTTAACACTGGGAATGCTTTGCTCATGTTCTTCTTGCTTTTATGGTTTGCGCTGAGATGTCAGTTGTAATTCTGATGGGTTTCCCTTTGTATGTGACTTGTTGTCCTTTTATGGCCATCAGAATTTTATCTTTGTTTTGGACATCTAGCATTTTGACTATGATATGGCGTGGGGAGTTTCTTTTCTGATCTTGTCTATTTGGAGTCCTATGTGCTTCTTGTATTTGAATGGGTTTGTCTATTTTTAGTTTGGGGAAGTTTTCATCTATTATTCTGTTGAAGATCTGATCAATACTATTCTCTTGAGATTCTTATCCTTCCTCTATTCCTATGATGTGGAGGTTTGATCATTTCTTTTTTTTTTTAATTTTTATTTATTTATTTATTTATTTTTATGTGTATGAATGTATTGTCTGCATGCAGGTCTGCGCACCCGTGTCGTGCGATGCCGCGGAGGTCAGAAGACGGTCTCGGATTCCCCTGGAACTGGAGTTCTCCTGGAACCGGAGTCACAGACGGTTCTCAGCCGCCATGTGGGTGCTGGGGATCGAACCCGGGTCCTCTGCAAGAGCGGTCGTCGCTCTTAACCGCTAGGCCATCCCTCCAGCCCCCGGTTTGATCATTTCATAGTGTCCCTATTTCCTGGTTGTTCCACTTTTGTGTATTTTTAAAATTTTCATAATCTTTATTTGAGCTTTTTAGTTGCTCTGTGTTATTTTCCAGATCTGATATTCTTTGTTCTGCTTCCTCCATTCTATTTGTGAGGCTTTTTCCTTTCCTTTCTTCCTGATTTTTTGAGTGTTCTATTTCCTTTTTCATTTCATCCTGTGATTTCTTTAATATATTATCCATTTCCTTTTTGAGTTTCTCAATCTCTTCTTGGTGCTCCTTACTTCATTGGTTGGCTTCCTTTTTCAGTGTTTCTACTTCCTTAAGGTGTTTGTTTTTTTCTCTCTCTAGTTCTTTCTGGAGTTTGTCATTCTCTTCCTTTAGTCCTTTGTGAAGTCTGTCATTGTATCCCTCTAGGTCTTTTTTGAGTTCTTCATTCTCTCTCTTTACTTCTCTGAATTCTTCTTTATGTTCTTTAATTTCTCTGCATAGGTCTGCAATTATTCCTCTAAGATCTGTTTCTGGGGTCACCTCCAGGGATCCCATTGTAGCTATCTCCTACAGGGTTGGTAGAGCTTGGTGCGGAATTATCCTGCACTTTCCCATGTTGTACTTTCGTCGTGTCCGTCATGTGGGTTTCCCTTTTGTGATTCAAATCTCAAATGCTTTTTCAATTTCAGTGTGTTGAAGGCTGAAAGCTTGTTTTATTTTGCTTGCCTCCTTCTGATGCTTTTTTTTTCTTTCATCCCTCCTCCTGTTTATGGAGTGTTGACTTGTCTAGGTTTCAGTCTTTCACTTTTGTTTATATATTGGATACTGGAAGTCTCTTCCTTTCCTGTTCTGAAGGTTCTCTTAATCCACTGGATACTCTCTCCTCAATTCCAGTTGTTGGCGGTGTGGGGGCGGTGATATTCCTGATTTAGTCCAGTACCTGCCTGGAGCAGTGGCGGGCTGCTCCTGAACCCTGATACAGGACCCCACTATGGCACCTGAGCCAGACCCCAAACCCAGGACCACTTCCCACTTCCAACTACTAGGGGGTGAGGCCACCCAGCCAGGCAGCTGCACTCTACCGGAGCTTAGGGGTCTAATCTAGATCCACCAGCCACCAGCCCCTCTGCCACAAACAAGTAAATCAATTGTCCAGCACCCAGTGAGTCAGTGTCCTAAGTTTTTACCTGCCTTCAGCAGTGGCAGGCTGCTCCTGATCCCTGACACAAGACCCCACTATAGCACCTGAGCCAGACCTCTGTTTGCATTCTTGGTTTAAATTAGTATTTTCACAATTATACTGTGTTCTAGTTTGTCTTCCATTGCTGTGACAAAACACTCTGACTGACACCAACTTGGGGAGGAAAGGGTTTATTCAGCTCACATCTCCTGGGTCACAGCTCTTCACTCAGAGAACCCAAGGCAGGAACTCAGGGTAGGAACCTGGAGGCAGGAGCTGAAGCACAGGCCATGGAGGAATGCTGTTCACTGGCTTGCTCCCCTGGCTCATGCCCAGCCTGCCCTCTTATATGGTACACAACAACCTGCCAAGTGTGTCACCACCCATTGTAGGCTGGGCTCTCCCACTCTGCTTGACAATCAAGACAGTACTCCACAGATGTGGCCACAGGCCAATCCAATGGAGCCAATTCCCCAATTGAGGCTTCCTCAACTCCAGTGTGTCAAGTTGACGCTAAAGCTATCCAGCACATACTGTTATCAATTATTCTCTCTAGCTGCTTTGGGATAGTTGCTCCTTTTCTCTGACCTTTGAATTGCTTCGAATATTTTCTGAAGGGTTAGTTTTCTGGACATAAATTTTTTTATCTTGTTTATGTCATGAAAGATTTTTCCTCCAACTATAATCGATATTTTTGTTGGGTATAGTAATCTGGGTTGGCATCTATAGCTGTTTAGCACTGGGAATACTTTAATCCATGTTCTTCTGGCTTTTGTTTTTTGTATCGAAAAGTCAGCTGTAATTCTGATGTATTTCTCTTTATATGTAACTTGTGGTTTTTCTCTTGTAGACTTTAGTACTTTGTCTTTCTTTTGGGCATCTAATGTTTTAACTATGATATGGTGTGGGGAATACCTTTTCTTATCTACTTGGTGTTCTATGTGCTTTTTGTGTTTGTATGTATCAGTTTGTCATTTTTCAGTTTGCAGAAATTTTCTTCTATTATTCTGCTGAAGATCTGATCAATACCATTTTTTCCTGGGATTCTTCTTCCTGTATCACTATGATGCGGAGGTTTGGTCTTTTCATAGTATCCCACATTTCCTAATTGTTCCACTTTTTTATTTTTTTATTTTACATAATCTTTACTTGGGCATTCTAGTTCTTCTATCTTATCTTCCCAGCATCTATTTTCTGATTCATCTAATCTGTTACTGAGGCCTTCTCCCACCCTTTCCTGCTGATTGGATATGTGTTTAATTTCCTTTTTCACTTCATCTTGTGATTTCTTTAGTATTTCCATTTCCTTCTAGACCTTGTCTTTTTCTCCTAGATCCTTTATTCTCTGCTCTGTTTCCTTTTTCATTTCAGCCTGGGATCATTTCAGGGTTTCCACTTCCTTCCAGTGTGCATTCTTCTCTCCCTCTAGTTCCTTCTGGAGATTGTCATTCTCTCCTTTCAGTTCTTTGGATTTATTTTTTACATTCCTTGATTTCTTTGAGTATGGCTATGATTATTCTTTTAGAATAAGTGTCCCAAGAGAACTTGTTGTTGGAGTCTTCCATAGGACTAATAGAATTTGGTGGGGATGTATTTCTTGTTTTTTCCATGGTGTTCATTTTTTGGTGTTCATTTTTTGTTGTGCTTTTGGCATGTGGATTTGATTTGTTTATTGTAATGTAACGTGAAATTGGAGTGTTTCTTTTTTGTGTTGAAGGGGTGTTCCTCTATCATAAATGAGGAGTGGTAGGTTTGCTGTCTCTTCTTTTGCCTTGTGACCCCAGTTGATATATATATTATAGCTGTTCCCACAATGATGACCACTCTAGGGAGAAGGGGAGGGAGTGGTTTGCCATGCTGTGCACAGTCCCTACCTCAGCTGCAGTCACCAAGGAGTCATACAGAGTTGTACAGAGGTGTCCATACCCTTACAGGTCCAAACAGGATGTTGAGACTCTGCCAGGCCCCTGGCCATAGTTCCTACCTCTAGCTGTAGTCCGTGAGTCTTACAGACGTGTACAGATTTGTGCAGAGGTGCTCCCATATTCTTTTCTTGGGCATTCTAGTTCTTCCACTTTATCTTGCAGTATTGATATTCTAGTTCTTCCACTTTATCTTGCAGTATTGATATTCTTTTTTCTGTTTCATCCAATCTGTTATTGAGGCTTTCTACCATCCTTTCCTGTTATTTGGATGAATATTCATTTACCTTTTTCATTTCCTCCTGAGATTTCTTTAACATTTCCACTTCCTTCTGCAGCTTGTCATTCACTTCTTGTAGCCCCTTTCTTCTCTGGTTGGTTTTGTTTTTCTTTTCAGCATGGGATCTTTCCTATCTTTCCACTTCCTTCTGGAGTTTGTCATTCTTTCCTTCTAGTTCTTGCCCAAATTTGTCATTCTCTCCCTTTAGTTCTTTGATTTGTTCTTTATGTTGCTTGATTTCTTTGAGTATTTTTTTTTTGGTCTTTTTTAGACAGGATCTCCCTTTTAGTCCCAGCTGGCCTGGAGCTCTCTATGTATACCAGGCTGGCTTTGAACTCACAGAGATCCGCCCGCTTCTGCCTCCCAAGTGCTAGGATTAAAGGCATGCGCCACCATGCCCAGCTGATTTCTTTGATTATTTCTATGATTGTTCTTGTAAGATCTGTGTCCTGGGTTACCTCCTTGGTGATCTCATTGTTTTATCTTCTATAGGACTTGTAGAGTTTAGTGTGGGTTTATTATGTACTTTTCCCATGTTTTTTCATTCTGTTTTTGGCATGTGGGTTTGTTTTGTTGTTTGTATTCTGATGTGAATCTCAAATGTTTCTTCACTGTATTGAAGTCTTGCTTTGCTTGTTTCCTTCAGAAGCCTTTTTTCTTCTCCAGACTAGTCTAGGTTTCAGGCTCTCACTTTTGATTATATATTGCAAGGTCTAGTTAACTCTTCCCTTTCTGTTCTGAAGTTTCTCCAGGAGCTGTGTAGGTAACAGCCAGGTCAGGATGCCCCTGAGTGCTGTGCTCACTCTGCTTTCCACTGGTCAGTTCCTCTAGTTTGGTTGTGAAGTCTAGTGTTCCAGGACTTGGGTTTTGTCGGGTTTTCTGCTTATTCTACCACTTGCACCCTGGAATCAATACTGTGTTTCCACTGGGACACTTGCCCCACAGCTTGAGTGAAGGATGGAGGGAGGGAGGTGTTATTGCTCCCTTTTTCCTGTGCTTTGGCTGCTGGCTGGGTAACTCCACCCATGCTGCTGTGCATGCTGGTCAGGTGTCCACCTGGTTCAGGTGCCCTGGCCTCTAGTAGCTAGTGTCCCTGAGAAGCTTGGATTCACCTGTGAGCTGCCATGTACTCAGGCTGCTGGCTCCTTAACTCTCCCCACAGTGCTGCGCAGGTAGGTGAGGTATCTTCTTGGCTGCATTTCTCAGGGTTCTAGGCTTGTGTGTCCCTGAGGGATATTTTCTAAATGTTTTAAAGTTGCAGCCTTAAATATATGCATATTTGTTGGAAATGTGTTGGTTTATGTAGCTCGGACTTATATAAAACTATCTGGTGCATGTAACTACTTAAATCTATGAGGGCAAAAAACAAAAACAGAAACAAAACCAAAAACAAAACCTTGAAATCCATGTTTTAGGCCTAATGCAACCTTTTGAAAGTTATAAAGATAACGAAGGATTGCTTCAGAGTCTGAATGCTTTCATAAATTGAGAAGTGCATAAAAATAGTGAGCAGATCACCAGGCTGGGTGTTGCATGCTATTTATCTCAACCCTCAGGAGACAAAGATAGGCAGATCTTTGTGAGATTGAGAACTAAGGATCTCCTAATCCATATAATGACTTCCAGGTAGGCTGGGACTAGAAAGACTATGTTCAAAAAAAGGGAAAAAATACTGAGATACTGAGCAGGAATACTGTTTACTGTTGTTCAAAAGTGGAGAAGAAGACATTGATGCACAAATACTACTCTCACCTGAAAGAAGGGGAATAGTAAATAATTTTCCTGAATAAATATGAGTAACTATGTTCTAGGAATGCAGATTTAGTTATCTCTAAATTCAATGTTACAATGTGGTAACTATTCCATTAGTTTTTATATTAACACAGTAAAGAAACTCATAAATAATATTACCTTTTAAATACATTTCTGAAAACATAAAATAGCTGCTACAGCCCTGTGTTTCCACAAGAGATCAAATATATATGGAAAGACCCCAGTGAGTGCATGTAACATCACACACATAAAGACATAGACACACAGACAAACAGACACACAGACACACACATACACACACACACGGACACTCACAGATAACTATCATCTACTATGTATCTATCATCTATCTATCATCTTTCTATCTTCTATCAATTTATCATCTATCTATCATCTATCTATTTATCTATAATCAATCTACTATCTCTATAAAATATATGGTACTGCTTATATGTATGTATATATATATATATACACAAGTATGTGTATGCATATATCATAAACACATACATATACTATTTTTCTTTTGCATGTATAACTGTAGGAAAGTTAATATATTCCTTAATTATAGTTCTAGATAAGCAATGATTAATAATAAGATAATTGTAATAATATGCTAAATAAAAGTTGTAAGAACTGAGTCTCTTTTATGGTTAGCTTCAGTTGTCAACCTGACATACCTGGATAGAACGAAACTCAAATAAGAGGCAGGCTCCATAAGATATGCCTGTGGGATTTTCCACGAGGCATTTTTTTAATTGTTCTATAATATAGGGGAAAGTCCAGCCCACTGTGGGCTCTACCATCTGTGGGCAGTTGGGGCTGGGCTGAGTAAGGCAGCAGGAACAAGCAAGTAAGCAGTGTACCTCCATAGTCTCTCCTTCATCTTCTTCCTCTAGAATCTTGTGCTAAGGCCTGGCTAGTTTATCTCCATTATTAATTGTACATTGAGGTAAACACTTTTCTTCTCAAGTTGATTTGGTCATGAGGTTTGCCACAACAATAGAGAAGCATTTGAAGTCAGTCTCTTTATCAAATATCAACAATTCAGAAAGGGTATGCGGTGGTATGCTCTCTGCATGATGAAGTGGCCTGCAGAGAGTAACACAGGGATGGTGACCTTAGCATAGGACTTACCTTATTTTCTTACTATATTGAATAATAAGAAAGCACTTTAAGAATTCTCTTTGGGACATGCCAATTATCAGCATCAGTATTCATGAATGTTAGTCATTACTAAGTAATGTGAGAGTTATTGGAATACTCCATGAAGACAGTTCCTCTGAGGGTTTAAGTTGCTTACAGGATGGCAGCATAACCAAATTACAATCAAATGAAAAAGAAGATGAATACTTCACATGACTTCACTGTGCTTTTAAGAACAATGTACAACTTAAATCTCATAAGCTATTAATTTCTGAAAATGTCCATTCATATTCTGGGCAAGGGCTAATCATGTGATACTGACACCACAAAAAGCTAAACTGAGAAGAGAGACTAATAATTTACAAAGAAAAAAATAAAATGATCACCAAACTATAGTAAAATTGCTAGGACACCCTCAGCTGTGAAAGAGATGTGGCTTCTGAGGGTTTTAAATGTTAGAATAATAGCTCTCAGTGTTGTAAGTGGGAAGATGAAAGGGAGAGGTTACCTACCCAAGGCAGTCACTGTAATTTTCATAGAAATTAAAGAGAAAGGAAACTACCCAGCTCTAATTTTTATTCTATTACCACCAGCAAATAGAAAGCTCTTCATGCTATGAGTTGGATAAATGTATAAAAAAGAGAAGTAAATGCTTAAGTAATGTATTTGAAGATTTAACACCATCGGGCACTGGGCAGATGTCATGAATTTGAGGGACAGACAAGGTACAAAACACAGGAAAGAATGAAAGTCCAGGGAACTGAAAAGAATGTCCTTATCTGAAGGGATTTTGTTCCATCATAAAAATAACAACACATTCTGCATGGGTAAACTTCCTAGAAACTGCTTCCTCTTCTGTCATTCATTATAGCAAAATGCTTGAACCAATTCAAACCATAGATTACAAGTATTTACACATGCTACATGCCTTGAGGTAAAGGAAAAGCTCTCAGTAATGACATCCTTGAATCAATATGTATTATATCAAGTATCTGTATTTTGGTTTATATGGTTTGTGTTACTGGCTATGGTTTGTAGATATGGTTCACCTATTATATTGTTTGCTTTCTTTTTTTGCACTGAAGAAGTATGTAACAGAAATCCTTGTGGACTCATATAGAAAGAGGTATGGAAAAACTGAAATGTAAGCAAATACAAATTCATGGCATCTAGTAATCTTCTGTAGGTTCTAACCAAAGTAAGAAAATATAGCAAGGTTCTACCTCTGGAAAGAGAATAAATGGAGCACTAACTAAATAATAGAACCCACCTTTGTTGGCTCAGGTATACTTATTGGGCATGTGTTTGTGTATGCTGTGTGTATGTTCGTGTGTGTGTGTGTGTGTGTGTGTGTGTGTGTGTGTGTGTGTGTGTGTATTTGTGTGTGTGTATGAATGTCACTGGAGATTAGGGGGCAAAATGTGGGAATAAGATGTGTTCTACTAAGTGTGTCCCAGTAATAGAATTCAAGATAACAGTATTGGAGAGAGAAATGAAAGTTCACAGTGAAATTCAACTCTGAATTCATGTCATATAGAAAATCCCATTACAGGTGAACTGAATATTACCCATGTAACCTAGTAAATTTTACAAGAAAATAGGCAATTATATGTTCATGTATTCTAAAAGAAAATAATTGCTGGTGACTAGGACAATCTAATTTGGAATAAATTGAGCCGAGGAACCTTGAAAACCATACTGTACCTCAGATAGGGGAGATAAATTGAAAACAGTATCTCACAAAACCCTGTCAGGTGGAACACTGCCTAGCTGATAATGAACATACAGCTGGATATAGGGTCCTGGGGCTCCTTTTTCTGAGACAGACATCTTGGTTAGCAATCTTCAGTTGTTATTGGCCTCACACAAGTCCTTTGTGTAAAACCTCTCCCAACTTCTCTGTAAAAATCCCATATGTCCTATTTCTCAACCGTTTTTTCTGGAACTTTGCCCTTTCACTGGCTTGCGTACAGCTGTGTGGGGGTCGCTAGACCATGTCAGGTATCTTACTTCTTCTACTCAGCCAAAGTACTAATTTTCCATTGGGCCCCCTCTCAAGGTCAGTCAGCCATAGGGAAGTCAGTTTAACTTTAACCATGAAATGTTCCATAAACAGGATGTTCCTTGAACCCTAGTGTTCACTAATCCCAATGATCTGTATCAGCATGTTTGTTCCTTTACACACCATTGTGGCTTAACAGTTGCAAACACTTCCTCTTATGCCTCCCCTTTATATTCTGTGTATGAACCTGCAGTAAATGAGAAGTGATCAGAACCTGTCTTGTCTCCATTCCTTGCATCTCTTGTCCCTTCCCTTCACTCCTTCTCTTCCAGACCCCCATTGACTGACCCACTGGATGGGTCAAGTGGCGCCCAACATGGGGCTTGAGGCACAGAGGACCCTGTGAAGGGGATGAAGCAAAAGGCCAGAGTGAGATGATTCTTTAGTTTCAGTTTGCATCGCGGGAGCCTGCCACTGCATAAACTGAGGTAAGTGCTGCGCTAAGTTGGGAAAAGAATTAAGTGAGCATTAGATGTATGTTGAACAATTAAAACAGACCCTCAAGGCATGAGGAATAAAGGTTAAAATCCAGCATCTCTTTAATTTTTTTGACTTCGTTAAGGAAATCTGTCCTTGGTTTCCTCGAGAAGGAACTATAGATGTTAAAATATGGAAGCTAGTGGGAGATGCTTTTCAAGACTATTATCAAAACTTTGGCCCCAGTAAGATCCCTGTAACTGCCTTTTCTTACTGGAACTTAATTAAGGATGTCTTGGGTTCCCATTACACTGCAGTTGTAGCTGCTGTGGAGGAGGGACATAAGCTCTTAAAAGAAATTGAACAGCCTAACGATCCTGACTCTATGGAACAATCACCCGAGAGCAGGGATCTAGCTAAAATCCATTATGAAAATGAATCTATTTCCTCACTGCAGCCGAGCCCTGCTCCTTCAAAGAGAGGCCAAAATTGTCCCCCACATATCAAATAACCCTCCAAGATATATACCAGTCTAAAATTATTTTCAAAAGATCATCCAGATGTAAAAGAGGATGATATCACTCCATCAGATTGGGAAGACTTGGAGGAAGAGGCAGCCAAGCACAAAAAGAAAGGTTGGCCACCATTCAACTCCCCGCTTATGCCCCTAGTGAAGACCCCTTTACCATGCTGGCAGGTGATCCTCAAAGGAACCTCCAACAACCAATTGCCACCTTGGAGAAGCAAATTCAGTTGGAACGTAAATATCAGGATTTAATTGTCCAACTGAATAAACTCAGAACTGGACACAGACATCCCCAGATTTCTAGTTCATGCCCCAGTAATTCCGTTCCTCTGGGACCACCTATAAAACCACTTAAGAGAGGGGCCGTTCCTGCCTCAGCTTTCCCTGTCATGGGACGAGTGGTAGAGGGTCAACCTAAGGAATGAATATATCAGACTCTAGAATTTAAAACCCTAAATGAACTCAAGACAACTGTCTCACAGTATGGCCCCTTAGCCCCTTTCACCATGACCATAATAGAAAACATTAGTGAACTATGGCTAACACCTGAGGACTGGTATAAAACTACAAAGGCTGTCCTCATAGGTGGAGATTATCTGCTTTGGAAGTCAGAATTCCATGAATCCTGCAGAGAGACAGCAAGCCGCAATCTGCAAGATAATAACTGGACTTATGACATGCTCATAGGAGAGGGAGCTTTTGCTGCCGAAGCTCAAATTCAGTGTGACCCAGTGCTCTTAACCAAATCCTAACTGCCTCCCTTAAGGTATGGCGAAAGCTCCCCAATAAAGGGGAGATGGACACTTCCCTCACCATGGTCAGACAGGGGGTTGATGAACCCTTCCAAGAATTTGTCAATACATGACTAACCACTGCCTCTCGCATATTCGGTAATACAGAAGCTGGTATTCATTATGTCCAACAACTAGCTTATGAGAATGCAAATGCTGCTTGTCAAGTGGCTATTCAGCCATATTGAAAAAAGACTGATTTGTCTGGATATATTAGACTTTGTGTTGACATCAGCCCTTCATATAACTAAGGCATGACCATGGCTGTGGCTTTAAAGGGCCTTACAGTCCAGGAATTCTTTGCTACAAAGAGTAAGGACAGCTATTTTAAATGTGGTAAATTCAGTTATTTTGCATGCAATTGTAAAAGCTAAAGCCAAGAGCTCACTCCTAACGTCTGCAAGGCGCCTGACTTATGCCCCCACTGTAAAAGAGGAAAACATTGGCAAAATGAATGTAGGTCCAAAAAGGATAATCAAGGAAACCCCCTGCCACCGCTGTTGGGAAACAGGCTCAGGGGCCTGCTAAAACCTCATTTAGAACAGACCACTTTAAGACACGCAATGATTTCCAAAAGCTATTGGGAGACATTAACTGGTTAAGAACTTATTTAAAACATCGCTGGAGAATTAAAACCATTATTTGACATTCTCAGAGGTGACTCTGATCCTCGGTCCTCTAGAGCCCTATCTAGTGAAGGTCAACTAGCCCTGCCAAAGGTAGCTACTGCCATATATTCACAATTTGTCACTAGCGTTGATTATTCTAAGCCCCTGTCTTATCTAATTTTTCAACACCCTGTATTCTCCCACTGTGGTATTCTGGCAGTCTGCCTCCATCTTGTGGATGCATTTGCCCTCCTCCCCCCAAAAAGTTCATTTATACTTAACTATACTTCAGTTGCTGACCTTATCCAGCTTGGCCAAGAAACTAGTAGAAAATATTTTGGCAAGGATCTGGAAAATATTACTAAATACACTAAAACTCAACTAGATTGACTATTACAAACCACTGAAGAATGGCCTACAGCTTGTGCCTCATTCTCAGGAAGTCTGCATAAACATTATCTCCCTGATACGTTTGTACAATTTTACAATAGGCATGAATTTGTGTTGCCAAAAATTACCTACCCTGCACCTCTCACAAACTCTCTATTAATATTTACAGATGGGTCCTCAACAGGACACTCTGCTTATTTTTATCAGGACAAGACTGTCTCCTTTAATACTCCTTCAAAATCTGCCCAAATAGTAGAACTCTATGCACTCCTGTCTTTCAGGCTGTCTTTCAGGCCTTCATCTACCCCCAAGTATCTACACCGACAGTGCTTACCTGGCACTGTCCATCCCTTATTTAGAAAAAGTCAGTCAACTAAAGACTACCTCCAATGCTGCTCAACTCTTTGGACAGTGTAGAGATCTTATCATCCATAGACAACACAAATTCTACTTGGGACACTTGAGGGCTCCTTCAGGGTTACCTGGTCCACCGTCCATAGGTAATAATAAAGAGGATCTCACCACTCGACTAGTCATGATCTCTCAATCCATGTCCCCTATTGCCCTTGCTGTTCAAGCTCATTCTCTACATCATCTTAATGCTCATACTCTTCGTCTATTATGTAAAATAACCAAAGAACAAGCTATAGATATTGCTAAAAATCATTCAATTTGCGTCACCCATTCGCCTGTTTTGCACCTCTTGTACCCAATGCCTTATGGCAGATAGATGTCACTCATTATTCTGAATTTGGTAAATTAAAATATGTTCATGTCTCCAATTAGATATATAGGTATTTAAACAGTATAATATATAGCCTTTTGATCCTACTAATGAAGCACACGTAATTAGATATATAGGTATTTAAACAGTACTAATTGTTATGGTAGGTTACTTTGATATAAACACAGATGTTTGGATGGTATGTTAATTCATGAATTATATTTTCTTCTGTTAAGTATGGCAGGGTCTTCGTGTGGTTTATAATATCTCCTAACCATTAGAGGATGTAAGCTTGTGGCATCAGCTGTGGGTTATTCCTCCAAGAAGAGAGCTAATAGCCAATTAGATTTGGGATATACAGACATATGGCTGCCACTGCTGCACAGTATTTCCAGGCAGATGAGGTGTAGCTGGTGCTGATGGAGGAGTCTTGCTTGACTCAAGGAGACCTATATTTGCTTTATTGGTTTAGTGGCCTTTGGTAACACTCTCTGGCATTCCAGAGACCATCTGTATACTTGTAAGTGCAGTCTCCATACATCTTTCCCATGTTTATATCAGGTCTTCAACATCAGGGCCTTATCGCCTCTCTTCCTGCAGATATCCCGGTTTGGAGGCAAGGAACCTTTACCTTTTGTGGGGGCTTGGATCCCCTGGCCAACATCTCCTTGGTAGAATAATCCATTGTTGATGTCAGAGCTCCTGTATTAATATATTTTGTTTAAGTGCATAGCTTAAGGAGACTTTAGCATTATATTTGGTTCTGAATATAGAACAATCCTTTTCAGAGTTTCTATGTCCATTAGTCAATTAAAGAAGGCAGTTTTACCGATTTTACAAGAAATACCTCTATAACAGCTGGCTCCAATCTACAGCTGGAGAACGACCTCATCATCATATTTCTCCTTATTCTATGGGGGGGGGGACGTTAAGAAAGTCTCTTGTATTAAAATCTTTGTGGAACCTAGAAGGCAAGCTTCGTTAGGAATCATTAAAAATAGTTGTTACTAGTAGGATCCACAGAGGGGCCTGTTGTCTGCAGCAATCTGAGGCATTTCTTCCCTTCAATGCCCAGAGGAGTCAATCCTTCTGCTGGCACTTTCTGGTACATCCTACTCACTGCAAAGCTGCATTTTCTTTCTCAGCCATTAAGTTGGTGATACTCTAGCCTGTTGGAACATACAAATCCTTTCCCATAGTTAGTTTTAAGATTTGGGTTGCAAGGTTTTTTGACAAAAAGTTTTCATATATGTCTAATTGCATGTGCTTCATTTGTAGGATCGAAAGGTTATGCCTGGACAAGCTGGCAGCCCACGAAAGAAAACAGCCAGAATTGACTAGAGACCAAGACATCAGCTCCAGAGAAAGTAGACTGTTTTGCTTCTCATCCACCTATGCCCCTTTTCTAAGCCTAGGGAACAATCTGTGGAAGAGGGGGCGTGGTAGAATGTAAGGGCTGTGATTTGGGTTAATGGTAAAACTACAACAATATAGACTGGACATTCATTTGATCAACTTGTTTGAACATACAAGCCTCCCCTGTTGGATGGTGGGACCCATGAGCTGTGTGGGTTTTGGCACAATTGCTTGCAAATTGGTTTTACATGAAGGATGCTTGTACTCACAAATTATCACTTATTGTTAAAAAAATGAAAACAAAAGAAAACAAAAAAGCAGAGAAAGATGCAGAAAACTTATGGCAGAATGCATGGTCTGGGATGGGTAGGGGTGGGGTGGGGAGAAGGGAAGGGGATATATGCCTGAACTGAATTGGAAAATGATGTATGAAATACACAAAGCATCAATAAAAAAATAAATAAATAAAAATTTAAAAAGTAAAAAAAAAATAAATAAAATATATGTTCATGTCTGTATTCATACATTTAGTGTCTTCATCTTTGCTACTCTCCACCCAGGAGAAGATACAAAAATGTCATTACACATCTCTTACAGACCTGCCGTGCCCTGGGCATTCCTACCACCATCAAAACTGACAATGGTCCAGGATATACTAGTGCCTCTTTTAAAAATTTCTGTAACAACAACAACAACAACAGAAAGGACTGCATCAAAAACTGACTGAAACAGTGAACTTCTGCTCAAAACAGTCAACTTCCTCATGGAGAATATTGAGAAAGACTGAGAAAGTGATGAAAAGCATGCTTGGCAAAATGTGTGAGCTCTGGTGGGGTGGGGGAATGGGTGGGAACACAGGTCTAGATTTGTTAAAAAATAAAAATACATTTTTGTGAAAAAAAATGAAAAAAAATTTTCTGTAAAACATTAGCCATTAATTTAACAACAGGCATTCCCTACAACCCCCAAGGACAAGATATAGTTGAGAGACCTCTTCAAACACTGAAATCTTACCTTGATGAAGTAAAAAAAAAAGGGGGGGGAATGGTACCAGCCAAATTTAAATTTTTTAACCTTGGACCGTGATGGATACATGGCTGCAGAAAGATTTTGGAAGTCCACAACAAAAGAATATTATGCCTCAGTCATGTGGAAAGATCCTCTTACTAATAAATGGAATGGACCTGATCCAGTCCTTATTTGGGGATGAGTATCAGTATGTATTTACTCAAAAGAAGCTGATTCAGCTATATGGCTGCCTGAAAGATTAATAAAACAGACTAACCAATTATCCAGGAATGACTACCATTCCTGAGATAAATCTAACCCTTTTCATTCACAGGCAGTACAAGATGTTGCATTTCCTGATCATGAACCTCCTATTCAGCATTTACACACCTTGGGTATTATAGACCTCCAACATTCATGAACCTGGTAAATCATCACACCCAGCTCTCAATCCCTGGTGGCCCAAGTCAGAAGAATTCACCCTCGAGGTATTTGGTGTCCTTCACTGAAAGTAGATATGTTACCTGCTCTTCCAGGATCCTGAATCAAGCAAGTTTACTAAGGACAAGGACCCCCTGCGTGACCATCCCTGATGTCATACAAATTCGGCAATAGAAGTGTTAAAAGGGACTGGTTTTTATGCCTACCCAGCAGTTAACAACTGGAGGAGTAGATGTGGGGGACACAGTGATTATTATTGTGCTTACTGGAGATATGAGACTTCTGCTGAGGAGTGGGTACCTTTATCTAACTATCCTGACCTAATCCGCCTCACCTGAATATCTAACTCCAACACTCTCAACATCAGTTTCACTGAGCATGGGAAAAAAATCACATGCTTGGTCCAGAGGACCCACTTGGGGATTTAGGCTTTATAAAAATGGATATGATATTGGAGTTCATTTTATGATAAAGCACTTAGAATTACCCATCAAACATAAGACAGGGATAGGCCCTAACAGTCTTAGCTCCATCTAGACCCACTCCAAAAGTACCACCTATTACTGCTATTGCCCCCTCCTTTTCCGCTAACCATTCTAATACCTTCTCCCTGTCTCTCATTTCCCCATTCGCCCCTACCTCTAGTGAGGAAACCTTACTAAATTTGCTTTCCTATACCTATCAGGCCCTGAATACTTCCCAGCGCAATCTCAATCAGGACTGCTGGCTTTGCATGTATGCTTAACCCCCTTTTTATGAAGGTATAGATATATCTGGCAACATATTGCTCACTAATAACTACTCTGTATGCAGATGGGTTCAACACAGGCATAAGTTTAGTTTAGCAGAAATCCAGGGAACCGGATTTGTATTGGGAAAGTCACCCCCTCCTATCAAGAGCTATGTAACTCAAGCCTACATACTAACACCACCAACTACCTCATTCCCCCTTTTAATGCCTGGTGGGCCTGTTCCAGCGGCATCACCTCTTGTGTAGCAGGGAAGCTCTTAGATTAAGATTTTTGTGTAGCCGTTCAACTGGTGCCAAAAGTAACTTATCACTCTGGCGGAGAACTCAACCTCCACTGGCCCCCCCACATTTATTAGAAATAAAGGGGAGCTAGTAACTGCTGTCACAGTAGCAGTATTGCTGGGGTTTGGCCTGGTGGGTACGGGCATTGGAATCTCATCTCTATTGCTGTAAGAAAAAGGGTATAACTCACACAGGGCGTCTATAGATCGTGACATAGAACAGTTTGAAGAAGCTATAAGTCATATGTAAGAGTCCCTATCTTCATTAGCTGAGGTTGTCCTGCAAAACCGTAGGGACCTAGATTTGTTGCTACTACAACAAGGAGGTTAGTGTGCTGCCCTAAAAGAAGATTGATGCTTCTATGCTGATCATTCTGGTGTGGTTAAAGATTCTCTACAAAAAGTAAGAGAAGGTTTGGAGCATAGAAGGTTGCATAGGGAAAAGGAACAGCCTGGCTCAACAATTGGTTTAGTACTTCCCCTTGGCTGATGAATCTTTTGCCTTCTATCTCAGGCCCTCTACTTCAGCTGATTTTATTAATCTCTCTAGGTCCAATACTACTTAATAAACTAATGGCTTTTGTGTGATCTCCAATCGAAACTATCCAAACAAAGCCTTTGCAGATCCATATCAACAATTGGCTATGGAGGATTTTTTCTCTGAGTGCTCTAGACCATCAACTTCCTCACCATGAGCAGAGTTGGATAGCCTGAGACGGGTAATAGGACCACCACTCCTGAGCTTTGCCTGCCCTACCAAGCTAAGACAGGGGGTTGATGCTTAGAGGTCTTCTACCCAATGAAAGCTAAGGAGGGCGCTTGGGCAGGTCTGAACTAAGACAGGCACAACTCCCACTGGTCATTTCTTGAAAAAATACAAAAGGGGGACCTGAGGAGGTCCCTAGACCATGTCAGGTATCTGGCTTCTTCTACTCAGCCAAAATAGTAACTTTCCATTGGACCTCCTCTCAAGGTCAGTCGGTCAGCCGTAGGGAAGTCAGTTTAACTTTAACCATGAAATGTTCTGTAAACAGGATGTTCCTTGAACCCTAGTGTTGACTAATCCCAATGATCTGTATCAGCATGTTTGTACTTTTACACACCATTGTGGCTTAACAGTTGCAAACATTTCCTCTTATGCCTACCCTTTATATTTTGTGTATGAGCCTGCAGTAAATGAGACTTGATCAGAACCTGTCTTGTCTCCATTCCTTGCCTCTCTTGTCCCTTCCCTTCACTCCTCCTCTTCAGACCCCCATTGACTGACCCACTGGATGGGTCACAGCTGCCAAAATTTGCCTATATAAACCTGTATTTGGGAAAGTAAACTGATATTCTGCATGATATCCCAGAAATGATTACGTCACCTTTGCCACTTTGACCTCAGCTCCAGGGGGATGGGGATGAGAGCTACTTGTTTACAATTAGTGGTGACCCCCCAAAAATACTTTCTTTCTTAATGTTTTAATGCATTTTGTGGATTTCCCTCTGATTGTATCCTTCTGAACAGTTTGAGTAGTAATGGTTGTAAGACTTCTTTACATATTTTATATAATCCTGCTGTGAAACCATCTGGGCCTGGACTGTTTATTTTGGAGGTATTTTATTATGTCTTCAATTTCCTCAAATGCTATGGGTCTGTTTAAGCTGTCAATCTCTTCATTGCTAAGCTTTGTTGATTCACAGGATTTCAGAAATTCATCAATTTCTCTTAGGTTTTCAAACTTAGTAGAGTATGGGTTTTGAAGTATTATCATATGATTGTCTGGATCTTTATTTGTTGTGATATTTCCATTTTCATCATAAATATTATTAATTTGGATTTTCCCTTTCTTTCTTTTGGTTAACTGGATTAGAGATCTATCTATCTTGTTCATCTTTCAAATAACCAACTTTTAGAATCATTTAGTTTTTAGTATTGTTTTCTTTATTTCTATTTCATTAATTTCTGGTCTGATTTTTGTTATTTCTTTCTGTCTGCTGGTTTTAGGGTCCATTTGCTTTTGTCTCTCAAGTGTTTTTAACTGTAGTGTTAGAACATTTATTTTTTTCCCTTTTTTTAATGTGGGCACTTATGGCTATATATTTCCCTCTTAGCATTGATTTTAAAGTGCTCACAGGTTTTATTGTGTTGTATTGTATTTTTCACTTAGTTTCATGAATACTTTTATTTCACTATTTCTTGCCTTACCCATTCACTATTCAGGATAGTGGTGTTTGGTCTCCATGTGTTTTTGTAGCTAGTCGGGCTTATTCTGTTGTTAATATTGACTTTTATTTCACTGTGGTATGATAGAATGCATGAAATAATTTCAATCCTTTTGTATTTGTTGAGATTTATTTTGTGTCCCTGCATATGGTCAATTTTGGAGAATATTCTGTGGAGCACTGAGTAGAAAGTATATTCTCTGGTGTTTGGGTGGAATATTTGGTAGATGTCCGTGAGGTCATTTTTTGTATTATTCTGTTCCAATGTTTCTCTGTTTATTTCCTGCCCAGCTGATCTATCTATGAGGCTCAGTGAGGTATTGAAACCCCCCACTTTTATTGTGCTGGGATTAATCTGTGGCTTGAGGACTTGCAGAATTTTGTTAAAAAAGTTCATTGCAACTGAGTTTGGTGCATAAAAATTTAGGACTGTGAAGGCTTCCTGGTTAATTGTTCCTTTGATAAGGATATAGTTGTCCTCTTTTTCTCTTCTGATTGACTTTACACTGAGATCTATTTTGTCTCATATAACAATAGTAAATCCTGCTTGCTTTTTGGTACAATTTGCTTCAAATATTTTTTCCATCCTTATACTTTGAGTTAGTGTCTCTCCTCTAGGGTGAAATGGATTTCTTTTAGACAGCATGGATTCTGTTTCCTAATCTGTTCTTCCAGTCTATGTCTTTTTCTGTGTACTTTAGATCATTAATATTTAATGTTATTATTGAGATATGTTTGTTTCTTCCTTTTACCGTATTTTCTGTCTGTATTATTGGTCTAGGTTTGTATTTTCACAGATATACTTTTATTAAATCCTCTATCCAGCTGCTTGGAGATAGGTTCTCCTTTCCTCTGTCTTTTGAATTGCTTTGAGTACTTTCTGAAGGGTTGGTTTTTTGGGCATGTATTCTTTCATCTTGTTCATGTCATGAAATATTTTTCTTTCTCCTTCAACTGAAATTGATATTTTTGCTGAGTATACTAATCTGGTTTGGCATCTAAAGTCATTTAGCAATAGGAAAACTTTGGTCCATGTTCTTTTCTTCTGGCTTTCATAGGTTGCACTGAGAAGTCAGCTGTAATTCTGATGGATTTCCCCTCATGTGTAATTTGTTATTTTTCTCTTGTGGATTTCAGTATTTTGTCTTTGTTTTGAGTATCTAGCTTTTTTAACTATGATATGTCATGAGACTTTATTTTCTGGTCTTGTCTATTTGGTGTTTTATGTGCTTCTTGTATTTGTATGGATTTGTCTTTTTTCAGTTTCGGGAATTTTTCTGCTATTATCCTGTTGAAGATCTGATCAATATTGTTTTCTTGGTATTCTTCTCCTTCCTCTATCCCTATGATTGAGAGATTTGGTGTTTCCATACTATCACACATTTCCTGGTTATTCCACACTTGTGTTTATTTTTAATTTTTTCATAAGCTTCACTTGAGCACTTTGTTGTTCTGTGTTATTGTGCAGGTCTGATATTCTATTTTCTGCTTCATCCATTCTACTTCTGAGACTTTCTCCTATCCTGGCCTGTTAATTGGATGTCTGTTAAACTTCCTTTTTCACTTATTCCTGTGATTTCCTTGGTATTTCCACTTCCTTTGGAACTTGTCATTCTCTACTTGTAGCTCCTTTTTTCCCTGGTCTGTTTCTTTTTTAATTTCAGACTGGGATCTTTTCAGTATTTCATTTCCTTCTGGAGTTTGTAATTCTCTCCCTCTAGTTCTTTTCAGAGTTTGTGTTTCTCTTCCTCTAATTCTTTTCAGAGTTTATGCTTCTCTTCCTCTATATATTTGTCATTTTCTCTCTCTAGTTCTTTCCAGAGTATATCATTCTTTCTTTCTAGATCCTTCTTGAATTTTTACTTCTCTCTGCCTTAGTATTATGATTTATTCTTTATATTCTTTGATTTCTTTGAATATGTCTATGACTGATCTCCTAAGGTCCAGGTCTTGATTTTCTTACAGGAAGATCTCATTGTACGAGTCTTGTATAGGTCTGGTAGAGTTTGGTGTGGATTTATTATGACATTTCACCATGTTGTTATTTTTTGTTGTTATTTTTTGTTGTCGTGGATTCAGCATTTTTTATTCTGGTGCTAGTCTCAAATGTTAATATGGAGGATTAGTTGGCTCACTGTGTTTCCTGCCATTCAGGTCCTTTTCATTGGCTGTACAACCTAGAATCAGTAATACTGCACTCACTGGATTGTCTGAATCACAACACCAGCTTACTGCATCTTCTGTATCAGTAATCAGACAGGGGGGTTGGGTGGAAAGGTTTTCTCCATTATTCCATACACCTGTACCTGGAGATCCTGAAGGAGGTGGGGTGTGGTGTCCCAATTGGTCCCTGACAAACAGGGGACCAATTGGGACAAAGCACAGGACCCCCGTGCTTTCCTGATTCAACTGAATGTATGCTGAGCTCCTGGGTGTCTCACTTAGCATCTCATTTTTAGTTTTTAAGAGAGTTCCACACTACTCTGCATGAGTAGTTGTGTGGCTTTGCATTCCCTCTAGCAATAAATAAAGGCTATCCTTTCTCCAAATTCTTACTAGCACTCGGTGCATTTTTGGTCTTTATTTTAGTCAGTCTGAATGGAGTAAAATAAAATTATAAGTATTTTTCCATTTTTATTGATGTTTTGTGTATTTCATACATCATTTTTCAATTCAGTTCAGGCATATTCCCCTTTCCCTTCCCCCCACCCTACCCCACCCCAGACCATGCATTCTGCCATAACTGTCCTGCACTTTCTCTCAGTCTTTTTTATGCTTAGGAATTCATATTTTCCTCCATTAATTTTATATTACTCTAAAATATGGATACATGTCCTTCACCCATATACACTAATTACAGAGTCTGAGAATAATTGGTGGGTGGATTCTAGAGCCCAATGAGAGATTCACATTATAACAGCATAGTTGCTTTCAGATAAAAAGAAATATAACAATAATGTCCTTCAGTTTGCCTTTTGTCTGGGGATTTGGTATTAGCATCCACAAATGAGCGAAACCATTCTCCATTTGTCTTTCTGGGACTTTATTACTACACTCAGCATAATGGCTTTGGGCTCCATCCATTTACCTTCAAAGTTCATAATGCCACCTTTATTTACCACTGAATAGTATTCCATTGTGTAGATGTACCACATTTTTGTCATCCACTCATCTGTTGAGGGGCATTTGGATTGGTTCCAGCTCTTTGCTATTTTGAAGAGAACTGCAATGAACATGGACGTGCATGTATATTTGCGGTAGGATGAGTCTTTGGGGTATATACCCAGGAGTGGTATGACTGGGTGAGGTGGTAGGCTCATTACAATTCTTTTAAGGGTTCTCCACACTGCCTTCCGTAGTGGTTGTATAAGTTTACATTACCACCAGCAGTGGATGAGTGTTCCCTTTTCCCACAACCTCTCCATTATCTGTTGTCTTTTTGTTTTCTTGATATTACCTAGCTGTATTGGAGTGAGATGATATCTGAGAGTGGTTTTAATTTGCATGTCCTTAATTATTAATGATGGTGAAGTCTTTTTAAGATGTTTCTCAGCTATCTTTACTTCCTTACTGGTGAAGACTCTGTTCAGCTTTTTACTCCATCTTTTGAGTAAGTCATTTGGCTCTTACGTCTTTGTTTTTTGAGTAATTTATGTATTCTTGATGTCAATGCTCTGTCAGATGTATCACTGGTAAAGATTTCCTCCCACGAGTGGGTTTTCTTTTCACCTCCTTGATTGTTTCTTTCACTTTACAGAAGCTTTTGAGTTTTATGAGGTCCCATTTGTCGATTGTTGACCTTTCTTCCTGTGCAGCTGCTGTCTGATTTTGAAAGTCTTTTCCTACACCAATGTGTTGTAGGTTGTTGCCAACATTTTCTTCTATTGCCTTCAGGGTTTCAGGCTTCACACCAAGATCTTTGATCCACTTGGAGTTGATTTTTTACAGGGTGAAGGGTAGGGGTTTAATTTTGTTCTTCTACAAATGATGATCCAATTTTGCCAGCATCATTTGCTGAAGATCCTATCCTTCCTCCACTGAGGGTTTATTGCCCCTTTGTCAAATATGAGGTGGCTGAAATTGTATGAGCTCATGTTTGGATCTTCGATTTTCTTCCATTGGTCAACAGGTCTGTTTTTGTGCAAGTACCAGGCTGTCTTTATGACTATGGCCCTCTAATATAGTTTGAAGTCTGGTAGGGCAATCCCCCCTGTATTGCATTTTTCACTCAGGGTTGCTTTAGCTATTTGAGGTAATTTGTTTTTCCATATGAATTTAAGGATTTTTTTGCAAGTCTGTGAAGAAGCTCATAGAGATTTTGTTTGATATTACATTGAATCTGTATATCAATTTGGGTAAAATGGACATTTTTACTATGTTAATTTTCCCAATCCATGATCAGGGGAGTTCTTTCCATTTTTTTTTGTTTGTTTTCGTATGTGTATGAATGTACTGTCTACATGTAGGTCTGTGCACCTGTGTCATGCAATGCCACAGAGGTCAGAAGAGGGCATCTGAATCCCCTGGAACTGGAGTTTTGATCTCCTTCAGGGATTTAAAATTTTTGTTATAGAGGTTTTTAGTATTTTTGGTTAGGTTTGTCCCAGGTATCATTATTTTTGAGGCTATTGCGAGTTGGGAGTTCTTCTTATATTCCTTCTCCACTTGTTTGTTGTTGGTGTAAAGAAAGGCCACTGATTTTGCTAGGTTAATTTTATAGCCCCACAGTTTACTAAAACTCTTAATCGTTTCTTGAAGTTTTCTGGTGGAGTTTTTAGCATTCCTTAGGTAAATTATCATATCATCTGCAAAAAGGGACAGCTTAATTTCTTGTTTTCTGATTAGTGCTCCTTTAATTTACTTCTCTTGTCTTATTGCCCTAGCAAGTGTTTCAAATACTATGTTGAAGAGGAGTGGTGTTAGGGGGCAGCCATGCCAAGTTCTCACCTTTAAGCGAAATTGTTCCATTTTTTCTCCATTTAGGATGATGTTGGCAGTGGGTTTGCTATATATAGCTTTGATCATGTTGAAGAATGTTTTTTTCAGTCATATTCCCTCTCGGACTTTAAACATGAAGAGAGCTGTTTTTTTCTGCATCAATTGAGATGATCGTGTGGGTTTTGTCTTTCAGTCCATTTATGTGTTTTTTGATATTTATTGATTTACATATGTTGAGCCATCCCTGCATGTCTGGTATGAATCCAACTCGATCATGATGCATGATCTTTTTGATGTATTCGATTTGCAAGTATTTTGTTGAGAATTTTCGCATCTATGCTTATTAGTGAGATGGGACTATAGCTTTCTTTTTTGCTTGCATCTTTGCCTGGTTTTGATATTAGAGTGCTGCTGGCTTCATAGAAGGACTTTGGGAGAATTCCTCTGTTTGTATCTTTGTAAACAGTTTGAGTAGGAATGGTTGTAGGACTTCTTTAAATGTTTCATAGAATTTTGCCATGAAACCATCTGGACGGGGGATTTTTTTAGTTGGGAGGTTTTAATTATATCTTCAATTTCTTCAAAGATTATGGGTCTGTTTAAATTGTCAATATTTTCTTGGTTAAGCTTTGTTGGTTCCCAGGATTTCAGATAGTCATCCATTTCTCTTAGGTTTTCAAATTTAGTGGAGTATAGAATTTTGAAGTATTCTCATATGATTTTCTGGAACTTTTCTTTGTCTGTTGTGATGTTTCCCCTTTCATCACAAATACTATTGATCTGGTCTCTCTCTCTCTCTCTCTCTCTCTCTCTCTCTCTCTCTCTCTCTCTCTCTGGTTTAACTGACCTAGAGGTCTGTCTACTTTGTTTATGTTTTTTCAAAGAACCAGATTTTGGATTCATTGATTTTATGTATTGTTTTCTTTTTTCTATTTCACTGATTTTTGCTCTGATTTTTGTTATTTCTTCCTAACACACTAATAGTGGGAGACTTCAATACCCCACTGAGCCCCTTGGATAGATCAACAGGACAAAAAATAAACAGAGGTACATCTGAACTGAGCAATACAATACACCAAATGGACCTCACAGACATCTACAGAATATTCTACCCAAACACCAGAGAATATACTTTCTTCTCAGCACCACATGGAACATTCTCCAAAATCAACCACATACTGGGGCACAAAAGGAACCTCACCAAATACAAAAGGATAGAAATTACTCCATGCATTCTATCAGACCACAGTGCAGTAAAGCTCAATATAAACACCAGAATAAGTCCAACTAGCTATGAGAACACATGGAGACTAAACAACACAATCCTGAATAACTAATGGGTCAGGAAAGAAATAAAGAACGAAATAAAATTATTCTTACAACTGAACAAAAAAGACAATGCAACACAACAAAACCTGTGGGATGCTTTAAAAGCAGTCTGGAGAGGGAAATTTATAGCCTTAAGTGCCCACTTCCAAAACACAGAAACGGAACAAGTAAATGATCTAACGTTGCAGCTAAAAACACTTGAGAGACAACAACAAATGAACCCCAAACCCTACAGACAGGAATAAATTGTAAAGTTTGTTCATCTGAGTTTTTCCTAATTACTAAGGATCTTGAGCAGTTTTTAAAGTATTTTTTAGTAATTTTTATTTTTTTTTTGAGAAATCTATGCTTAGGTCTTTAGTCATTCTTTTTATTTGGAAATTTATTTTATTGGTTCTTCTTTAATTTTTGTACATTTCAGATAATAATCTTCTGTTACATGCATAGCAGGTAAATGTTTTGTTTTCACTTCATATCCTTGTTTTTTTATGTTGCTATAAAGAAGCTTTTTAGTTTAACAAAGTCCCATTTGTTGATTGTTGATCTTAATGCCTGAAGATGCCTGATTTAGAAAGTTCTTTTCTATATCTATACCTTGTATCACACCCCACATATTTTCTTCTAGCTTCAGGTTTCATATAGAGGCCTTTGATCCACTAGAGTTGACTTCTGTGCATGATGAAAGATAAATGTTCCATTTTATTCTTCCAAAGCAATGATACAGTTTTGCCAGCACCATTTATTGATAAGGCTGTTTTGGCAAAAAGCTGAGAGCTTACATCATCAAGCACATACAGAAAAGCGAGAAAGCCTCACTTCCTGGAAGTGAGGCATGTCTCTCAAATCTCAAATCTCAAAGCCTTCCTCTGTCCCCATTGATGTGCTTCAACCAGCAAGGACACACCCCCAGGGGATATCATAATCTACCACCAAAATACCACATAGTAACAAATTGCTCAAAAACATGAGTCTATAGGGACATATATTCAAATATCCACATTCCCCTTTTCTGGTCCTTATAATCTTATGGCTATATTTATATGCACAATACATTTAGGAGACCTTCAAGTATCCATAATCTTTAACAATCTCAAGATTCTTCAAAAGTCTGGTGTTCAAATGGTTTTTTCTAAGACTCAATGTCTTCTCTTCATTTATTTATTTATTTATTTATTTATTTATTTATATCTTTTTCTTTTACCAAGCTTTTATGCAATCCATGCAATGGTTCCTAATCAAACCCAAAACTTCCCATGCTCCAACCCCCCCATAAGAACCCACACATTACAAAATCCAAGATAAGCCCTATCCAATCAAGCTTCCAAACTCAGATGTCCTTCTGTGCAAATAGATCCCCTGGAGTTTAGTCAGCATATCTAGAAATCCACACAAAACAGTACTTAGTCGCTTGTAGTTTTAAGTAAAAGGTCAGTCCCCCACCCATTTTTCTTGCTCCACTCTGAAACCATTAATGAGTTGGCATGGGTCCTGTGCCTGTTGCCCAAGTGACCTACAATTCACAGATGAAAGGTTACAGTTTTCTCTACGTTCGTGCACCAGTGTAGTTTTTACAATCCTTCTGCTCCCCTATTCTGCAATGATCCTAAATCATGAGTAGATAAGATCCACTGTAAACTCACCCAAATGCACAGGACTGTAGAGGACATAGATTTTAGACAAAAGCCTACCAATATCATATCTCTCGAAATTTCTTGCCATAAACTAATTATGGCATCCCATATTTACAGATAAGCCTATTTTATGCCATTCATCAAAGAGGCTACTCTATGCAAAAGATGGAGGCCATTGCAGAATTCTACAGCTGGTCAGATATAGAACATATACACTTGAAAGTTCTCCATTCCTGGGAGACACGTCTGCAGTTGAACATCTACATGTAACAGGTGAGGCTTCCTTACAGGATGGGGTGTAATGCAAGTAGAGGAGCACAGCAGGTCGAGCTTTGAAGTGTTTGAGCCTACAGAGTATTTGGCCCTTGATGGGGCCACTGTGTCAAAGGACACTCTTAACTAATATCTATAAAATAAAAAAGGAAATTATATAGGTTCACCACTTAATTGCACAAAATACGCGTTGCCATTTGAAGAAGTAGGAATGGAAGAATACTGAGGAAATACTGGAACAAATCGTGTTGAAAAAAATATCAGGGGTACTACCAACTCATGTGTCTTATATGTGGGTGTTTACAAAGGGCTTAAATGGCTGACCCCTCCAGATTTTCTGCCTGTAACACACATCTTTCCTTGAGCTGGTTTTACTCCCTTTTGTAGCTCTCCTCAGCAGGCATCACATGGCTCCAACATCTCTCTCTACCACCTTTGTATCTCCTTTGCCAACCAGACTTCACCTGGTTGACACTCTTTGCCTACCAGAGCCTCCTTATGTCAGTGACCCCCAAGCTACACACTACCTGAAGAAAGATCTTATGATGCACTCACTCTTGCATCTTTCATAACTCTAAAATTAGCACCACATAAATGGTACTGCCAAATACCATTGACAAGTTCCTTCATCCACTTTTGCTTTGCAGGTGTTTTTGCATGGTTTGTTTGTTTGTTTCTTTTTTTTTTTTTTTTTCGAGCCTAAAGTTCCTTAGTCTTTTCCATTCACAAGTTGAGAAACTGCTGGCTGGGTTTTTTTTCCCAAGGATACTCTTGCCATTGTTCAGCTGCAAATCTTTAATCACTATAATCCCCCTCACAATGGGTTCCTCTACTCCAAAAACCACCTCATCTGCTACATTATATTTTCTGTATTAGTTCTATCTTTATGTTTTATTTATATCATGAATAGATGTATTAATTTCTACTTTAATCTCATTAAAATGTCTCCCTTTTCTCTCCAAACTGTACATTTTGAATATCTTTCTCCACCATTCGTACTTTTTCTTTGTAGATTTACCTAATATTCATTTTAATATCTCTGCCACAGAATGCAATATTCGGCTATCTTGAAATTCCCTCCACTAAAGAAATTAGTCTATTACATTTTTTAAAAACGTTATTTATTTTGTATGTGTATGAATGTACTGTCTGAATGTAGGTTTGTGCACCAGTGTCCTGCAATGCCATGGAGGTCAGAAGAGGGTGTTGGATTCCCCTGGAACTGGAGTTAAAGACAGTTCTCATCCACCATATGGGTGCTGGAGATTGAACCCAGGTCCTCTGCAAGAGCAGTCAGTGCTCTTAAAAACTAGGCCATCTCTCCAACCCCTAGTCTATTACTTTTAAAAATTTACCTCAGGAAAGTCCTTAGGTCAATTGGTTTTCTAAATTGAATTTCTTTTTTTTTTTTCTTTAAACTAGAATTTATTGATATACAAAATCCATTTCATAGATAAAGTGGCATGTCTTTGCAGCTGAAGAGATTAAAAACACAAAAAGAAACATTTGGTTTTGAAAACACTACAAATAGCCAAGTACAGTACTTTGGTAAATAAAAAATATAATGGTTCATATGAACACAATCTGTGGATACAATCTAGAAAAAACTTACTATAGACACCAGATGGTGGTTGTATTTCTCACCACCAAACTCCATAGATAAGGCAGACTTGCAATGTCTATGGATCATGACCCCATGGAGGTCTTAAATATTTCCAGACTGAAAGTAGAACAAGTAAAGTGCAATTAGAGACAGGAGTCTGCCCTTCCCTGCAGACCCACAGCTCTCCTCCCTGTGGGTACACACACCAGCGCTTCACCATCAGGAAGGGGGGCAGGGAGCAAATGGGTGCTGAGCCCTCTGCTCCCCTTCTCAGAGCTCACTGCCAGTGAAGGACGCTGGGAGCAGACACCATGGAAAATGAACACCAAGACTGGGAAGCCAAGAGAAGCCTCATCCCAGCGGGGCTCAAGCTGTGAATCAAGCCACAAGCAGAGGTCTGGTGGAATTAGAATTGTTGTTGGATGGGCGACCATTAGGGACATGCTGGATGCTCCTGTGCAAAGATGAGAAGCAGACAAGCCTCCTCCAGTGCTCAGGATCTCCTCTCTCAACCAGCTCAGAGAGCAAAAGCAGCTCTGAATCAGGAGAATGCTCTGCTTAAAATGAGCTCACTGTGCAAAAGCACATGGTTTTATGGAAAGTCTTCTCTGCCCGACTACTAGCCCCTTCTCAACTTTGCAAGGATTGCCAACATATTAATTGAGCTATAAAACAGTTGTGAGGACAGCTAACTAGGTAAACTCTAAACCCATACTCAAAGGTACAGTCACATGCTATATTCCACTGGTGGCAGAGGCTCAGTATTCCCTCCACGTGGCAGAAATGCTTGATTAGCCCCAACAATCCACTGTTAGAACCTAAATAGGCAGATATGTCTTCCATTCTAGGAAGATGGCGAAACACTCAGTGTCAGGGAAATGTACCCACAGAAAGTGCCACACAGGACGGCTCAGGGATAGAGGGAAGGGGTGTCAGATGAAGCTTACCTGCAAGGGAAAGGAAGCACACAGCCAGAAAAGAGAGACAAACAGTAGCTCTCATACAGCCTGGCCCTTGAGGTAAGAGGTGGGGAGCTACAGAAACCAAGGAGGGCTCAGGGAGAGCCACAGAGGTGATGACCTTCAGCAAGCACCTCTTTCTATTCTTAAGGACCCTTTTCTCAGCATGACTTTAAGTCTATTCCACCTGAGGATCCAAGTGTCCTCTCCCTAACTGGATGTTCCAGGTGAACTTATCACAGAGGTAAATTGAAGGTATTCAATGCAGACCTGGTAAAACCCAGGCAGACACTAGGCTTTTTCTGAATGTGAAAAACTACAATGCAGAGACTTTTGACAGTGCAACCCACTGACGGCTAATACTTGCTGTGAGTGCAGTCCACTGCCGAAGTCTACCTGCCACCGCACGTAATATGAGCAGCTCTCCAGTTCTGCTACTATAATTCACATGGCTCCATTCCCCAGAGAAACAGGGCATAAAGGTCCCTACCAAACCCACTCCAGCTGCTGGGCAAAGGAGACCCCACTTCTCAGCTTCACAATCAAACTAGGGCTGCAAGCTTCAGAGTTTACAGAAGAAACTACAGAAAATGTGGACAGGCATTTAAGAGTCTTCTTTCTGCCACAATTTCTCAAACAGCCATTGGTCCCTGAAGCAGACATTCATATTACTGAAAAACTAAATAGACACAAGTACCACTCTATCTTAACAGCATCTCCTGCTAGCATCCTTATCAACTAGAAGTTTGAATTCTGTGTTGTTTAATATACCTTCCTCTCTAGTTCAAAGCTGTTGCCAATAAAATTGTTTTTCATTACTTTATCCTTAATAAATAAAGAAAAATAATTCTTAAAAATCCATAAAACCTTTCCATAGAGTCTATATGGCCAGCAGTCATGAAGCACTGTCTCTCCCTCTTCTGGCCTCAGTATAAGCTACCAGACAGGTTCACAGAGCATAAACCTCTACCAGCTGAGGCACAGCCTGGAGCTTTAGAGTCACTTCCCAGCACAAGTACCCAATGACCACTTGGACTGAGGAGAGATGCTAACCATCGCCCACCTCCCCTCAAGATTAAATACAGTGGACCCCAATCTGGCTTCCAAGGAGGTAACTGTCAAGTGCACACTAAAGCTATAAAGCCTATGGACCATCCACCACTCAGTCAGTGAGACTAAGGCAGCGAAGCCCCCATTCAGAGCCTCAGCTAAAAGACATTGAAGCAGGGGGCAGGCACCCCACTTCTAATAATTAGCACACAAGAGAAACACACATAAATTGTAACTGGAAAGTTGTGAAATGATAATAAAGAAGATTACGAAAGATATTTCATTACTTAAAAAAATAAATAAATAAAAACAACTGTTACTGTGCTCCAGAAATGCTGAAAACTATTATCAGAATTAGGTCATTTATAAATAAATATTCCTAATGTTCTTTCATAACTTCTTAGCAGCTTCTAAAATGTCTAAAGCCTGAGAGGGTCCAAGGCCTCCCTCATTAACCAGATAAACAAAGCAATTCCATTAGTATCAACAACAAGTCTACTGAAAGATACAGGGACATTTTTTAGAGGCTAAGGATGGACCAGAAACTCTCACACACTGGGCAAGAGTTCCCTGACTGAGCTCTCCCCAGCCCAGCTCTAACCTCTAACCCTGAGTTTCTGGTAAACAACCTTGACCTTCTGAGAGGATCTGGCATTCTGCAGTCAAACAGCACAAAGTGGTGAATAAAGAGCTTTCACTCAGAAGAGCTGGGCCAACCCTGAACTTGCCCAGGGTGAAATCTGGGGAACAGCTGCACCAGAACCCTGCTCGAACCCCTATTCCACCTGTGTGTGGTGGCAGCAGTGTTCTCTTGTTGAGATTGAGGACTCTGACTTCCAGAGAGAAAATGCTGTGTAGTTTGCAGATCTGCAAAATATTGCAATGTACTGTAACCAAGAAGAAGCCAGCACAGCATCCTGGGAACAATTCCAAGAGGCTTCTGGTGTCCCAAACAAGAAGTCCCAAAGTCAAAGAAATGAAAAATTAAAAGGCATCATTAAAACTGAAGAAAGCAAACAACCTGCTGATAAAGACAATTCAATGTACCCAGGGCCTGCACAGACAGCAACATGTCTGCACATGTCTAGACGTTTTTGGAATTTTCCTTTTGCCTCTGGAGACAAGGAATAATTTGTCTTTCAATTCAGCATATATACAATCTGCCCAAATACTAATTTCCCAAAGGCAAAGACATGTCCATGATTGACCATCCCACACTTCTCAGTCTAATGTGCAATTCCACATGGCTCAGTCTAGGGAACAGCATCTCCCCATGTCTGATTTTGCTTCAGAACTGGAGCCACCCTAAGGCCTCAGCCAGTAGAGGCCCTCTCTCCTGCTGTGAGCCTCCCATTGCCATCCAGCCTTGCTGCTTAGCCTCTAGCCAATGCTGTGCTTTTTCCAGTACTGAAATCCCACACTGCTTAAATAAAAAGATATAAAGTATCCATGGTATGAAATTTTTCTTAGGTGGGGAGTAAGGCAGAGTCTCTAATTGTAGCCCTGGGTAGCCCTGAATTCACTATGCAACCCAGGCTGGCCTCAAGCTGCAGTGCTCCTCCTGCTTCTGCCTGAGTGTTGACATTACAGTGTGAGCCACCATGCCCAGCTGTTATGGACTCACACATTGCTAAGAAAATTTAGCAAGTCTTATGATCAAATTATTGTTTTATTTCTCTGAAGGCATCTTTTTGAGTCTAGCAGAGGAGGAAGTTATTTAAAATGTGAGCCTCAAAATCTCGTTCTTTCAGACTTCTCCTGTCAAAGTAATGAGTTTTTTAGACTCTTCCTAGCAAAGGCCTAAGCATCTTGACTCCTTTACACCTATGGACTCTGCTGTGCACTGCGAGCTCCAGAGCTGCACAGGCAGCACCACAGCATCTCCCTAACTGTTCAGAAACAAATAACCCAAACTCTGTCACAGCCACAGCTGGGATCTCCCAGCAAAGCCCAGGCCTCTGCATCAGACAGGCACACATCCTGCATTGCCAGAGAGGGAATGAACCCCAGCATCTGCACTCTGAAATGACAGCAGACACAGGGAGGAGATGCAGTTGACTTCCACCCTGACTCCTGCTGGTCACCCCTCCTGTCACATTACTAAGGGAAAACACTTCCTTAATTATTGTCTGAGTAACTTGGATCTGAACATGTTCTTGAGTTGGAGATCACTGATAAACCACCCTAGATGTTGACATCTGCTTAAAGGAGAAACCAAGGAAATTTGTCATTGTGAATTTCTAATGACTGTGCTAAACTACTTCATGAACAGTTATAGCAAACTCATCTTAATGTCACAGGAAGAGCCTAGAATCACAGCACTCTGATTGATATTCAGGGCAAATAAAGCCACACTCCAGCGTTTCTCCTCCACCCCATGAGTCAGAATTGAAAGTATGTTATGGAAGGTGAGTGGTTTCACTGCACTTTCATTGAATAAAACATAGCATTGATAAATCTCTGGACACAAAAAGAGGCATCTCGAAAGAAACTAACTCATAGTGTGTGGGCCTGTGTGTGGGGCTGCTGGCTGTTTCATTTCATCCATGGACATGTGGCTGGAAAGCCAAGTCTGCAGCGCTAGTCCTCCACTGCTTTTCTCAGCTCCCAGGAGGCCTAAGTCAGATGTTCAGAGCAGCAAAGGTCTTCACCAAGTTGACCTGTGTGCTCATGTCCACCTGGCCTCTGCTGTCCCTGTGGCTGCTCCTGCCCTCCAGGGCTTTGGGCCTGTACCTCTCCTCCTGCCTCTTCTTCTCTAGACACAGCTGCTCCCTCCCCTGCTTGTTTGTGACCTTCGGGAGCTGGGTTTTATTTGCTTTGTTTTCTGCACCAGGGCTGGCCCGCACTTTAATGTTTTTAGATTTGGCTTCATCTGCACCCTGATTTCCAGAGTCTGGTGCCACTGGCACCCTCCTCCCACAAAGGGCCATACTGCTTCAGCACACATCCACTGGGCTCAAGGCTCTCCTCTGCATCTTTATTTCTTTTCTCATGGTTCATCTGAAGCAGGGCAAGTATTGCAGATTCAGTATTGTACTTTTCAGCTTCCTGGTTCTGGAATATTAAATTAAAATCTGAACATCCATTCGCACCACAAACTTTCTGGATGGCATCTTCCACTTCCTCCCCCAGGGATTCATCTTCAAGATCAATCCCTTTGGCCTTGATCTTTTCCTTTGTATTCATCCTGATGCAGAATCTGGAAATCAGTCCGGAGATGAGCTGGTGCTTCGGAGTTGTCGTTGATCCTTGAACCCTGTCGTAGTGGTCACCATACTGATAGGCGATCTGTAACTCCCTCACTGCTTTTGTTTGCTACATCAAATCTTCCACAAAAGGGCATTAAGCTGATAGATTACCATATTCAATTGAGGGTTTGTTGCGAAGGCTACAGTTGCATCATTGCTAGCAAAAGTACCAGGCTTTGACAAACTGGCCACATGCTTCCCAAAAGGAACATCATTTTCTACAAAGGGCTCAAAGTCTTCTCGCTACTTTATCATGTAGTCCACTGTCTCTTGTGGGTGCTTGAAATGATTCCGTGAATGTCCCTCCAACTGATTACCAAGAGCTCTGAACAGGCAATTGCTCCCTCAGCTTCAGGCCCAGGACCTGCAGCTGGTTGGCGAAGCTCAGTATCTCCTCCTCCCAACCACTGCCTCCAGTGGGCTCGGGCCAGTTCCCAGGCTCCTTGGCCAGTGCCCAGCTTGCCACCCGCTTGTCCAGCTTACGCTCAGCCTCAGCTTTCTGGCCACCCCTATCCGCCTGCTTTAGGGAAAAGACCCTGGCCCAGGACTGCAGCCCAGCGCCCGCCTCACCTGGAGACAGGGTGGGGAGGCACAGGGTGCTGGGCCCTGCGGCGAGGCCACTGCATGAAATTGAATTTCTAAAGCCTTCCATATTCCTCCAAAAATCATGCTCATGTTCTTCAAAGCTAAACCTAACTCTCTGGTACCTTCCTGTGTTACTTGCTTTTCTGTTGCTATGATAAAACTCTGTGATCAAGGCCATTTATAGAAAGAAGTGTTTATTTGGATTATTCTTCTGGAGGAACAAGAGTTCATAATGGTGGGTGAGAAATGACAGGAGACAGCTAGAGCAGAAAGCTGAGACCTCACTTCTTCACAGGTACTCTAAGCAAAACAAGTATCTGGCAATGGAATCAGGGTCTGAACTCACACAAGATTCTCCCAGTGATGTGCTTGCTCCAGCAAGTCCACCACTTCCCTGGGATTTCATACATTTCTTAGAACAGCACCGATAACTGACCATGTGCTCAAATCATTGAGCCTGTGTGGAAAAGTTTATTCAAACCCACATAGAGGGCAAAACAAAATCATCATCAAGTATTTTTCTGTGGAGTTCATATCAAGAATATCACTGTCCATTCCATATATTGTTTCAGGAATTAACATTCATTCTCTAGTGTAAGTGGGAAGTCATCCCCTGTGTTGCTTTGTTTTCTTGTCTGTTTGCTTGTATTTTGGGGAAAGGGTGTCCCTATAGCCAGAGCTGCTGTGAGGCTTGCTAATAAATCAGCCTTATCACATAGAGATCCATCTGCATCGGTCTTCTAACCACTGAGATTAATGATGTATGACACCGTTCCCAGCATACCTCTCAATTAAAATATTTTATTAAGGATGCCGAAAGATTATAGTAGATAGCAGTGAGGAATTTGTCATATATGAATGACAACTTGATAAACAGATAAACTTATTGACAAGTATATGTTACCTTTGAGTTCCTAGGAATATTTTAAGGGGAATAGATAGACAGGAAAACTAAATTGTTAACCCAGTAAATGTCAACGCTGAAAAATAACATTTACAATATCTTTTTTTAAATTTATTTTTGTATGTGTATGAATGTACTGTCTGAATGTAGGTTTGTGCACCCGTGTTGTGCAATGCCGCGGAGGTCAGAAGAGGGTCTTGGATTCCCCTGGAATTGGAGTTTTCCTGGAATTGGAGTTACAGATGGTTCTTAGCCACCATGTGGCTGCTGGGGATTGAACCCTGGTCCTCTGAAAGAGCAGTCGGTGCTCTTAACCGCTAGGCTATCTCTCCAGCCCCCATTTGCAATATCTTAAACAGTATCATTTAAGCAATTACATTATTTATTGCAGTTTCATACATTTATATAATTAATTATCATTTTCTGCTCCATTACTCTCTTTCATCTTCCTTTTTTTCTCCAAGTGAAATCTTTCTTCTTCTCAAGTGTTTCTCCTATCACATGTGTGTGTGCATGTCTGAGCTCGTGTGTGCATTTGTGCATATCTGTGCGTTTGTGTGTGGATGTGTGAGCATATGTGCATGTGTGCCTGTGTGTGTGTGTGTGCATGTGTGTGCATGTTCTCTCCCCTGTTTGTTCATCAGGTATAATAACAGACACTTTAATGAATTTTATTACATTTTTATGGTTTTGATATGTTAGCTAGTTAGTTAATTAGTTAGTTAGCTAGCTAGTTAGTCAGTTAATGAGGTAATTAGGTAAGTATAGACATGGTCTCCCTGTGTATTTAGTTAGGTTTCAAACACATAATCCTCTTATGTGCTTAGATAACATCTGAGTGCTTGAATAATAAACTTGTGGCTCCACACCTTTCATGTTTTTTGATTTAAGTAATATTTTTAAAGAGGAATCAAAAGGTAGAAGAAACACCATTTTTGTTATCCATTTTTTAGTATTTTTAGTATGCTTAAGGTCATACATTACATTCAAATTTCCATCAAGTATTATTTTTAATTCTGTCAAATGGGATGCTTTAATATTTCCTTAGCATGAGTATCCTGGTGACAAGTTCAGTTTAGCTATCTCTTGGAAGATATTTTTATCATTAAGGGTAATTTTACTAGGCTTTCTTTTCCTATTAATTTTTCAAAGTTATGACTGCACTGTGGTCTGTGTGATACTATTTGCAGCAAAATACTGTTGCAACTTTCAAATTTTTATGTTATATGTAGTATGTACAAATTATCCTGTCTTTATTTGCTGATTAAAATTGTATGCATTTTTCTCAGGTTTTAAACAATCAGTAAAATATTTCTTATATTTTTTTCTTCTAAACTGTACATAGAATTGTTTGAAGTTCTTCGATATAGTGGTCTAGAGTTTTAAGAACATTTGAGAATTTTAATCCATCATTAGACACAGAATTAACATTGATTTTCTGTCTTTTCTTCTCACCACAGCTCATGTTAATCATAATTTAGTCTTCTTTGTGTTGCACATTAATTCATTCTTAATTCTTACAACATTTTAATATCTATTTTTCTCAAATTATTTCATATTGTCTAGTTCTACTTTTCTGTTTTGTATTCCTGCAGTACACACTGAATATCAGACATTGTAGTTTTTATATCTAGAAGTTAGGTTTTGAATGATTGAAATGAATTTTCTGTAATCTTATATAGGTGTTTCCTACTTTCTAAAATACAGAATTGGGCTGGAGAGATAGCCTAGCGGTTATGAGCACAGACTGCTCTTGCAGAGGACCGGGGTTTGATCCCCAGCGCCCAAATGGCAGCTGAGAACCGTGTGTAACTCCAATTC
Organism: Rhizomys pruinosus; assembly: GCA_009823505.1. Classification (NCBI taxonomy): domain Eukaryota; kingdom Metazoa; phylum Chordata; class Mammalia; order Rodentia; family Spalacidae; genus Rhizomys; species Rhizomys pruinosus. Next base: position 653,080 of record VZQC01015256.1, on the reverse strand, counting down.
CAGGAGAACTCCAGTTCCAGGGGAATCTGAGACCGTCTTCTGACCTCGCGGCATTGCACGACACGTGTGCACAAACCTACATGCAGACAGTACATTCATAAACATACAAAAGTAAATAAAATTTTAAAAAAATTAAAAAATACAGAATTGAGTGATTTTTGTTTCAAAGATTTTGTATATCTCCTCTAAAATTAATGTTAATTCTGTGCCTTTATGTAGTGATGTTTTTCCTCTGCTCAATGTAAATCATACTTTTCATTCTAGGTGCAGAAAGACTGGGCACCAAATACATAAATATGTTTGTTCTTTTCTAGCCAATATATAATTTTATTTCTACAAAAAACATTGTGTTTCATACAAGGGTATAGTCAAATTACTTTTACAGAAAAGTTTGGTTATTTTGGTCATCAAAAGTATGTCGAAGACTTTATTTTTATTGGGATTATGACTGACTTTCTTTGACTGTGAGCTAATTTTTTTTTCAATTAATACTCTAATACCCATTGTCTTACCAAGTCTCCCTGTCTGGCTGGAGGAAAAGAAACAGTCCTAGAGTTTGTAATGTCTGAGAACTTATGCTTTGGGGGTGAATATTTCCTAAGACTTGGGAAGTTGAATGATATATGTTCACTTAACCGTGTTGCCCTTTACCTCTGAAATGATCTTTTGGAAACCTCTAAGTCTTCTCAGCTGCTTGTTCTTCTTGTGCTGGGAGCTCCAATCAAATTGATCAATTGAGACTCTTAGTATTTCATTCCTAATTTAGGGAGACTGTCATGCTCTAGCTGGTTGTCCACTTCCTACACTACAGCTCAGAAACTCCTTCTAGTAAGGAAGCCAAAAGACTCACATGGCTCACCTCCTTTGTTCCTATTATTCCAATGTTCTTTGTCATTTGCTGCTTGATGTTCAATGTCTGAACTCCATTGATCACACAGTTTACTTGCTTTCTTACTGTCTAGTTTGATATCCTTTTTCTTTTTCAATTTTTAAGAAAATAAAGTAAACTTACTCCATGTGTTTCTATCTTCGTTATAGACAGAAATTTGTAATATTGTATTTGGTGTCTCATGAAAGTAATTATTTATATCTGTCTCATATAAGATGAAAGAATTCTTTAAATTTTCCTGATCAGGAAGAAGGTATATAGTTTTTCTTATTTTCTTTTTATATGTAACTTTAAAGCCATGGAATATAATAGCTATACAGTTCTACTGCCCATTTGTATTGGGAAAAAGAGTGGATATACTTATTCAAATGAGCAATATATATGTTCAAGTTTTATTACCAGGGTGTCTGGGCACTTTAGACCTCTCGGTGTGAGTCAGATAGCACATCATACATAACATTTGCTTCTCAAGCTTTCCTGTCTTTCCTTACTTTATTTAATGGTACTGTAACAATAGTTGTTTCAGAATTTAACTTTTCAAACATGGTTATATTTAAGAACATGAAATGAGGCACAAGTACAGGATGTTCTAGTTACAGTGAAATCAGGAAGTGAGAGACAGAAATAAGAAAGGCAATGCACATGTGAAAAATATGTGACTAAAGTTGTAATAGTAAAATACACTTCTCAGGTAAAGGGGGCAGACTAAGTTCAGCTTGACCTGATCTGTTTTATACTGAGTGGAACTAAAAAGCAGAAAATAAAAGACCATGAAATCACATTATTCAAATTTCTAGTCCTTAAGGATCTGAAGCTGGCTTAATTAGTAAAGTTTAAAGCTATAATAATATTTTCATCCCAAGTGGGAAACAATGCTTAATGATCATGTTATACATTTGAGTGAATTGGATTTCACATACTTCATAAATGTCAGTGAATCTCACATGATATTTTCAAATAAGTCAGTAATTATAAAATTATTAGGCAAAGATAAATCTTCAATGAGACAAATAATCAGATAGAAGAATTGGATCAAATGTGGAAAAATTACAACAAAATCAATTGAAGCTTCACAAGAACAAATTAATCAGGTATGCAGAGGATCAGTGATTGGTTTACTACCTAAGAGATTTCAATATAACTATTTGTAGCAATTTTTAACATTTTTTTTACTGAACTAGGTGCAATATGGAACTGTGAAACAAAGACCATTTTGATTAACTAATCCAGTAAATTGCTTCTTTCAGTGGTTTCTTACTATGCATCAAATTAAAAGGTAACTTTTCAACTCTATGCTTAGGATAATGTGATAAGAATTTATCTATAAAAACTCAGACACCCATACTTTGACCAATTTAAGAAGTGCTTATTGTGATTCTCAATTCTAATTCTGCTCCTCATTTCTGAAAGATTTTACCATCCATACTCATCCAAACTTACTTAACTTCTAGAATTTAGTGATAGTACAGAGTGAATCATTTGTAGTCTCTTTTATTATTCTTCCCTTTAACTTTTATAATGTCCATGTAGAGGTTGGAGACGTAGCTCAGTTGGGAGAGTATTTGCCAGGCATGTGAAAAACATCAATATTACATAAATCTGGCATGATGGTGGATGAATGTAACCACGACACCTATAAGGTGCAAGTATCAGAACTGGGTTATCATTTTCTACACAGCTTGAGGAAAACCTGGACTATATAATGCACTATAAAGAAACTCTTCAAGTAATGTACATTTTCCTTGGAAACAACAATCACTCTTATTCTAGCTCTCTGCTTTCCAACCTGTGTAAAGAAATTTAAAACTTTTTTAAAATTATTTATTTTTTTGTATGTGAATGAATGTACTGTCTGCATGTAGTTTTTTGCACCCGTGTTGTGAAATGCAGCAGAGGTCAGAAGAGAGTGTCAGATTCCCCTGGAACTGGAGTTAAAGATGTGGGTCCTGGGGATCGAACTCGGGTGCTCTGCAAGAGTGGTCGGTGCTCTTAAACACTAGGCCATCTCTCCAGCCCCAACTTTAAAACTTTTTAAGGGAGTGACTTTAGATAGGATGACTAAACTCCAAGGGATTACCTTGCAAAGAGATATATGTGGTTACAAATGCTTGACTGGATAGGACTTAAACTGGATGACAAAATGAATGAAATCCAGTTGGAGGATCCTGGAGGCACTGATATGGGAAGGGTCTAAACTTGATTAAGATCTATTATATAATATGCACAAAAATTGAATAAAATATTTTCAGGTAATTTATATTATAACTATATTACATATTTTTCATTTGAGGATTAAAATTAATTTTGTCATTATAATATTTTATATTTCTATAGCTTTATTTTTTATTTTTATTTTTTTAATTTAATTTTTATTGATGCTTTGTGCATTTCGTACATAATTTTCCAATTCAGATCTGGCATATTTCCCTTTCCCTTCCCCCCCATCCCCACCCCATCCCAGATCATGTATTCTGCCATAACTGTCCTGCATCTTTCTCTGTTTTTTTTTTTCATTTTTTAGCTATAAGTGATAATCCATGAGTATAAGCATCCTTCGTGCAAAACCAATCTATAGACTGTTGTGCCCAAACCCCCACAGTCCCACCATTCAGTGGGTGGTGAGGGGTTGTGTTCAATCAAGTTGATTTCAAATGAGGTGTCCAGACTACATCGCTGTAGTTTCACCATTTACCCCAATCGCAGCCTTTACATTCTACCACACCCCCTCTTCTGCAGACTGTTCCCTAGGCTTAGAAAAGGGGCACAGGTGGATGAGAAGTAAAACAGTCCACTCTCTCTGGAGCTGTTGACTTGGACTCTGGTCAATTCTGGCTGTTTCCTTTCATGGGCTGACAGTTTGTCCAGGAGTAATCTTTCGATCCTACTAATGAAGCACAATCTATAGCTTTATTTTAAATTCCCTAACTGAGAAGCAAAACAGTCTACTTTCTCTGGAGCTGTTGTCTTGGTCTCTAGTCAATTCTGGCTGTTTTCTTTCATGGGCTGACAGCTTGTCCAGGCATAACCTTTCGATCCTACTAATGAAGCAGACACAATTAGATATATAGGTATTTAGACAGTATAATATATAGCCTTTCGATCCTACTAATGAAGCACATGCAATTAGATATATAGGTATTTAAACAGTACTAATTGTTATGGTAGGTTACAAGACTGGACACTCATTTGATCAATTTGATTGAACATACAATCCCCTCCTGCTGGATGGTGGGACCCCTGAGCTGTGTGGGTTTGGGCACAACTGCTTGCAAATTGGTTTTACATGAAGGATGCTTGTACTCACAAATTATCACTTATTGTTAAAAAAATGAAAACAAAACAAAACAAAACAAAAAAATAGAGAAAGATGCAGAAAAGTTATGGCAGAATGTGTGATCTGGGATGGGAAGGGGTGGGGTGGGGGGAAGAGAAAGGGATATATGCCTGAACTGAATCAGAAAACGGTGTATGAAATACACAAAGCATCAATAAAAAAAAAATTTAAAAATTTCCTGAGATTATTTTTTTCTTTTTTTTTTTTGGTATTTTTGAGGCAGGATCTCCCTTTTAGCACCAGCTGTCCTAGAGCTCGCCCTGTAGACCAGGCTGGCCTTGAAATCACAGAGATCCGCTTACCTCTACCTCCCGATTGCTGGGATTAAAGATGTGCGCCTCCATGCCCAGCTCTGGGATATTTTTTTTCTCTAGAAGTTCAATTAGGGCATAGACGAAGGCATACTGGGGCTGTAGAAATCTCATAGAAAAATAATAAAAGTCTTTTGGTGCTTAGTAATGGTAAATGTCAAATATCAAGCCTTGGCTCCCAGGACGTTTTGAAGTGAAGACAACATTTAACACTTATGGGAGATTGGAGTTCTGTTCTAAAAGATGTGTCCTCCTAAGGCCAGAATCTGCAATGGTGGAGACCTCTCCTGTCCTCAGCATAAGAAACAAAGGCACTGCCACAAACAATCTAGGACCTCAAGGAGGGACCTTTGGGGAGGTGGTGAATGCAGCCTCTTGGAAGGCAGAGACTTCTGCCCAGCACCTGGAGATCGTCCATCCATGACTTGCCCAACAATAAACTTACCACCAAAAGGATTTGGGAAGGTGGCTCACAGTAGGACCAAACATTCATGATCACAGAAGGAAATCACAGCTCCAGGTACATGGGAGGGGACAATGTGTAGCTCTCAGGAAGAGGCTACAACTTCATCTAACAGGAATGAACAATTGCTCTAACTCACAGGGGAGGGGACTACAGATCCAGCTAATAGGCGTTGACAACAACTCTGACTGGCTGGACTGGACAACAGGTCTAGCTTACAGTAGCGGACCACAACTCTTGATCCTGGAAGGTAACCACAGCTCCACATTACAGAAGACCTGACAGAACCTGACAGAAGCTCCAGGTTCATGGGAGTGGACAGTAGTTCCAGGTTCACAGGAGAGTGCCACAGCTCCAGATAACAACAGGGACCACAGCTCCACCAAATCAGAGAAAAACACGCCTCTGCATCAAAGGAGGAAAACACAGCTCCAATTCACAGGAGCGCACCATAGCTCCAGTGTATAGTAGACAACCACAATTCCTGCTCATGGAATGGGGAACCAAAGCTTCCACTCAGCAGAAGGAACCACAGCTCTAGGATGACAGAATGGATGCACATCTCTTGGTCTCAGAAGGAAAAAAACAGCTCCAGTTAAAAACAGGGGCTGACCAATCAAAGTTCACGCTAAGCAAATACCTTCTTACTTATAAATATGGTTATTATTCACATTCAAGATAAATTGTTTGAAGATGCAGTTTGAAATAATATATATATATATATATATATATATATATATATATATAATTTCTAAAACTAGAAAAGCAGGAAATTGCATTACCATGTTTCACAGAAGGACATAGTGAAGCATATTGTTTAAATTCCTACCACAGGTAAAGCGGAATTGTCAGTGGATGAAAGCAAATTTCTACTCAAGTGACTTGATCCAGAACTGGAAAAGTGCAGCCATAAATATGGATATACAGTCCTTTGGATATATGCCAAGGAAAGGTGTAGCTGGATCATATCTTAGGTCCACTTTAAATTTTTTTAAAGAATTTTCCATGTTGATTTTCATGGTGGCTTCACCAATTTGCAATTATGCCATCACTAAATTATGGTTTCCCTTTCCCCACATCTTCACCAGCATTTGTTGCCATTTGCTTTCTTGATCTTAGCTATTCTGACAGGGGTAATACAGTGTAAGACTAATTCCTTTGTATTATGCCAATAAAAATCATATTAATTAATGTATGGTTTTTCTTACGTTAAATTTTTATCTTTCACTGTGCCATGGATTCTGAAAACATCAAAAATATAGCATATACTATGAACTGGCTCTGAGTGGGAAAATTTAGAAAATAAAAAATTAAATTTCCTTTTTTCCCAGTCAGCTACTAATAATTAGCACAAATCTAATACCATTCTCTGTGGAGGAAATGGGGTTGGGGGTGGCGGCTATAGGATCCACTCAAGAATTGATATGGTGGTGCACGCCTTTGATCCTAGCAGTTGGGAGGCAGAGGCAGGCTGATCTCTATGAGTTCAAGGCCAGCCTGGTCTGCAGAGTGAGTTCCAGGACAGCCGGAGCTACAGGGAGACCCTGTCTCAAAAAGACAAAAAAAAAGAGCTGATATGTTTAAATAAGAATATTCTGGAATCACTCCCATTTAGTGAACTATTGTGATGGAATCTTGAGCTGCTTCTATTCCACTCCCTGAACTTCATATCCATTACGTCTGTTTAGAAAATAATATATAAAAGTTTTATTTTCCAAACAGATATAATATATAATATAATATATTTATTATATATAATATAATATACAATTACATATGACATATGAGGTTTTCCTCTTCTCAATTTAGGGTTAGTTAAGTGTTATAAAACAAATGAATTGGGCTGAGCATGGTGGCATGAACTTTTAATCCCAGCACTCGGGAGGCAGAGGCAGGTGGATCTCTGTGAGTTCAAGGCCAGCGTGGTCTACATGGGGAGTTCCAAGACAAGAGGAGCTATAGGGAGACCCTGTCTCAAAAAGACAAAAAAAAAAAAAAGAATGAATGAATGAAAAAAATAAATCGAATGGATATTAATTACTCATTTTGTTAATCAGCTTTTTTCAGTAACTGTTTTAGCAGCAGTGGACTTGGCTGCTCAGCTTCAGGAGCTGATTTGGAGTCCAACGAAAATGAAGTAAAGAATTGTTTCTTTTCAATGCTTCTGCATTCATGCACTTCACATCCACTAGCTTTCACCTTTGAGACTGTCAGCATAGAATCCATTACTATTCATCTGTAGTTCTCTTCTCTCTCATACAATATATTATTTTCTAGCACGATTTTTTCCATAAAATCACTTTAACAACTATGGCATGTTTACAATTTTTAACATAATCTCAGTTGATAATTTCTTTCTGTCACCCCTGTATCCCCTAGTCCATCTGACGACAATGCCCAAAGTGTCTGTGTGTGTGTGTGTGTCTGTGTCTGTTAATAAAGCAGTCAATAAATATAACTACCCAAAGAATCAAAAGAAAATATAAAACAGAATAAAAAATAGTTTTTGGTAACATCTCCATGTCCCTTTTCATGACCTCTGGAAGAGATCTCACTTATTCTCTGATACTCAGCTGTGGTTCTCCTTTAGGAGGCATCTATGTAGTGGAAGAAGGTGGGAGCAAAGAATTGAAGGGCCTTTTATTTTCCACAACAATGTGTCCACCATGCTTGACTCCACAGTGACTGCTTTCTTCTCCTCATCTAATAAGAAATATCTCTCTTCAAAGCCTGAAACTATGCCCATGCCAGAAGATTCCACCTACCAAAATTCAATTCCCAAGGAAGCTTGATACCTCTACTTCTTCACATTGCTTTGCAGAACTTGCAGTGGAAATGGTTTTCATCTATTACTACCTCTCAATAGATCACCATAATGCATTCGTTGGCACATGAGCCCAAGATGAAAACATGAAAACAAATTATTCATTACATTTTTCTCTATCCCCTTTGAGTTTATACCCTCTATCCTGGGGGTATGCCTGATACCCATTTTAATAATATAGACTGGATCTAGCTTTGGTGTGTGTCATGAGCCTTTTGGACAGGTCAGCTGGACAAAGAATAAACAGAGAGACATCTGAACTTAATGATATGATACAACAAATGGACCTCACAGACATCTGCCAAATATTCCAACCTAAGACCAGAGAATACACTTTCTACTCAGCACCATGGAACATACTCCAAAATTAGCCACATACTGGGACAAAGAAAACAACTCCACAAATATAAAAGATTGAAATAATTTCATGCATTCTATCAGACCACAGTACAATAAAGCTCAATAACAGCACCAGAGTAAGCTCTACTATCTACAAGAACATATGGAGAATAAACAACACACTCCTGAATAGTAAATCAGTCAAGGAAGAAATAAAGGAAGAAAGAGAATCATTCCTGGAACTGAATGACAATGATAATACAACACAACAAAACCTATGGGATACTTTAAAAGCAATCCTGAGAGGGAAGTTTATAGCCATGGGTGCCTACATTAGAAAAACAGAAAGCACAAGTGAATGATCTAACACTTGACAGACAACAACGAAGGAACGCTAAACACAAGAAGCAGGATGAAATAACAAAAATCAGAGTGGAAATCAATGAAATAGAAACAAAGAAAACAATACAAAATATCAATGAATCCAAAAGTTGGTTCTTTGGGAGAATAAACAAGACAGACAAACTATGAAGGCAATAGAAGAAAAGTTGGCAGCAGACTACAAGGCATAGGCATAGGAAAAGACTTCCTAAATCAGACAGCAGCTGCTCAAGAATTAAGGTTGACAATTGAAAATGTAATCTCACTAAACTCAAAAGCTTCTGTACATCAAAAGAAACAATCAAGGAAGTGAAGAGAAAACCCACAGAGTAGGAGGAAACCTTCACTGCAGGTACATCTGACAAAGAATTGATATCCAGAATATATAAACTACTCAAAACACAAAGAAGAAAGAAAACAAATGACCTACTCAAAAGATGGAGGGAAGAACTGAACAGAAATTTCATGTGAGAAATTAGAGATGGCTGAGAAACATCTTATAAAGTGTTCAACTTCACTAATAATTAAGGAAATGCAAATTAAAACCACTTTAAGCAGGCCACAATGGTGCATGCCTTTAATCCTAGCACTTGGGAGGCAGAGGCAGGTGGATCTTTGTGAGTCCATGGCTAGCCTGGTCTACAGAGTGAGTTCCAGGACAGCTGTGGCTACAGGGAGACCCTGTCTCAAAAAGACCCCCCTAAAAAAATAAAACCACTTTAAGATATCATCTCCCTCCAATAAGAATGGCTAGTATCAAGAAAACATATGATACCAAGTGCTGGAGATGTTGTGGGGAAAGGGGAACACTCATCCACTGCTGATGGGAATGTAAACTCATACAACCACTATGGAAAGCAGGGTGGAGAACCCTTGGAAGACTGGGAATGACCTTGCCACCTGATCCAGCCATACCATTCCTGGGTATATATCCAGAAGACTCATCTTACCGAAGTGATACATGCACAGCAATGATTATTGCAGCTCTCTTCATAATACAAAGAGCTGGAACCAACTCAAGGGCCCCGCAACTGATGGGTGGATAGAGAAAATGTGGTACATCTACACAATAGAGTTCTATGCAGCAGTAAAGAAAGATGACATCATGAGCTTTACAAGTAAATGGATGGAGCTAGAAGATATTATGCAAGTGATGTAATAAAGTCCCAGAAAAACAAATGACCAACAGTATCCCTCATCTGTGGATGCTAACACCAGTTACCTAATTGGATCACAAGCTGAGCAACGTTAATGTGATCTGAAAACAACAGTGCTCTTATATTGTGAATCCCTTAAAAATAAATAAATTAAAATCTTAAAAAATATATCTTTCAAATCAACCAGAAGAACTAAGGACTTTATGATTAATACACCTGGGCATGGAGGGGAAACTCAGCTAAACAAATTGGACTGTTGAATTTATTTTTCAAGTTTCTATTATGTTGCCATGTAAACAATGAAATGCACAATCAAACCAGGTAGCATAGGGAACATTGCCTATATAGCATTTAGCAAAGTTAGTAAAAACCTGGGCATTGTTTTGAGACTTTAAAAAACATATTCATGCCGGTTAACATAGCATTATTAAAACTGTCAAGAACTAGGATATTATGGAGAGAAAAATTGTAGTTATTTGAAATATGGATGAAGAAATTTATTTTGGGATGGTTTTAGAAGATTTGAGTCCATGATGATGGGAGGCACGGAAGCAAGCAGCTGGCATAGCTGCAGGAGCTGGAAGCTGAGAGATCATATCTTCAACTACAAACCTAACAGAGAATCAACTGGAAGTGGGTCAAGGTGCTAAATCCTCAAAGCCTGTCCCAGTGAGGAACTTCCTCCAGCACTTCTGCATCACTTTCACAAACTGCTCCAGCACCTGGGGATGAAATGCTCAAACACTTGAGCCTATAGTGGAGGATGTTTCTCCCTCAAACCAGCACAGAAAGATATGATTTATTTTAGAATTTTCTCACTTCTTTTATTAAAAACTAGCTTCTTGTATTACAAACTGCTCCAGCACCTGGGGATGAAATGCTCAAATACTTGAGCCTATAGAGGAGGATGTTTCTCCCTCAAACCAGCACAGAAAGACATGATTTATTTTAGAACTTTCTCACTTCTTTTATTAAAAACTAGCTTATTGTATTCAAAAATAAAATAAGACCTGAAATTTCTCTTCCAAACAAACCCCACTTTCAAATAAATGTAAAAATTTCTCCACAAAATTATTTTACAATATGGTCTTATACTACTTCTGTAGTTCTGACAATCTTTCTGCAATGTTCCTTGAGACCTGTGTGAATGAAGCTGAATAAAGATGACCTGAAAATGGAAACATGTTCTATAGACTCCTACATTTCAGATTTTGGCAATTACTGAGCTTCTGAGTTCCTGGATCTCTGTTTCATGAGGGAGTTTCCTTCATGAGGGTGAAGAGGTTAATTAGTCTTCTTGACCCCTTGTTGCATGAGCTTCAGGTGTAGAAGTCTATGTTCCATCAGCTTTAGGCATAGACGTCTCACTGTAGATGTGTCACTTAGTCTTGGGAAATTCACAGACAATGTTTGTTTGTGTCCAGTCATGGGACTCTATTATTTTTCATCTGGTGCAAAAGAGGCTTCTTTAATGAGTACTGTCTGGGACAGTTGCATGTAAATATAAAGATACCTATTATTTTTCAGTTAGTGAGGTGATACCAATCCTAGGGATGTAACAGTACTGGGAAATTCTCTAAGATCTATGACCACTCTAGCTGTGTGTAACTGGCTATGTCTACAAGACCACACATGAGTCTCTTCCTCCTATAAGCTCCTGGAACCAATTTGTAGCATTGGTGTCAGCATACACAAGATCCATGCAAGTTCAACCAGACAAAAACTCAGCATTTAACTGCAAAAATGGGTATCAGAACCTAATCTTAGCTGAAGAAATAGTGGCAGATGATTACAGATGGGTGAGGAAGAACTGTCCTTCTTTAAATGAGGGACTTCAGATGAGCAAACTAAAGCTCAGTGCATGAACTGGCACTGAGGAATGTCCAGGCAATTAATTTAGGTCCCTTAGGACCTAACGCAAGTGAAAGAATGTATGAAACCCATAGGAGGAGCTGTAGGATGGTAGCAGTGGAGAAGGGGATATAAAGTTAAGTCAGATTGAGGTGTTATGTATGAAATACACAAAATTCAATTAAAATGATAATAAATAAATATAAATCATAAAGATATCTCCTCAGAATAACTCAGAATTACAACTTTATGCACTTGAAACTTTGCTATTGCTTCAGCTAAACTCTCATGTTGAAGTGTTTAAATCCAGTAAAGGGTAGTGTGGTCAGATTCTTACTGTTCTTCTAGTACTCTTGATAATTCTTATTAGGACCCTTAAAGTGGTACTTATGGCAATAACTTCCAACAGAGACCAGTAATATTTTTAGCTGAAACAATATTAATAATTAACAAGGAGCTAAGGCTCTCTGAAATTTTGAATATTTAAATACGTCTTTCAAACTCTCTCTCTCTCTCTCTCTCTCTCTCTCTCTCTCTCATATTTGATATTTATGGATACTAGAAACACATCTCACATGATAAATAGAGGAGAAAAGATCATTTATTCTTGAGCTAAATATGATTTCCAAAGGCCAGGAAAAATAGATTTTAGGTACCTCAAATTACATGTTTCAAAGGGTTAACCATTACATTAAGTTTTTCACAATAAGAGAGCAAAGAAAAGCATATATCAAGACACTTTAAAATCAGCTGTTTCAGTGGAAACATCCAGGAGATGACTATGGTGAAGCAGTGAAAATTTTCCTTTAGACTTCTGACACTATCTGAAGGCATTCTTAGCTGTTGTGTTGACTGGACCTAGGGGTCTATTCATATATAAAAAAGCTTTGCTTAATGGTCTCAGTGATGCTAAAGGTGGGAAGTGAATTAAGGCAGCCAAAGACACCAAACTTAATTTGTCTCTGAACCTACAACATTCCTGTCTCTGACATCATTGACATTCTAATTGATAATCAGCCTTTGTGCTCAGTGTCTTTCAATGAAACTATGTTCACATACTTTTCTACATTATTTGGGAAAATTTTCAAATATATATATATATATATATATATATAAAAGGGATAGTGTCGTAAAGCCTCCTTTCCTCTATGTTTCTGGTGAGGGCAGCAAACTTTCACTCCAGATCTCCAAATTTCATTACATTTTTACATTCCTTGTAATTCTAAACAAAAGAATTTGGAGACAAAGATTGTCATTCTACTTTGAATATGTTAAATTGTCTTTAAATCTTGTAAGAAACATCTATGCCTTTGGTATAAGAACACAAAAATTTATTCAGATATTTGAAGATGTCTCTGGAACAATGATGCCTACCAATCTCACAATCCATTGTGTACAGAAAGAGCCTGCTGCGACTTCTTTTCCCCTCCATACTCCATACTCCATATTCATGAGTTTATTCTTCTACAAGGCTTCTATGAATATACATATTTATGAATTGTTTTAATCATTGATTAACTAATTATATATACTTACAGTATAGCATGTAATGTTTTCATATCTGTATAAATTATGGAATGTCCATATCAGGATATATATATGGAATTTATTATTTTAAACATTTATAAATTATTGGTGCTTAGAATATTTAGTATTTTATCTAATGATTTTTTTTAAATATTGAAAGCCATATTGTTAAGTACCATGACCCTAATGTGCAATGAAAATCACTACTCAGTTCTCCAATTTACCCGTATTGATGTCACCTCTGGTAGGGTCAAGAGAGACACTGTGAAGCCATGTATATTCCCTCTTCTGGTAATTATTTCTCATGTGATTTTCATTCTGCAGGGTCTCAAATACCAGAAATATGAAAAAATGTTTTCAAGGTAATATTAGCCTGTTTTTGCTTATCCAACACAATACAATGTGCACTAATTCAAATTTTATTTCTGTGGATAAGAGTATAGAGAACATGAATCAGTATATTTAGTCCAGTGTAGTTTAATTACCATATGTTTTCTGCAGGAAAGACAGGATCTTCATGAGCACTATAAACCAAAGAGTTCAGGAAAGAAGAGGTCAATTCATCTAAGTATTATGCTATATCCCACTTTCAATGAAATGGGCTACCCACTTGATGGATTGTAAACATGATTATAAATACATTTGACAAATGAACTGTCCAGTGATGAAATAGTCATATTGATCCTGTCCAGAGAGTGAGCATTATAAATGTTTTCTGTGTGGTGGAGAAAGAAGAAAAGGGTCCTGTACAGGCCAGAAGGAGCCTTAGTTAAATTATGAATGGAAGAAGCCTGTAGGGATTTGACTCCTCTAAACATTCATGTTTTTACTACTCATACAATTTTAAAGAAAATACGCATTTTTCCTAAACAATATGTTATAAAGTATGATAAATGTTTATGTATTTAGTCTGTAGACTGAGTCAGGAAAGCTTGGAAAGAAGACACTGGCGATTCTTGTTTTCTTTTTATTGTTGTTTGAGTAACAATGTTTTATCCCTGCTGTGAATTCAGGACAGGATGCCTAAGTGGGATGAAATTTGAACGGTACTCTTTAAAAGTGGGAAAAAAGGCCTGTGAAAATGCCTCTGAAGTAACTGACCATGGAGTTTTATATTAATAAGGAAGTGAATTACATAATACTGATCTAAACATGTGAAAGAAGAGAAAGCAACTTGCATGGACTTCATTCCTTTTATGATCAAGACTCTTGTACATCGAAGCCTTAGCTATAGCCAGCACCCACTTTCTCATCTTCATTTCTCATTGTCATCAGAGAAGAGAGATAAAAAACAAAAACAGCCTCATCATTCTTGAAGGCCAGAAGTTAAGAGGGCATTGGCTTATATTATCAAGGAACCCAAAATAAGAAGCATTAAAATAGGATGCAGGATTTTTTTTATAACAATGGTAATATTAATTAGCTCCTATGGCTATTCAAGGGGGATACACAAAGTTGATCAAAAGAAATTAGTGAAAAAAGAATTATATAATGTGATTTCTTGATTGTATTTAGATACTTTAGAAAAATCTTTATTTTTTTAAATTTCTGGGTATTAAACCAAGGTTTTTCACAATCCTTTCATGTGTTTGTCATGGAGCTACCCACACAAAGAAACACTTTAAATCCTAGCACTTGGGGACAATGTTGAACTGTCAAACATGTCCTTACAATCAAAGTTCCATTTAGACAGTGCACCTAGGGTATGGGATCTAAAGGACCAGACTCCTGAAGGAAGGAATGTATGCTGGATATGCTTAGGCACAGGAACTAGAACAAGTCAATAATCATCATTTTATTGGTATGGACATTGGAAGAACTGTGGCTATATACATGCAGAAGATCCTTGGAGACTATTGTGATTTGAATGTGAACTGGCTGCCATAAGCTCTTGTGTTTGAACACTTGTTCCCCCAGAGTTGGTGACTCTGATTTGACAGGTTGTAAATCTTATAGAAGGAGGAGGTGGCTCATTGGAAGAATTCAGTCAGGAGGGCAAGCACTGAGACTTTATTACTTGGCCCTACTTCCTGTTTATTCTTTATTTCCTGTGGCCCTTACCTGAGAAAAGGTAAAGATGGACAGCTGCACACACCTTTCCTGATACCATGGACCTGCCCAAGGTCATGCATTCTCCTCATCTTCCCCCCTAAAGTAAGACAAAAGAAGCAATTCCTACCTTAAATTAGCTTTCTGTTTGCCATTTGGTCAAAACAACATGAAAAACAACTACTATTATTCCCACATTGAGTTTGATTTCTTCCCTGCCTTGGGGCACACAAGATATCTCAGTCATCTTCCAGTAAAAATTTTTCAAGAAGGAGCTGGAGTGGAAAATCAGTGGTTAAGGCTGTTCTTCCAGAGGAGCTGGGTTCAAATCTCAGCACCTATATGGCATCTAACAACCATCTGTTACTCCAGTTCCAGGAGATCCCATTCGCTCTTCTGAGATCCATAAGCATTGCATGACATGAGTGCACATACATGCATGCAGACAATACACTCATATACATCAAATGAAATAATAATAAAAGATTTTTGGAAAATATTTATGAAGAAAAATGACCTCATACTTAAGAAAGTATTTTTTAGTTGAAAATAGGAGTCACAGAAACTAACCTTTAATACAAAATATAAGAATCATTGATTTGGTAATTTCTCAGAATATAGCAAAGACATAATAACCATTTATTGGTGCATAGGTATTTTTTTTAATTCATTCAAACTACACAATATAAACAACTCTCAACTCCAGCTATGGAAACTTTTTTGAAACTCCACTTAAGGATAATGTGGAAACCAAATATAGTTCAGTTCTACAATTAGATTTTATGCTGTAGAATTCTCCACCAATCTAGTGTCTCAGTGCAGCTTTAATGAGATAGATATGGCTATATGTGAACTCTGAAATTGATAAAAATATATTTTAACAGTGACAATGAAGGAAAAGAAATCCCCACTAAATAATGGTGTCACATTCCCATTTTGAAACTGCTATTTTTACATTTTCAAATAATTTTCAGATTTATATAATCTACTGAGGATAGAGATTTAGTAAGCATTATTATTGACATTCATCTTCATTTGTTTTCCAGGTTAATCTAAGTGATAATATGTGAGATTAAAGAAAACAGTGTAAGAAAAAAATGCAGGTTAAAGAAGAATAAAATTTCAAGAAACTCATGATCTTTACAGTAATGCTTTACTGAAAATTAAAATAAGGATTTGGGGGCTGAAGAGATGACTCAATGGTTAAGAGTATGTTCTGCTCTGGCAAAGGACTCCAGAACAATAAACAAAAAATTCACATGCCAAAATCACAATGAAAGAAAAATATGAAAACTCAAAATAATGTTCCCACAAAACACCACCAGTCCAATAGAAGAGGTCTAAAATGACAACCCCATAATCCAAACATCTGTGTCTATACCAAAGTAACCTACCATAACTATTAGTACTGTTTAAATACCTATCTATCTAATTATTTGTTATTCCTGGAATAACATTTTGATCCTACTAATGAAGCACAAACAATTAGATATATATTCATTAGTAGGATCAAAATGTTATTCCAGGAATAACAAGCAATTAGATATATAGGTATTTAAACAGTACTAATAATTATGGTAGGTTACTTTGGTATAGACACAGATGTTTGTATGGCATGTTAATCTTTTTCTGTTAAATATGACAGGGTCTTACTGTGGCTTATAGCATCTCCTAACCATTAGAAGATGTAAGCTTGTGGCATCAGCCGTGGGTTATTCCTCCAAGGAGAGATCCAATAGCCAATTAGCCCCCCCACCCCCTCTGGATGGTGAGACCCATGGGCTTTGTGGGTTTGGGCACAAGTGCCTGCAAATTTTTTTACATGAAGGATGTTTGTCCTCATAAATTATCACTTATTGCTAAAAAATGAAAAAAAAAAGCTGAAAGATGCAGGACAGTTATGGTAGAAAGCATGATCTGGGATGGGGGGGAAGGGAAAGGGAAATATGCCTGAACTGAATTGGAAAATGATGTATGAAATACACAAAGCATCAATAAAAAAAAGAGAAAGGTCATTCCTGAACAAACTGTCAGCCCATGAAAGGAAATAGCCAGAATTGACCAGAGTCCAAAACGACAGCTCCAGAGAAAGTAGACTGTTTTGCCTCTTGTCCACCTGTGCCCCTTTTTCTAAGCCTAGGGAACTATCTGCGGAAGAGGGGACATGGTAGAATGTAAGGGCTGGGATTGGGGTGAATGGTGAAACTACAGCAGTATAGACTGGACACTTATTTGATCAACTTGATTAAACATACAATCCCCCCCAGCTGGATGGTGGGACCCTTGGGCGGTGTGGGTTTGGAAACAACTGCTTGCAAATTGGTTTTACATGAAGGATGCTTGTACTCATAAATTATTACTTATTGTTAAAAAGTGAAAAAAAATAAAGGGAAAAAAAGACAGATTTTAAAGGAACAATCAAACCTGATAAAGGTCTTCAATAAATTTAAATAAATAGCAAAAGTAAAATCCTGAACACTCTCTCAGAAAACTATCTATATTAATAAAAATATTTCAAGAAATGAGATCAGTATGTATGAATATGGATTTTACACAAATAAGTATATAATTATCCAAGAATAAATTTATCTAAAACCAGGTACAAGCTCTCTTTAATGAGAATAACATTGAAGAATGAGGACATGGAAATGGACAGACATACTATGTTCATGGATTTAGATAGATATTAATAAAATGTAATGTAATTTTTATAATACTACTGACATTCTTCAAAGAATAGTAAAGGAATCCTAAATATTGTAGGAGTCTGAAAAATATGAGAAAGAAAAAACAAAAATAACAGCAAAAGCAATAATAAACATAAAGAACAAAAGCAGGGGAATTGTTGCTGCATGGTTTCGAATTATACTGTCAGACCGTGTAATCCAAATGCATAGTATTGCCACTTAAGCATGGATATGAATTCTTGGAATAGAGTGGATGAGTCTACAGTCAAATTACCTTTGATGTTTAGGTTTGACACTGAGCCTTAATGTGGAAGCCATCTCTCTAAAACATACATTGGAAAAAGGAAAGTTATTTTAATAAATTATTCAGGAAGTATTAAATATACATACTAAGGAGTATTAAGCTAGAACACTATCATTCATCAGTCATAATAAGTCAAATCAAAATGGATTAAAAGTTTAAATCTATGGCCTAAACCTGTGAAAGAACTACAAGCTGATAGGAAAAGATGATTCAGATCAGTTAAGCAGGTAACTTCAGTTTTGGAGAAGATTCTGAAGCTACAAGAAAGAAACAAACCAAAATATAAAAACACGATATATTTTAGGAAGCCATCATTAGAACAAAGTGACATTCTTCACAATAGGAGAAAATATTTGCAACCTACACACTAGAGAGCAGCTGGATATCCAGAGTTAATCAACCCAAGGAAAATCCATACACTGTGTATGATGATACATACCGTTAATCCCCACAATGGGAGGGAGAGGCAGATGGATGTCTGTGAAATCAAGGTCTGGTCTCTTTAATATGTTCTGGGCCTTCTGGGGCTACAGGGAGAGTTTGTCTAAAAAACAACAAAATTTTAATAATAATAATAATAATAATAATAATACAGACATTAAGTCAAAATAGACATTTCTAAAAATGAAGAAAAATGTAGCCAACAGATAAATTCAAAATGTTAAACACTGAGGCTAGAGAGATGGCTCAGTTGTAAACAGCTCCTGCTCCTCTTCTTGAGGACCAGAGCCTGCTTCCCAGCACTCATATTCAGTGTCTCATAACCACCTCTAACTCTAGCTCTAGGTAATCTGACACTCCCTCTCCTCTGATTTTCATGGGATTCCACACTCAGGTGCACATACATTAACAATAGCTGATGTAATAACAGTAAGAGAAGGTAACAAGTACTAGCAATAACTTGAGGAAAGGAAACCCTTGTATTCTGTTGGTCAGATGTAAACTCATACAATAATTATGGGGAAAACCCCATGAAGGTTACTCAAAAAATCGAACTTATCATATGATCTAAGAATCACATAACAGAGAATATATCCATTTTAAAAAAATAAAACTTAATTGTAAATTTATCTCCTGGGAATGGCGATGAGTGGCCTACAATATGTTTATCTGTAACATAAGTTTCCATATTTAGAATATGATAAGTAATTCCATTTGTCTAGTGTTATGACACCAATAGAAATTTCTCTGTCCTCTCTAGTCCTGTGCATTTGGTTGAGTTTATATTGTCTTTCATGACTTCACTCCCATAAAGAGGGTTTCAAATCCAATTAGATATCTGGTGTTTATTCCCCCAAGATAACAGTGACACTATTGAATGACCGACAGAGAGAAAATGAGTGCATCCTTCAGTTCTTACCATAAAGCTTCCTTACACAATAGAGTGTGATTTTAAACAAAAGGCCACAACTAGTTAAGCTCCAAAGAATGAGAGCCTCCAGAGTGTATCCCTGTATCAGATTCCTGTATTAAAGGTCATCATCCAAAAATTCATGGATCATTGAGGAGGGGCAAAAAGATTGTAAGTGCCAGGGCAGGAATGTAGAGAAACAGTGGCTTATGGTTGACTCAAAGCTTTCATATGTAAACTTGTGGCAATGTTGGCATCAGGCATGGGACCCATGCTAACTCAGACAAGGTCTCTGAGTTGAGCAAGAATAATGGGTAGGAGAATGGTCCTGGATTGAGCACTCCAAGAGACACGAGAAAGCATATGCCTTACCTAGGGGTCCTATATGTGCTGATTAGACTCCTAGTCTAGTCTACTTGCACAGAAGGAAGGACATCTGGGTTCAAGTGCTTGACTGGATACGGCTTATCTTGGATGTTGTAATACAGAAATTCTGATGGGTTTTAGGGGGTTGGGGGACTGGATTTTATTAGGATCAGTAAATAAATAAATAATAAAAAGACAGAGCAAGAAATAAGGAATGCATAAAATCCAGTGGGGCTATGGGTTGATGTCCATGGGGATGGGGATATAAAGTCAATTAAGGTGTTGTGTATGAAATACACAAAAAGTCAATAAAAATGAAATATAAAATAGAGAGGAAGAAAGAATGAAAGAAGGAAGAAAAACTGAAATTTAAATTTTCATATTTTAAAAAATATGGTTAAAGAAATTATTAGTTCATTCACTCTAACATAGAGTAGAGGTTTATAAATAGCATTTATTTCTTGGAATTTAGAGGCCAGGATGTTCAACGTCAAGATCCTTGTAGATGAGTTGTCTGATAAAATCCTGTTCCTGATAAGGTAATTCACAGTGGAGGCACCACAGTGACACCCAGCCTTCCTTACGAGGACACTAATTTCATCCTTGAAGGCTCAGTTCTGACAGCCTTCACTTCACAAACTCCTCACACCTCTTTTATTTTTCTTTTTTTATAATGCTTTTATTGATGTTTTGTCTATTTCAGACATAGACATATTCCCTTTCCTTTCCCTCTACCTCACTCCAGATCATGCACTCTGCCATAACTATCCTGCCTCTTTCAGTCTTTTTTATGTTTAGGAATTCACATTTACAACCTTTAATTTTATATTACTGTAAAATATGCATCCATCCTTTCCACTCATATACAGTAATTACAGAGTCTGAAAGTGAGTGGTGGATTGATTCTAGAGCCCATTAAGAGATTTACATTATAACAACACAGTTAATTTCAGATAAATAGAAATGTAACAATAATGATGCTCAGTTTGCCCTTCACCTGGGGATTTGGTGTTAGCATCCACGAATGAGGGAGACCATCTGATGCTTGTTTCCACAGCACTTAATCTACCATTGCACTGTGGATTAGTGGATTGGATCCGATTGAGGTGGGGAATGCAAATATTTAGGAAATATGAAATTCAAAAGTCACAACGAGAATTTGTGAGAGAAAGAATTAACATATTTTTGTTTTTAACTGTAGCACAAACTAAGTATTATATGCAGTCTCCATCAAGATTGTGCAGCTGATACTATTACACAGCCATAGACACAGAAATTTCCCACCATCTTTAGTGAGAGAGGTCTGCCCTGCTTTTCTTCTCAACAATTCCAACCCTTGCCACTCTTCCTGCCACAGTAGTGGATGGGACCCAACCATTCAGCATCTAGTATCATGAGGAAGGCCACTGTAGTCTAAATGTCCTTTAAATTTTGTTATTTAAATGACATCCCACCGTTCTCTATAAATCAGAAACCTCAAAAAAGTGATTTTAATTTATCTGGACTGTGCACATTCTAAAGTGTTTAATTAATATTCCCTTACAATCAGTTATGATTCTGAATATATTATACACTTTGTGATCCTAAAACAGAGAATAGAATCTTATAGTTAAATCAAACTTCCAGGACTTATACCACACATCTACTGTTCCCAGAAAGTAAATTTGGTGATTTCCTTAATCACATTAATCCCCAGTTTCCTAATCTACAAAATGGAATTCTAGTATTAATTAATTGACATGCTTTGCAGCAAAGTACCAAATAAGTTTAGGCATAAAGTTATTTACGTTTATTATGGTGTACAGTTTGAGGGTACAGAATATCATAAGGCAAAGATATGGTGGCAGGAACAGAGAAGACAAGGTAAGGAAGTGCTGTAAAATCTCAAGGGATGCTGCCAATTCCTCAATTCCTCAAGCGAATGTCTACCACCTACAGTCTTCTCAAAGAGCGCCACCATCATGGGGACCAAAGTTACAATTATATGAGCCTAAGAGGGACATTTCTTGTAATTAAACTACTATTATTCGCTTCATTGAAACCATTAAAGCTTAGGAAATGCTAGCCACTGTTATTTCTTTTATAATCTGCACTTAGATTTTCTTAGCATGAAAAAATCAACAATTAAAAAAAGTCAACAATTTTTTATGATGCTACAGAATTCATATCAACCAAAATTGAAAGGACATTGATTTAATTTGCGACTCAAGATCAATAAGTTTACAATTTATCTGGCTTTTCTAGATCAACCCTACAGTAAATATATAATATGCCCCAGGATATATTTGGAAATTCCTAAATTTTAAGTGTTTAATCTGTAATTGATGTTAAAGTGCCCCTGAAATGCTTCATGTATATTCACAAAGTCTTGGGAATAATATATANTGTCTAGTTGACCTATCCAAAGTGGGATATTGAAGACCCCCACTATTCATGTATTGGGATTAATCTGTGCCTTAATGTCTTGCAGGATTCTGCTTATAAAGTTGGTTACACCAGAATTTGGTGCATATATATTTATGATTGTGAGATATTAATGGTTAATTGCTCCTTTCATAAGGATGTAGTGGGCCTGTTTTCTGCATATTCTATCTCTGTATTTTAATATAATGCTTTTATTGATGTTTTGTGCATTTCAGACATCATTTTTCAGTTCAATTTAGACATATTTCCCTTTCCCTTCTCTCCACCCCACCCCAGGTCATGTATTCTGCCATAACTGTCCTGCATCTTTCTCTCAGTCTTTTTTATGTTTAGGAATTCCCATTTTCCTTCTTTAATTTTATGTTACTCTAAAATATGAATACATGTTTTCCACCCATGTACCGTAATGACAAAGTCTGAGAATAAGTGCTGGGTCAGATAAACAGAAATATAACAATACTTTTCAGCTTGCCTTTCAACTGGGGATTTGGTGTTAGCATCCACAAATGAGGGAGACCATTCGCCACTTGAGTTTCTTGGACTGTTACTTCACTTAACGTAATGGCTTGAAGTTCCATCCATTTACTTGCAACGTTTAGGATGTCATCTTTCTTTACCTCTGAATAGTACTCCATTGTGTAGATGCACTACATTTTTGTCATCCACTCATCTGTTGAGGGGCATTTGGGTTGATTCCAGTGAAAAGAGCTGCAATAAACATGGATGTACATGTATCTTTTGGGTAGGATGAGTCTTTTGGGCATATACCCAGGAATGTTATGAATGGCTCAGGTGTTAGGAGCATTTTCAGTCTTTTAAGGGTCCTCTACACTGCTTTCCATAATGGTTGTACAAGTTTACATTTCCACCAGCAGTGGATGTGTGTTCCCCTTTCCCCACAAACTCTCAAGCATTTGGCGTCTTTTGTTTTCTTGATCTTAGCCAATCTTATCGGAGTGAGATGATATCTTAGAGTGGTTTTAATTTGCATTTCTTAATTATAAATGATGTTGAACACTTTTTTAAAATTTTATTTATTTTTTATGTGTATGAATGTATTGTCTGCATGTAGGTCTGTGCACCCATGTTGTGCAATGCCGCAGAGGTCAGAAGAGGGTGTCGGATTCCTCTGGAACTGGAGTTCTCCTGGAATTGGAGTTGCAGACGGTTCTTAGCTGCCATGTGGGTGCTGGGGCTCGAACCCGGGTCCTCTGCAAGAGCAATTGGTGTTCTTTTTTTTTAATATTTTTTATTAATTTTATTTATTTCTGTATGTGTATGAATGTACTGTCTGCATGCAAGTCTGTGCACCCGTGTCGTGCAACGCTGCGGAGTTCAGAAGAGGGTCTCGGATTCCCCTGGAACTGGAGTTCTCCTGGAATTGGAGCTTCAGACGGTTCTCAGCCGCCATGTGGGTGCTGGGGATCGAACCCGGGTCCTCTGCAAGAGCGGTCGGAGGAGTCGGGGGGGGCGCTCTTATAATAGTAAAAAACCATAGCCATCTCTCTCCACAGGCACTAGGAGGGAGGCCACTAGAACCACTAGTGCCACATCTCTCCTCTTCCATACCGCGGCCCGCAGGAAGAACCCTATCGTAGCTTTAGCTTAGATGCCATCATCTCCATCCCTCCAATCAGTGTTCTTTACTGCTAGACTATCTCTCCAGCACTCCGATGTTGTAAGCAATATTTTTAAAATGTTTCTCAGCCATCTTAACTTACTCACTGGTGAAATCTCTGTCCAGCTCTTTATCTTTGAGTAGGTTGTTTTTTTTTCCCTTTTTCCCCTCCTTTGTTTTTTGAGTAATCGATAAATTCTTGACATTAATGCTCCGTCAGATCTATCATTGATGAAGATTTTCCTCAGCGCTGGGTTTTTCCTCTTCACTTCCTTGATTGTTTCTTCACAGTACAGAAGCTTTTGATTTTTATGATGTCCCGTATTAAATTTGTTGAATGTTGACTTTATTTCCTGTGCAGTTTTTGTCTGATTTAGAAAGTCTTTTCCTATGGCCTATGTCTTGTAGGCTGTTGCCAACTTTTTTTCTTCTAAATCAACCTTTCAGGCGTTTTTGGGTAAATCACAATTGAGAATCTTTTGATGACACGTGGAGTTGATTTTATTTTACAGGGTGGAGTGGGGGGGGTTGGGGGGGGGGTTTAATTTGTTATTCTTCAACAAATGGTGATCCGGTTTTTGACAGCAAGCACCCTTGTTCTGAAGATCCTAAATCCCGCTTCCGCCATTGAGGATTTTTTTTTGTCCCTTTGTGTTTGTCATATATGAGGGTGGTTGAAAGTTTTATGAGCTCAGTTTGACCTGTTCATTTGTCCCATTGGTATCTGGTTCTGTCTGTTTTTGTGTGCCAGTACCAGGCAGTTTTATGATTATGGGCCCTAGAATATATAGTTTTGAAGTCTGGTAGAAAAGAGAGCATCCCCAATCCCCCGTATTAGAGCATTAAACAACCACCTCTGGTATGCAACCCCAGAATAGCTAAACCAATCTTGTACCTAAAATAATCTATCAGAGTACAATAGTAAATACAGATAAATTATTAAGACCAAAGGGAGAGTTGCTCATGAAATTTAATAACCAAAATTATCCTTGAAAGAAATTGTTTCGAAAAGATTTTTTTTTTGATTATTATTAAATTTTTTTTTATTATAAAAAATGTCATTAATTTTTCTCTTCTCTTTCCATTTCTCTTCATTTCTNTTTTATTTATTTCTGTATGTGTACAAATGTACTGTCTGCATGCAAGTCTGTGCACCCGTGTCGTGCAATGCCGCGGAGGTCAGAAGTGGGTGTCGGATTCCCCTGGAGCTGGAGTTCTCCTGGAATTGGAGTTTCAGACGGTTCTCAGCCGCCATGTGGGTGCTGGGGATCGAACCCGTGTCCTCTGCAAGAGTGGTCGGCGCTCTTACCCGCTAGGCCATCTCTCCAGCCCCGAAAATGATTTTTTAGATAAACTCTCTTCTGAGTTCAAAATGTTAAAGGAAAATGTCCAACGATTATATTTCAGGAGTATTACTGTGTAAATAAAGTAATAAACATTTAGTAATTCATAATAAACACTGGAACTGAATAAAAATTACAAATTGTTAAATATGCTGGGCATATGTTAAAAGAGCAGATGGAAATAATGTAGGCATTGAAGCAGATAGATGAGAATTGTCTGTGTTATAATATGCATACTGGGAATGATTTTGTGCTTTTTAACGTATGTGAAAAATGATTTCAGTATGTGCTTGAAAAATAAAAGAATTATGACATGAAAAAAATCATATTTTTGCTTGATTGGTCCAATTCATCAACTTTATTGTCCAGTCTTGATGTTCTGTTTTCCATTTTGTTCATTCAATTTGTAAAGATTCTAGATTTTTGCACTTCCTTATTAATTTTAGGCTGTTTCCTTCAATATGTCTATCTGTTTTGTTGTGAATTCAATCAGAAGTTTATCACTATCTTCTTTTAGTTCTTTGTGTTGTTTGTGTGTTCTTTAAATTCATTGAATTCTTTGATTTTGTTCATGATTGTTCTTTTAAATTCTGTGTCCTCAGTTATGTGGAGTTCTCATTGTAGAACTCTTCTATAGGACTGATGATGTTTGGGGGGGTACATTATTTTGATTTTCCATATTAGTAATGTCTTATGGGTTTGGTATGTGGATTTACTTTGTTTTTGATTCTGGTATGTAACTCAAGGTTGCCTTTGTTGAATTGAGGTATGATTTTATTTGTATTATTGATATATCTTTGCTTATTTCTGATTAGGTATTAAACATTAGTTGGTCTTGGCTTCATGTTCTTTCTTTGATTTTACATTGCAGGAGCCAGATGTATCCAGGCAGGATATACATGAGTTTTCCAGGAGGTCCTGGTTATTTAGGTTCAATTCAGTACTCTTAGGGGGTAGGGTAAATATATGCCCCAGAACCAGAGAGAGGAAACAAATTTGGTGGTCCCTACTAGTCATCAGGGAGGGATTGCAGATGGTACCAAGTCACAAGGATGGGTTCTGTGAGATTTGGGCAATTCATTTGTGGGGCCCTAGTCAGGCACTCTCAAGCAGCCTCAGAGGGATAGGTGGGCAAAGAGAGGAGATGAATCCTGGAAGCATAGGCACCTACTAGCCCTACAGCGAAGCCTCAGACTTGAAAAGAGGGAGAGATTTTAGACAATCATGAAGAAGTGGAATGGAGATGGCAGGATCAGAGCACCTCACCTAGAGGCCAAATCAGGTGTTCTCCTTCTCTTTTACTTGAAGATTTCGTTATTGGCAGTTCCTTTTGTAAAATAAGAGAGAATCATTTCTCTATCACATTATTGATTTGCATGAATCATGAGTAAAATGTTATTGGTAAGCAAAACCATACCATTTTTTAAAAATAATTTTTTCTTCCTGAATGTTGAGAAGTCAGATTCTACACTACAATGGTGGATTTGATTGCAGAATCATATTTTTCCCCTGAAGACTGATGAGCTTGGGAAATCTCTAAAGAGAAGTCCAGTTATGAACACCTAGTTTCTGAACTTATCAAATCTGGCTTCAAAGCACTAGACAGACACTAACCTTTATGTTGTATAAAAGAACACATTCCAGTGTGTCTGTCAGGCCTTTGAACATGACAACATTGTCCTTATGGGGGAATTTTTGTGAAACCACAGAGACCTATTCATTATGGGGAAAGTGGGTGACCTGCGGGAAACTACAGATGGTTTAATTGGGAACAAAATTCCGGGAGGCAACGAGCAAGTTAAGAGGATGATGTTAGCTTTATTCAGGGAAGAAAAAGCTATGTAAAAAGAATGTATAAATTGAGGTACAGTGGATAATCTTTTCATGGACACATTTATTCCTTTATTTGCTCAAAATGCCCTGGATTTGTAACATTGTAAGTCATTTTCTACGACTCAAATCTCTTCATTTATTGAAATATAACTTACCAAATAAGTTTTCACAGTTAAATATGAATGGCTATTGAAGTCTTTTGTACTATTAACTAAAGTAGATAGCAGGCACTAAATTCCTCCCAGACTCAGATCTACGAATAATACTGATAATGATAATAATTATTAATTCTGATGTGATTTTGAATGCTCCAAAGAAATGATTAGCAAAAACAAACATTCTAAAAGAAATGCTAATTTATATCTCTACCAACTAGTTTCATGCAAATTTATGTGCTGCTTCTAGGCATGTGATTAAGATGGCTTAGGTCTCTTAAATCAGTGGTTTTACATTTATAACTATTGGCATAGAATGGGGAACAAGGTGACAGACTGGCAGTGAAAAAAGAATGGGGTCTGGAGAGATGACTCAGTAGTTAAAATCATTCTTTTCTTCTCCAAAGGACCGCACTTTGCTATCCAGCACCCATTTTGGTCATTCTCGACCAGCCTATAACTCCAGCTTCAGGGGACTCATACCTAAGTCCACACGCAGAGAGACCCACACTCACACAGACAAATAAACAAATGCTAATATCAGTTTAAAGGGGAGAAAATATCCAGATAATTTGATAATATAATTCCCTTACATTGACACATTTTACCACACTAAAATATGATACATACATTAAAATGATGGTAAAGGGAAAAAGAGAACCTGAGACAGAAAGCTATTAAGTGGCAAATATTACTAGGGGGCAATGGGTAAATTGAGGATATCTAAATAGGAGGAGAGTGGAAGGGATAAAAAATGCAAGAAGGGAATCAAAGGGAAATACTCCAGCCCAGGAGAATTGGAGCCATAGGAGATTGATAGTATCAAGGGAGAAATGGGGATACTTTAAAAGCAGAAGACATGGGGAAGACACAAAAGTAAGGATAGCCAGGTAAATGGAGAGAGGAGATATAATCAATGCCTTTCTAAGGTAAAAAAACTGAGAGAATCATCTTAGTCTAACAATATATTAAAAAATTATACATAGAACAATTCTACATGAGTCCATATGCAAAGATGAAGACTCCATATCAAGAAACAGTATGAGACAGGAAAAACCTTCCTTTGAATCATTGGCCAGGGTAGTCTAAAAGACTCCCAAATTATGTAAGCTATTGTCCCAGCCCTTGATTGCCTCCCAGAACCTGAAGTTAAGTCCCTATTTTTGAGACAAGACATACTTTGGAGCCCTGATCTTGAGCATTGGAGTTGGAACTAACCTGGAAGCCACCACCCTTGAAGGTTAGCTCCCATAGCTGTAGAGAGCAATATGCAAGCCACTAAGGGAGAGTATCAATCCATGCTCCAACATCAGCCTCAAGAACAAATATCCACATCAAGAACTAGCACAATGTACATCATAGGTGCAATAGCAGAATTTCTATCTTGGGGGAAATCAATTGCTAACTAATTGGAGCTAAAGCCCACTCAGTAGGAGGAAACTCAAGTGTGGTATTGTAAATATACACAGATGCTCAAAATGGAGAGGTCATAGACCTTAGATAATTCCACAAGGTTGACACATCCCTAGGCTAAGGTAACACAAAACAAATATCCTTTTATTTACAGACAAAAAGAAGCTTCCTTTTAACCAGATGAGAGTAGTAAAAAATTCCACAACTAGGCACAAACAGACGTGGTCTGTGAGCTCATGACTAGATGACACATCTACAATGCAATCTCTACACACAAGAATACAAACATCATAGAACAAGGACCCAAGAAGGAATTAAATACATCCTAACTTTCCACGAGGAACATCCTCCATGCAATGAGATGCCAGGAATCCAAAAGGGCCTTAATAGCCAACCTGTAAAGATTGGTAGTCTACAAAGTGTTGTTCCATGGACAGGCTGCCTATATTCAGTTTTATCCAATCAAGGCTCAGGGAACATGGAAGAAGAGGAGACTGAAAGTCTGTAAAAGCCAGGGAGGTAATGCAAGACCAAGCAGAAATGAATTTTACAAGCTTGTGGATCCCTGTTCATATGAACCTACAGCATTGGTATCAGCATGCCCATGAAACATGCAAGCTCAGTTGTATAAAAATCCAGCACAGAACTGCAGGAATGGGTAGCAGAGCCCAACCTTTGCTGAGAAAATATTCGCAAAAGGACAGTCAGGTAGGAAGACCTGTCCTTCCTTAGAAAAGAGATTCTGGATTGGCTGACTAGAGCTCAGGGTCTGAGCTGACACTGAGGAGTGTGTGTGCCAGGAAAGTAATTTGGTACAATGGACTCTAGCACAAATGACAGAAGGTGTGAACTCCCAGGGAGATTGGGGGCCAGGAAGTTGCACGAGGGTGCTAAGGGTGTAGCAATTCTAATGGCAATTAAGACTGAATGAAAAATAATGTATGAAACACACAAATTTCAATTAAAAAATAAAAATACTAAAAATTAATGACTCAATATAAATTTCAAGTGCTCAGCAAACCAGGCCAATCCAATTAAAGATTAAAAATTTAAAAAAATCCATAGAATTGACTCCTTTGTAATGTGTTATCATTATAGTTTTTCCTTGTCCATTTCCTTGATTCATTCTTTATGTTTCACTCAGAGAAAGATGGGCATCTGCCTACTTCATCTGACATCCATCTTGATTTGGAAAAGCGTTCAATGTTTTTCTGCATTTGGTAAGAATTGAAGAGCCAGTTCTCCAATGAATAAGAAAATTAACAATGAATCCTTTCAATTTGTGTGTAGCTTTGCTATTTTTCTTAACTTACAAAATACTAGTTTTCCTCATGGTATTCTCTTAAACACTTCATATTGTATTTTTAACAATTCCTCCACCCCCATTCTCAACTCCCATCTTCTTCTCCCCCTAACTCTCACATTAAGCCTCAGGTTTCCTTCATGCCCCACTTTTTTGATTCTCTGCCCTTAATACATACTCCCACATAGCCAACATAGTTTTAATCCATGTACACTCACAATGAATAGAGGCACGTAGTTGCCACTAGGGTAAGCAATGTCTCAGAAGGTATATAGGTGGTTGACAGTGACAATTTCTGGTATTCCAATTTGGATAACTAGGTATTGTAAGTGTATAGTCAGCAAAGAAAAAAAGCATACAAGGAAACTAGGAATGCAGCAGCACCCCAGTGAGGTACCTGAAGTTGATTGCATTTCTAGATCAGGAAAACACAGAGCCCCCAGCCTCTTTACAGGTTGGAGTAGTTGTAAGTCAGATAAAAGAGGAGGAAAGAGATTGAAAAATCTGTTTGGGCCCATGGATAGCAGAATCCAGGAATATCAGATGCTCAATAAATATCTCTCATGGCCAACCATTGCTAGGGGTTAATAGGACTTGGCAGGCAAGAATGTGGGAAAGTCACTTTTATCATGAAAACCAAATTATTTTTATTTTGGAATTGCCACTGTTCACTCAAAACACTGGAGCTTTACAGAATGGCTTGGCTGTGCCTAATGGAAAGCACAAATCAAATTAATAACTATAACAACACTAAGAAACAAACTTTCCATTCTACACACAAAGATTTCTCATGTTCAAAATCTGCCAGTTAGTTATGAACTGAAGAATGTAGAGAACGTATAATCTGTATGTATTTGAATCACAAAGAATATTTTTTATATTCCAGTCACTGAAATTTTAGGGAAATACTAGGAAAAAATACTAGCAATATAGGACCAAACCTTAGAGCCATCTTAAAATAAGAATATATTTTCTGGAGTAGTCTTGATGGAATGAGGTAGGGAAGGAGAGAGGGTCAGGCTCACTCAGGGATGTGTGGTCTGCACAGAGAGGCTGTTTCAGTGATTGAATTGGAGTTCATAGTAATTAGGATTTTATGCCTGAAATGGAACAAGGAAAGTATTGAGCTTAAGAAAGATCTACAAGCTAAGAGAGTTCCACAGACCAAGGAATCTGGGGGAGCCCATTAAGAACAAATCTGGCATAAATAATCAGGGAAGATTTCTTGCTCTAGAGAGGCCTATATGCCTCAGTATCGTAAATTCTAACCCCAGACCTTGTGTACTAAGAAAAATAATGTATTTAAAATATCAATTTAAATTATTTTGAAGCAGTATAGGAGGATCAGCCTTATCAGAATTTGAAAGCCTTTCCACTTACGAAATTTAACAATAAAATTTAGGATCTTCCATGACTAAGAATCTCCTTCACTGTTCCATTCATTAGGTTACACCTGTATGGTATACATTTGAAATATTTTACAAATGTGGAACACATTTTCATGTGAATTGTCACAAAATCACTGTTCAAAGGGTTATTTTCTTGGTATAGTAGATGGAGAGATGGAATTTATTTTTTTGTCTTTTCAAGCAGGGTCTCCCTGTAGTACCAGCTGTCCTGGAACTCACTCTGTAGACCAGGCTGGCCTTGAACTCATGAATATCCGCCTGCCTCTGCCTCCCAAATGCTAGGATTAAAGGCATGAACCACCAGGAGAGATGGAAATTTAGAAGATATTTGAATCTCAGGATTGTACATTTAAATAAGTAGGCATTTATTGTATATAGTAATATGTGAGGATAGGAGGTTACTTGAAAGACACTGAGGGCTGATATTACAAATATTCTCACATTGAAAATGTAACCATCCAACAGCTAATGAGATGAAAAAGTGAAAGTAAGGATTATTTCAGTTTACCACTTTTAAATAAATGTAAAATATTTTATTATTTTGTTATGACATGTTGGGCCTGCTTTGTCTTTGTCAATGAGGCCCTAGGCAACTTCTTGAGAAAGGAAGTAAGGCAGCCTGGGGCTCTTATCAGCTGACCTTAAGTAAATAAAACCTTGGCTAAAGGAAGTAAGGTGGGTGGGCCAGCTGGTCCTAAGTAAACAAGAGGGGACTAAAGAAAGAAAAGATGGGGCTAAAGGAAGTAAGGTAGGAGCAGCCAGGGTTGTTTTGAACCTTTTCCCATTGGCTCTAGCTATTTGACCTTTAAGATGATTGACTGTTCCCTTGTGGTCTTACCCTTTATAAGCCCGCTGCCTGATGCAATAAAGTGAGTTCTTGCTTTGACGAGACTCACAACTCCCCTTGTGGTTCTTTTTGGGTTGTTGATACTCGCCATCCCACTCAGCCCTGGAGGAGAGACAGGCTGGCCTGGCTCTTCTCTCTGTCCTACATGTGACCCGGCTGGCAGGCTGGCGAACAACGTGGGGCCCCATGGGACGCCCTGTGAGGACGGTTTCCTTCAGAAAGTTCACTGATGGACCAATCAGTCTGTGGGTGAGTGTACCTCCATAAATTATGAAGAAGTCTCCTTCCAAACCTAACCCCACCCTAGAATCCCTCTGAGTTCAAAAGTAGGGACTTAAAAAGGAGAGATCCCTCCTCTGGGGACATTCCCTGGCAGTCAAAAATGGGAAGGGAGCAATGTCCCCTCAGGCCTGCCCAGACCCCTTGGACACTATGCTGCACCACCCTCAGCCTCCAAAAAAGGCCTCAGAAGGTCCACCTTCAAGGGAGCCAGACATATTGGGCCTCCTCTGGGGGCACTCTCAGCCATGAAGGGTTACTTCCCCCCTCAGCCTCCAAAAAAGGCCTCAGAAGTAACTCCAGACAGGGTGCCCTAGCCCTTGGCAACCCCAACCCCTTTATCCTCCCCTAGTAGCAACCCCAAATCAGTGAGGGCATGGAATAAGGATGGATATTCAGAGAAATTGGGAGAGGAGAGCTTCCTCTCCCATGCATTTGCCCTCTAGAGGTCTTGAAATGGGCTCAGAGCCTGCCCTGCAGCCTGGGCTCCAGCTCCTAAGAGAAGCCCCAGCTTCCACCTTCTGGCCACGGTTCAGGTGGCGAAGGTCACAGAGGCTGGATGGGTGGGCTTGCCCATGGAGAAAGCAAGCTCTAGCTCTTTTTGCTGCAAACCTTCCACAGAGGCGCTCATTTGCACCTTTGCATAAGCAGGCTTGGGTTGTAGAGGCAACTCTAATGTGATTTTAAAAAGTCCTCCTTAAATTTTTTTTTTCTGTACATAGTGTTAAATAGTGTAACATAGTGCTTAATTCTGCTGAAGTTTCCTTTTGTCTGCTAAACTACCTCCAAGATCTTTTCTAGAGACCAGTCTTCTTGTAAATTCCAGGCTTGTAGAGCCTGGCTTGGTGGTCCAGGCCTTTGATCCAAGTGGATGTGTGTGAGTTCAAGGCCAGCCTAGTCTACCAGGCTGGCTGCGACTGTGGGCAGGTTCTGCCTTGAAAAGAACAAAGACAAAATATAAAGCTTTTCAGTGTGTAGCTGTTTGTAAATACTCTGGTTAATCTAGTCCAATGTTTGTTCTGTGCCCCTCTCCTACTAAACAGTGAATGGCTGATGGGGGAGGGGCTTTACAGTATTCTGTGTTTCACTGGGAAGCATAAAGTTTCGGGCAGTGCTTCATCTTTCATTGTGTTTTAAAGGTGCAGCTTTGATTCCAATACTCAGGAGACAGACTGTGGAAATGACCTTTCCTCATTGAGTATAAAACAATAATGTGACTTTCTTCCCACAGATTGACCTCACGACATTTTTTCCTTTGTACATATGTTTGTGTATGCTTGTATGCATGTGTGTGTGGGCACATATGTGCATGGATGTAAGAGTATTTTGTTTTTATCCCTATAACTTTCTAAACTCCTGTGTTTTAAAAAGGTCAACTATAATTCACTTTACAGATTCAACCTATACAAAACGTGGTTTATACCTTTTGGTGTTAACAATTTTTAATTGAATTTATGTAAATGTTAATATGCTTTTGTACAATTCTAAGAAGCCCTCCGACTTGGATGCAGCTCTATTAATTAGTTAAACTTCTATGGTCATTTTTGTAATTTACTTGTCTTGGTTTAAAAATTACTGATTGTACAAATGCTGTTACAGTTAACTACTTTATGGGTATATGGTACCACTATCAACTATACTCCCTCAATGCCTGAGACAAAAACTAACATTGGTTCTAAGCAATAATCTTATTTTAATTTATATAAAAAGTATGGTTAAATGTGTATTGTAAAACATTTAACAACTAAGTAAAGCATCTTAAAACAGGGTTTTGTGTCAGGCCTTGAAAAAAATCACCTACAAGGACTGAAAGGAAAATGCTTGTTATAAACCCACTTTATAAGATTTATATGTTTGAAATAAGTATTATACATTTATATAGAGGTATTTCATTAGAGATTTATACAGAAATACAAATAAATAGATATAAGTTAATGGACTTGATTTCTCTGAAATCACAGTCTAGTAAAAGAAGTTTAAGGAACTTCTTGTTGTTGTCCTAACACTAGATTCTCTACCCAAGCCCTTTAACCTGTTCTCAGATAGCCTTTATGTGGTCAACTTGCTGCCTAACTTGGTAGAAGCTCATATTAGGCTGGATTAGCAAAGAACCAGCCCCATCTTCCTCCAGCATCTTAGAGGGCATCAAAACATGCCTGGGTTCATTTCAGATGGCAATAAATTGTCTGACCAACTAGCTTCCATACCCCAATGCCATAATTTAATGGAAGTGACCCAATTCCACCAACTCACACATGCTAACTGGAGAGGCCCTTCAAAAACAAGTTTCAAAACAAGTATGGAAGGTTGTTGGTTTAACAACAGGCACCTTTGTCCATTAGCCCAATTTGCAAATTCCTAAGCTTTCATTCTTAATTTTATTTTTAATGTTTTATTGACATTTTGTTCATTTTATGCAATATATCATAATCATATTTGGACCACATTCACTGTCTACACCCTAGTAAAGCACCTTCACCAGATTTAATAGAGTCTGTCATATATGCTGAAGCTTACCTTGTCAAGTTTTCTACAAAGATGTCACTCAATGCAAGTCCATCAGTGGAGAGAGTCAGCCTGTCTAGAGTCACTCCTTTAAATATTAAGTCTGCTTCACCCATGAGTATTCAGTTGCCAGTAGTTCCATGGAGACTGTTGCTCATAACCCCAGTTCTATACTGGATCTTTGCCTGAGGACTCAGCATGAGTCTTGTGCATTCTGTTACCATTATTTTTAAGTTCATATGAGCAAGTTTCCAGGGTCCTGAAAGCTTCTGTTACCTTATGTTTATTAACAACCCGGGTTCTGAGACTATTTCTGACCCCTGAGCTATGGGTAGATGAGTTGAATTTAATATAGAAGTCCTATCCAAGGAAACACTCCGTGGTCTTTTTATCTTCTACAAAATGGACAGTTGTGTCTATCTACATGCACCAGACTCTGTTGCATGAGGAAGTTTCATTGGGGAAAGGTGTGTGATGCTTCACTATCCTCTCTATAACTGGGTCAGCTATATCCCATGAGCTTTAGATGTAGAGGTTTCACGGTGTATGTGTCACTGTGGGAAGGGCATTTCTCAGACACATAGTCTCTGCACGTGACAAGTTGTAGTACTCTGCAATAGTCCCCATATGTTGCAAAAAGATTATTTGATGAGTGGTATGTGATATACCTGTCTATAAATATAAGAATCCATATTTCATATATAGTAAGAAATTTCATTTATCTAGAGATATGAGAGATATAATTTTCTCCAGGATATCTCTCCTTTCCAGCCACATATATTTGGTTATGTTTACAGTGCCACCCATGAGTTCACTCCCAAAGAGGTGGCTGTAAATCCAATTTGATAGCTGTTGATTCTCCCCAAGATGAAAACACTACTGCTGCAACACTGTCATTTGTTTTTCTGGTCAGATTGTGGTTATTAGGATTTGAACTTAGTGCTGTAACATTGATTGATTTTATCATTTAATCGCTTGTATAGGATGTCTTTTTGATGAATTGTGTATTTCATTCATTAACTTTCAGTCCAATTTAGACACATTCCCTTATCCCCGCCCCCAAACCACTTTTGTTCATGCCTTCTGCCATACATATCTTGCCTCTTT
Organism: Rhizomys pruinosus; assembly: GCA_009823505.1. Taxonomy (NCBI): domain Eukaryota; kingdom Metazoa; phylum Chordata; class Mammalia; order Rodentia; family Spalacidae; genus Rhizomys; species Rhizomys pruinosus. The sequence goes on along the minus strand of VZQC01015256.1, from coordinate 617,011 downwards.
CTCTCAGTCTTTCCAAAGATTTTCCCTTCAGAGGCTTGTTGTTTGGGGCAGAGTTTAACTGTATTGTTCAGTCCTTTTACCCAGTCTTTATGTTGTAGTTTTTCCCTCCCCTTTGTATAGCTCCAACATATGCCTATATAATCATCAAATATGGATCAATTTTATTACCTCTGAGAATAAACTGTATGTTAATTCCAAAATATATTTAGAAATTCACATTTACCCCTTTTAAGGTTATATTAATCTAAAATATGAATGCATACCTTACACCCATATATAGTAATTAAAGAGTCTGAAAAAAAGTGGTAGGTTGATTTTAGAGGCCATTGAGGGATGGCCTAGTGGTTAAGAGCTCCGACCCCTCTTGCAGAAGATCCAGGTTTATCCCCAGCACACACATGGCAGCTGAGAACCTTCTTTAACTCCAGTTCCAGGGGAATCTGACACCTTCTTCTGACCTCTGCAGCATTGCACAACACGGGTGCACAAACCTACATGCAGACAGTACATTCATAGACATACAAAACCAAATATAATAAAAAAAGAGATGTACATTATATAACAACACAGTTGCTTTCAGATAAAAAGAAATATAACAATAACGGTGCTCAGCTTCACTTTGAACTGGGGATTTGGTGTTAGCAACTACAAATGAGGAAAACCATTCACCTTTTGTATTTCTGGGACTGTGATACTTCACATGGTTTTGAGTTCAATCCATTTACCTGGAAAAATCATGATGTCATCTTTCTTTACTGCTGAATAGAACTCCATTGTGTAGATGTACCACATTTTTGTCATCTACTCATCTGTTGAGGGGCATTTGGGTTGGTTCCAGCACTTCAATATTCTGACGAGAGATGCAGTAAACATAGATGTGCATGTATCTTTGTGATAGGATGTGTCTTGTGGGTGTATACTCATGAGTAGTATGACTGGGTCAGTTGGTAGGCTCATTTTGAGTTTATTTTTTAATTTTTATTTATTTCTGTATGTGTATGAATGTACTGTCTATATGCAAGTCTGTGCACCCGTGTCGTGCAATGCCGCAGAGGTCAGAAGAGGGTGTCGGATTACCATGGAACTGGAGTTCTCCTGGAATTGGAGTTTCAGACGGTTCTTGGCCGCCATGTGGGTGCTGGGGATCGAACCCGGGTCCTCTGTAAGAGTGGTTCGCACTCTTAACCGCCAGGCCATCTCTCGAACCCATATTTTGAGTCTTTTAAGTTTTCTCCACACTGCTTTCCATAATGCTTCTACAAATTTACATTCCCACCAGCAGTGAATGAGTTTTCCCCTTTCCCCACAACCACTCCAGCATTTGGTGTCTTTTGTTTTCTTGGTCTTAGCCAGTTGTATTGGAGTGAGATATCTGAGAGTGGGTTTAACTTAATTATTAATTATTAATGATGTTTAACACTTTTTAAGATGTTTCTCAGCCATCTTTACTTCGTCACTGGTGAAGTCTCTGTTCAGCTCTTTACTCCATCTTTTGAGAAGGACTTGATCTCATTTTGAGTCTTTCAAGGGTTCTCCACACTGCTTTCCATAATAGTAGTAGAAGTTTACATTCCCATCAGCAATGGATGAGTGTTCCCTTCTCCCCACAACCTCTCCAATATTTGGTGTACTTTGTTTTCTTGAACTTTGCCAGTATTATCATAGTCAGATGATATCTGAGAGTGGTTTGAATTTGCATTTCCTTAATTATGAATGATTTTGAACACTTTTTAAGATATCTCTCAGCCTTCTTTACTTCCTCACTGGTGAAGTCTCTGTTCAGCTCTTTACTCCATCTTTTGAGTAGGTCATTTGTTTTCTTACTTGTTTGTTTTCTGAGTTGTCTACATATTGGGAATCATTTTGGGCTACCTGACCAACAGTTTGAAGGGAAGTTTCTCCTATCTTGGACTGTGTTCTTATTACATACTTTAAACTTCAGATTTTTATGTATTTCTCAGAATGCTTTTGAACTGATATATTTCCTTGTGGTTTCACACAAACCTAAGCTTTATTTATCTCTTTTTGCTCTCTCCTTTTCTAATGTCTCTCCTCCCTCTCCAGGTTAAAGAATTCCAGTTTCTCCTTCATAATATTTGTCTAATGTTGTCCCCCTTTCTTGTGTTCCTTCTTCTCCTTTACCCTCATACTTAACTGTATGCACTTCTGTTTACCTTCCCAGTTGAATACCCCATTTAGATCATTTAGAATTTGGATCTTACCATCCACTTCTTTCCAGTTCTTTTTTTTCCCTTTATCTCTGTGGCTAATTTCCATTTTCGGGATGTCGTTGTTCAATGTCTTTGTGTCATGTGTGACTGCATTCCACATGCTGTCCTTCCCTTCTTGGCTCAGCTCCAGGACTTATCTCCTGCCTGCAGTCCAACAGTCTCTAGGCTATGCTCCTGCAAGAAGGGGGGAGGGAAAACCTCAGGAGATCACCAGTGGAAGTGAATTAATTTACACACACACAGAAAGCAGGGGATGATAGGAACTCCATTTATTTTCTGTCAGTGAGGTCTATATATTGAAGTCTACTGTGCTCTGGGCAAGGAAGTGGGGAGCAGATGGAAGGTAGGGATGAGTCATCTTGGTTCTAATTGGGGAGCTGCAGAGCTCTGGTTTGCGCATCAGGTAACTAGAGGTGTGACATTTTGCTCAATGCCTCAAGGGAAGGGGCCTGGAACGTTGCAGAGGTAGGGCAAAGCAAGAATCATTGTAATATCCCAAATCTTCCTGCTACAGATAACTATGAATGCCCACAGAGATATCAGATAACTGGAGATCTTCCGGGACAGGTCTTACAAGTTCTCACTTCAAGCCACACACAAAATTTCATTCTCACATCTGGACTCCTGCTGTTACATCATGATATATAATCACATATAACAATTTGGTGCTAAGGTAAACAAATGAGGGAGTACATGTGTCTCTTGTATTTCTGTGTTACTTCACTTAGTGCAACTATGACAATGACTGGCATAATCAGATCATATGCTAGACTAGTTTTCAGTTTATTTTTCTTTTTATTTTTCTTAATTGTTTTTCTCTTTTTTTCCTATTTCTATTTGATTTTTGTCTCATACATAACATCTCAATCAATCTAAATCACATTTTTACCCCTTTCTCCACTGGCATGTTCCACAGTCCCCTACCAGAGTACATACATTCTGCTATTTGTGTTAGGGCCTCTTAAGCCAAATCACTCTCCCTGGCCTTTCCTCAGTGAATATTCATCCTCCGAGCTTCAGTCATCCTGTTGAGAGTCCCTTGCTTATAGAAGGCCAGGTCTCCTTCACCAAACTGGTAATCAGCTACCAGTATTTCTTCCACTGAGATTGGATCCTGATATCCATTTCTGCCATTTCATGTTGAGTTTTTGTTGGCTTGATCTTGTGTATGCTGACAACAATGTCTAAGATAGCATTGTCCTAACTACGAAACAGGTATCCTTATATCTACAGACAAATATCCAAGACACCACTCAAAAGAAAAAAAAAGGTTCTTCAGCACCAGATGACCAGATAAAAAATGTTACAGAGTACTATAAATGGACATAGACAGACATTGTCTATGAATCGCTGAATCATAAGCGATAAATCTAGAGAGCAACTTCTATACCTAAGTTTAACCCAGCATAGAAAAAGGAGTCAATATAACATTATTAACATCTTAATTTTGTTCTGTTTAAGGAAGCTCCTTCATACAGTACATGGCCTGGAATGCAAAATGTCAAGAATGGCTAAACCTTAGAGATTAGGTGACTACAGAAGGTGGGTCATTGGACAGGTCATGTATATTCAGGTTTACTCACCCATGGCTTATTTTTTGTTTTTAAGAGTTCTCCACGATGTTTTACATAAGAATTCCATGAGGTTGCCATCCTACCAATCTTTAATGAGCATTGCCATTTCTCCCTATGAGTGCTAGCATTCGAAGTGTTTTGTTCACTTGATCTTAGCAAAGCTGAGTGAGGAAGATGAAATCTTAAAATAGTTTTGACTTGGATTTCCCTGATTATTAAGGATACTGAGCTCTAAGGAAAGACCCCAGTGTGGAACACAAGGGCAGGATTAACAAAAGAAGTGGAAAAAGACTGACTGAAACAGTGAAGTTCTCCCCAAAACAATAATCCTTTGCTTTGAAAAAAACAACTCTGGAAAGATTCAGAGGAAGACACAAGACATGTATGGCAGAGTACATGAACTCAGGTCGGGTGGGGACATGGAAAGGGAAATTACTCTAAATTGGATTGAGAAATGATCTATGATGTACGAAAAAGTTTAATACTAATAACAACAAAATATGTTAAAAATATATTTCTTGGACAATTTTTCTTTCTTAGTTTAAGAACTCTGTTCAGGTCCATAAGCCAACTTTATATCAACTTGTTCATTTTCTTGTTTCTTTGCTTTCTTTGTACTTTATATATTCCGGATGTTATTCTCTGTTGGATGTGTAGCTGGTAAAAATTTTTACCCACTCATTGGGTTTCCCTTTTCCCTTTAAATATTTAGTTTTTTTTTTTATGATGCTTTGTGTATTTCATACATCATTTTCCAATTCATCTCAAGCATATATCCGTTTTCCTTCCCCCCACCCCACCCCTACCCATCCCAAATCATGCATTCTTCCATAACTTTTCTGCATCTTTCTCTGTTTTTTTGTTTTGTTTTGTTTTCATTTTTTTAACAATAAGTGATAATTTGTGAGTACAAGCATCCTTCATGTAAAACCAATTTGCAAGCAGTTGTGCCCAAACCCACACAGCTCATGGGTCCCACCATCCAGCAGGGGGGGCTTGTATGTTCAATCAAGTTGATCAAATGAGTGTCCAGTCTACATTGTTGTAGTTTCACCATTCACCCCAATCGCAGCCCTTACATTCTACCATGCCCCCTCTTCCGCAGATTGTTCCCTAGGCTTAGAAAAGGGGCACAGGTGGATGAGAAGCAAAACAGTCTACTTTCTCTGGATCTGTTGTCTTGGTCTCTAGTCAATTCTGGCTGTTTTCTTTCATGGGCTGCCAGCTTGTCCAGGCATAACCTTTCGATCCTACTAATGAAGCACATGCAATTAGATATGTAGGTATTTAAACAGTATAATATATAGCCTTTTGATCCTACTAATAAATAAATACTTAGTTTTTTTTTTGCTGTATAGAAGCTTTTTAGTTTAATAAGGTTCCACTTTTCAAGACATTAATACCTTAAAAACTGGTGTCAGCTTTAGAATGTCCTTTCCTACATCTAACAGTATCAGAGTTTCAAGTTTAATATTTCAGACTTATTCCATTTGGAGTTCACTTTTTTTCAGGGTGATTTTTTTAGAATCCAATTTCATTCCTTTACAGACAGAGATCCAGGTTTTCCAGCACTATTCACTGACAATGCTGTCATTCCTCCAGTGTGTTCATTGCAGTTTTGTTGTATATCAGGTGGCAGAAATTGCATGTACTCATGTCAGTGTCTTTAATTATATTCCATTTATCTATGTGTCTGTTCTTGTGCCAAGACAATGTTTTATTTATAATTATACCTCTGTAATATAACAATGTTTGGTATGACTACACCCACCCCACAATATTGCTTTTTGTGCTTAAGATTCCTTTGGCTATCTTTGGTCTTTTGTGTTATTATTTGAATTTTAGGATGTCTAGAAAACACTAGCTAGCAGCAGGTGTCTTGTCCCTCAGTCTCTTACATTCTTTCCACACCCAGTTTTGCAAATTTCCCTGAGCCATAGGTATAGAAGTTGCCTTGCATCACTTACAGCTGGGAAACTCACAGTCCCATATTCTCTGGATTTTGACAAGCTGTGGAGCTTTATAATTTTCTCCACCTGTTTGAAAAGGAAACTTATTTCTTAATGAAGAGTGACAGCATACTTGCTGTTGAGTATAAGTATACATTTTTGGAATATAGTAAGAAAGTATATTCTTTTAATGATATGTTCTTCTCAAGTGTCCTTGGCCTCTCCAATCATGAGTTTTGGGTATGTTTACAGTGCCACATAGGAGTTTCTCCCCTTTGAGTGGGCTTTAAATCTCATGACTTGCACAACAAAATATCTCTCTATTGGTACAATATTTGCACTTATAACTCTAGAGTAATCAATAATGCCAAAATCACATATAAAGTTCTATTCACTATTGCTATATTTCATCAATTCATTTTTCTCCTCTCAATTTGTATAAAACACTATATTTCTTGTTAAAAACTATATATCCAAAGTGGAGTTATGTATTAGTCAGGGTTCTCTAAAGAAACAGAAGTAACAGTATGAATATATAGCTATATACAATTTATTGATTTGCTCACATGACAGAGTTCAAGGAGTCCAACAGTAGCTGCACCACACTGGAAAGGCCGAGAGAATCCAGGGAAATGCTCAGTCTGCAGGGCTGGATGTCTCAGTAGTCCCAATCTAGTGCTGAAGGCCCTAACGGATTCCAGGAGATCTGCCCGTCTCAGTACATGCTGGTATCCGAAAGGTTGATCACAGCAACAAGACAAACTCACCAGATGAGACAGGCAAGCCTCAGGAGAAAAAGGACCAGCTCCTTCTGCCCTGGCCTTTTATACTGCCTGCCGGCAGAAGTTAATGCCCACATTTGGGGTGAGCCATCCGCATTGAGGTGGTCCAATCCAAACATCCTTTTTTCTCTTATTTGCTCCTTAGTCTAGTCAAGGTGACACACAGGATTAACCATCACAAGTCCACCCCTTGTCAACTTGACACCCAATAAATAGCCTCTCCTTATGTTATGCTTAAATGTCAATTGCAAACAATGGCAAGGTCACAATTCCACCTAACAATTTATAAGTGTCTCATGTGCAATAGCAAAGCATTATATCTTACACAGGGTGGTAATGTCCTTGAGGAACACTTAGTCCTTCAGTATCTAATAACCTAAATATGACAACACTTAACTTATCTCAGTTTGGAACTTATCTCAGTTGCACATTCAAAAGAGAACAACACAAGTATCCGCTATATATATATATATTAAGAATGTGGAGATCTCTTGAGCCCAGTGGCAGGAAGAGGGGAAGACAGGTAGGAACTGGGTGCCTTGGCGAGCTGATTGCTGATCGTTTGGTCCTGCTGTCTTTGGTTTGATTGGCCTTTGTGGCTGTGAGGTTGGAGTTATCCCCCCAGCTGGGATTAAAGGTGTGGTCTTTGGCTTGATTAGATCTAGTGGCTGTGGGGGCGGAGTTATCCTCCCAGCCGGTATTAAAGGCACGCTTGTGTGACTCTTGAGATTTGAGATCTCTTGAGCCCAGCNGGATAGGATATCTCTATGTGGAACAGAGGGCTTCAGCAAGGCCAAACCAAATAAGGACATGTTTACTGCATGGAGCGCTCACCCCCGTGGGGGTGGGAGGTGGAAACCGGCGCCATCTTTGAGGCGTGGCACATTGCAGCTCCCAACACCAGGTGCCTTCTTGGGACTGTCACTACACCCGCTCTCCACAGGTCACCCCAGGGAATAGCACCATATCGGGGGCTCAATATTGGTCTCTGCTGTTGGCAAATCTGGCACTCAGCAGCAGCTGTAGTCAGATCAGCCTTGGTGAGTGGAAGTCCATGCTGTTGAGCCCATGCATAACCTCCATCTCTGCCACCATGACCACTTTGTTCCTGGGCCCATTGAGCAACAACAGGGATAGCTGGAGAAAGAGGCTGACTATCCACAGAAAGAGTCATCCAATCTACTTGATTATTAAACTCATCCTCTGCTGAGATCACCTTTTGATGAGCATTTATATGAGACACAAGTATCTTCACATCCTTTGCCCATTCAGAGAGCTCAATCTACATACTTCTTCTGCAAATGACTTTCTCACCAATTTTCCAGTCCTGCTCCTTCCAAGTCCCTGACCATCCAGCCAAACCATTGGCTACAGCCCATGAATCAGTATATAATCGAACCTCTGGCCATTTCTGTTTCCAGGCAAAATGCACAACCATGTGCACTGCCCGAAGTTCTGCCCACTGTGAAGACTTTCCTTCACCAGTGTCCTTTATGGTTTTCTCAGAAATAGCCTGTAATGCTGCAGCTGTCCACCTCTGGGTGGTGCCTGCCTAGCATGCAGAACCATCAGTAAACCAGGCACTAGTCTTCTCTTCCTCAGTCAACTGATCATAGGGCAAACCCCATGAAGCCATAGGTGCATGCTTAAGCACAGGAGGCATTATAACAGGAGTGGGAACCATAGGCATTTGGGCAACTTCTTCATGTAACTTGCTTATGCCCTCAGGGCCTGCCGGGACCCTGTCATGTATGTACCACTTCCATTTGACAACGGACTGTTTCTGTGCACATCCTAATTTATGGTCTGGTGGGTCAGATAACACCCAGCTCATGATGGGCAGCTCAGGTCGCATGGTGATATGGTGGCCCATTGTCAAACGTTCAGTTTCCACTAAGGCCCAATAGCAGGCTAAGAGCTGTCTTTCAAAAGGAGAATAGTTGTTTGCAGATGAAGGTAGAGCCTTGCTCCAAAATCCCAAGGGCCGCCACTGTGATTCCCCTATGGGAGCATGCCACAGACTCCAGACAGCATCTCTATCTGCCACTGATACCTCAAGCACCATTGGGTCTGCTGGATCATATGGCCCTAGGGGCAGAGCAGCCTGCCCTGCATCCTGGACCTGTTGAAGAGCCTTTTGCTGTTCTAAGCCCCACTCAAAGTTTGCTGCCTTCTGAGTCACCTGATATATGGGTCGTAGTAACACACCCAGATGAGGAATGTGCTGCCTCCAGAATCCAAAAAGGCCCACCAAAACTTTGTGCTTCTTTCTTGGTGGAGGGAGGGGCCAGGTACAACAACTTATTCTTTACCTTAGAAGGAATGTCTCTGCATGCTCCATACCACTGAACTCCTAGAAACTTCTCCGAGGTAGATGGACCTTGAATTTTAGTTGGATTTATTTCCCATCCTCTCATGCGCATATGCTTTACCAACAAGTCTAGACTAGCTGCTACCTCCTGTTCACTGGGTCCAATCAGAATAACATCATCAATATAGTGGACCAGTGTTATATTTTGTGGAAGAGTCAGGCGATCAAGATCCCTTCTAAGTAAATTATGGCACAAGGCTGGAGATTTAACATACCCCTGAGGTAAGACAGTAAAGGTACACTGTTGGCCTTTCCAGTTGAAAGCAAATTGTTTCTGGTGTTCCTTATGAACCAGTATTGAGAATAAAGCATTGGCCAGATCAATAGCTGCATATCAGGTACCAGGAGACATATTAATCTGCTCAAGTAAGGACACCACATCTGGTACAGCGGCTGCAATTGGTGTCACTACTTGGTTGAGTTTTCGATAATCAACTGTCATTCTCCATGATCCATCTGTTTTTTTGCACAGGCCAAATTGGAGAGTTAAATGGAGATGTGGTATGAATCACCATCCCTGCATCTTTCAAATCCTTGATGGTGGCACTAATCTCTACAATCCCTCCAGGGATACGATACTGTTTTTTGGTTCACTATTTTCCCTGGTAGAGGCAACACCAATGGTTTCAATTTGGTCTTTCCGACCACAATATCCCTCACTCCACAGGTCAGGGAACCACTGTGGGGATTATGCCTATTTCTAATTATATCTATCCCAATTATACATTCTGGGACTGGGGAAATAACCACAGGATGAGGTCTGGGACCCACTGGGCCCACCGTGAGTTGGACTTCAGCCAAAACTCTATTTATCACCTGACTTCCATAGGCCCCTACTTTACCCAGAGGGCCACAATGCTTTTTATTGTCTCCTGGGATCAGTGTCAACTCAGAACCAGTATCAAATAGACCTCAAAAAGTCTGATTATTTCCTTTTCCCCAGTGTACAGTTACCCTAGTAAAAGGCCTCAGGTCCCTCTGGGGAAGGACAGGAGGAAGGCAAACAGCATAACTCTTTGGTATTGTGACAAGGTCCTTCCTCATTGGAACCCGGCCACCCCTTCATTCAAGGGGTTCTGGGTCTGTGAACTGTCTCAAGTCTGGAAACCGGTCAACTGGGCGGGATTCGCTACTCCTAAAATCAAATGTTGACTTCCTGTCATTCGTTCTAGAGCTTTTCTGCTTATACAGATCAAATAAAAACTTAGTAGGCTTCTTATGTATTTGGTTCCTGGGAACACCATGATTAATTAGCCAGTTCCAAAGATCATTTCGGGTCATGCCATTATAGGTATTGTTTTGCCTTTGCCACCCATTATGATAATTACTGTAACTACGCTCATCTGGCCTTCTGCGATTCAGTGCTGCCACCTGACGCCTACCCTGAGGTCCTGTTAGACCTACTACGTGTACATTTAATTTATGCAAACGAGCCACAACTTCTCTAACTGTAAGATCTGGCATAAGAAATAGAGCAAAAACAAAGCTCTTCAAATGTTCTGGTGTCTCTCTCAGTACTTTCCATCTTATAAATTCAGTGAGTGGCATGTCCTCTGGGTCCTCATATTGTGGAGAATGTGGTTTTACACTTCGAATCCACTCGAGCATGCCCATCTGCCTGACCCTCACAATCCCTTCATCAATACTAAGCCAAGGAATATCAGGCATCTCTAACTCGCTGTTAGTAGGCCATGTTTTAATAAATACATCAGCCAACCATTCAAATAAACTTTTAACACCTTTTTTAACTGCTCGAGCTTCCATGTTAAACCTAGAATCTCTACTCAGTGGGCTCATATCGATAAACTCAGTATGATCCAATTTTATATTCCTTCCACCATTATCCCACACCCTTAAAATCCATTCCCACACATATTCCTTAGGCTTCTGCCGGAATGAATCAGCAAACTCATTAATTTCTTTAGTAGTATATCGCACCTCCTCGTGGACCACACTTTCTATCTCACCTTGAGGGGCTTGCTTAGACTTCAATCTGGTTATAGGTCTAGAGGCAACAATTGTTGGGCCCTGAGGGACATCAGCTCCCACTGGGAGGGGGGGATTAATTTCCTCAGGCAAGGGTGGGGAGGAGGGATCTGCAGGGTGTGGATTCTCTGCTGAGGGTGGGGAGGTTAATTCCTCAGATAAAGAAAATCCCTCAGAATCCGAGGGTTCAAAATCCTCATCATCATAGTTCTCCCACACATCTCCATCCCAAGTTTCAGGGTTCCACCCTTTCCCCACCAGTGCTCTCACTTTAACTGCTGACACTTTTCGTGGCTGGGAATTAAATTTGCGTTGTAAATCAGCCAACCGTATAATAAGGGCTCCAGCTTGATTTTCTGCTGCTTTAGCTCTTTGGCTGCTGGAGAGAAGATTCTCTTCCAGAGCACACTTGGAAACCTTTAAACTGTTGTTTCGAATCCGGAGCTGGTCATTTTTATCACCGAGCTCCATATTTTCGTCTAACAGTTTATCCAGACATGCTAGGAGCAACAAGGCAACATCATTATTTTCCTGATTTTTCTGCAATTTCTCGAACGTTTTATATATAGAGTCGCTAAATTCCTTGCTTCTCACAAGAGGTGAGTTAGGTGAGTCAAATGGATCTATCTTCATAATTAGATCAAATAGTCTGCACCAAGGATTATCATTCCTCTTCATGCCACCAGGAGAGCCTTCAGTAACTCTAGGCTTCATTGGGTTGGAGAGCTGGCTCCAGAGACTACCAAGCCCACTAAAGAAATTCATCCTTTCAATTCTGTTTCTCTAGAACCACTTCTGGTACCAAAATCTGTATTAGTCAGGGTTCTCTAAAGAAATAGATGTAACTGGATGAATGTATAGCTATATACAATTTATTGATTTGCTCATGTGACAGAGTTCAAGGAGTCCAACAGTAGCTGCACCACACTGGAAAGGCCAAGAGAATCCAGGGAACTGCTCAGTCTGCAAGACTGGATGTCTCAGTAATCCCAATCTAGTGCTGAAGGCCCGAATGGATTCCAGGTGATCTGCCGGTCTCAGTACATGCTGGGATCCAAAAGGTTGATCACAGCAGCAAGCCAAACTCACCAGATGAGAGAGGCAAGCTGCAGGAGAAAAGGAACCAGCTGCTTCTGCCCTGGCCTTTTATACTGCCTGCTGGCAGAAGGTAACACCCACATTTGGGGTGGGCCATCCGTGTTGAGGTGGTCCAATCCAAACATCCTTTTTCTCTTATTTGTTCCATAGTCCAGTCAAGTTGACACACAGGATTAACCATCACAATTATATTCCATTGATCTTTGTGTCTGTTCTTGTGCCAAGACAATGTTTTATTTATAACTATACCTCTGTAATATAATAATGTTTGGTATGATTACCCCCCCCAGTATTGCTTTTTGTGCTTAAGATTCCTTTGGCTATCTTTGGTCATTTGTGTTCCTATTTGAATTTTAGGATGTCTAGAAAACACTAGCTAGCAGCAGGTGTCTTGTCCCTCAGTCACTTACATTCTTTCCACACCCAGTTTTACAAATTTCCTTGAGCCATAGGTATAGAAGTTGCCTTGTAAATGTATCACTTACAGCTGAGAAACTCACAGTCCCATATTCTCTGCATTTTGACAAGCTGTGGAGCTTTATAATTTTCTCCACCTGTTTGAAAAGGAAACATTTCTTAATGAAGAGTGACAGTATACTTGTTGTTGAGTATAAGTATACATTTTTGGAATATAGTAAGAAAGCATATTCTTTTAATGGTATGTTCTTCTCAAGTGTCCTTGGCCTCTCCAATCATGTGTTTTGGGTATATTTACAGGGCCACATAGGAGTTTCTCCCTTTGAGTGGGCTTTTAGTCCCATGACTTGCATAGCAAAATATCTCTCTATTGGTACAATATTTGCACTTATAACTTATAGTAATCAATAATGCCAAAATCACATATAAAATTCTATTCACTATTGCTATATTTCATCAATTCACTTTTTCTCCTGTCAATTTGTATAAAACACTTTATTTCTTGTTAAATACTATATATCCAAAGTGGTGTTATGTATGAGAATGTCCCCCATAGGTTTGAAGTATTCAGACATTTTGTTCCCATTGGGTAGCAGCGTTTTGGAAAGTCTTAGAAGATGTGTTCATGCTGGAGGAAGTATGTCACTGGTGGCAGGCTTAGAGAGTTCAAAAACCCTTGCCATTCTTTGTAACTTTTCTTAAATCTTGAAACTTTTAATGCTTTTCTAGACCCGTGTTCCTGCCCATTCCCCCACCCCACAAGAGCTCATGCATTCAGCCAAACATGCTTTTCATCTCTTTCTCAGTCTTTCTCAATATTCTCCACGAGGAAGTTGACTGTTTTGAGGAGAAGTTCACTGTTTCATTCGGTTCTTTGATGCAGTCCTTTCTGTTGTTGTTGTTTCCAATATGCATTATGGCCAACCGCACTGAACAAAAGCTCAGGGGGCCCTACGCAAGAAATACTTACAACTAGGTAATTGGCATTAGTATCCACAGATGAGGGATACCATTCGTCATTTGTTTTTCTGGGACTGTGTTACTTCACTCAGCATGATGTCCTCTAGCTCCAGCCATTTTCTTGCAAAGCTCATGATGTCGTCTTTCTTTACTGCTGCATAGAACTCCATTGTGTAGATGTACCACATTTTCTCTATCCACTCGTCAGTTGAGGGGATTTAGGTTGGTTCCAACTCCTTGATATTGTGAAGAGAGCTGCAATAAACATGGCCGTGCATGTATCTCTGTGGTGGCGTGAGTCTTGAGGCTACATGCCCAGGAGTGGTATGGCTGGGTGGGGTGGCAAGTTCATTCCAAATCTTCCAAGCGTTCTCCACACTGCTTTCCATAGTGGCTGTATGAGTTTACATTCCCACCAGCAGTGGATGAGTGTTCCCCTTTCCCCACAACCTCTCCAGCACTTGGTATCATTTGTTTTCTTGATCCTAGCCAGTCTTATTGGAGTAAGATGATATCTAAAGTTGGTTTTGCTTGCATTTCCTTAATGATTAGTGATGTTGAGCACTTCTTGAGGTGTTTCTCAGACATCTCTAATTCCTCACTTGTGAAGTCTCTGTTCAGCTCTTTGCTCCATCTATGAGTGGGTCTTTGTTTTCCTTTTTATTTTTTTTGAGTAGCTTATATTCTGGAAATCAATGCTTTGTCAGATGTATCTGCATGAAGGTTTCCTCCCACTCTGTGGGATTTCTCTTCACTTCCTGATTACTTCTTTTGATGTACAGAAGCTTTTGAGTTTAATGAGTCCCATTGTCAATTGTCGACTTACTTCTTGTGCATCTGCTGTCTGATTTAGGAAGTCTTTTCCTACGCCTATGTCTTGTAGTCTGCTGCCAATTTTTTCTTCTATTGCCTTCCAGAGTTTTGGGTTTTCACGTTGAGGTATTTGTCCATCTGGAGTTCACTTTTGTACAGGCGAAAGGTAGGGGTTTAATTTCATTCTTCTACAAGTGGTGATCCATTTTTGCCAACACCACTTGCTGAAGATGCTGTCTTTTCTCCATTGTGTTTCTTGGCCCCCTTGTCAAATATGAGTGTGCTGAAATAATTCATGTGCTTAGTTTCAATCTTCAGTTTTGTTCCATTGGTCAACAGATTCGTTTTTATGCCAGTACCAGGCTGTGTTTATGACTATCGACCTGTAGTACAGTTTGAAGTCTGGTCTAGATATCCCAACTGTGTTGATCTTTTCAGTCATGTTGTTTTGGCTATTAGTGGTCTTTTGTTTTTCCAAATGAATTTAAGATTTTTTTCAAAGCCTGTGAAGAAACTCTTGGGATTTGATTGGGATTGCGTTAAATCTATCAAGAGTTTCGGTAAAACTGGACATTTTTTACAATGTTAATTTTCCCAATTCATGAGCATGGGAGGTTTTTCCATCTTCTGATGTCTTCTTCAATGTCTTTCTTTAAAGGTTTAAAATTTTTGTTGTAGAGATCTTTGGTGTCTTTTGTTAGTTTTTTTCCTAGGTATTTTATTGGTTTGAGGCTATTGTGAGTGAGAAGGTCTCTTTGAATTCTTTCTCCAGTTGCTTGTTGTTGGAAAGAAAGGAGCAACCAACCCCAGGCACCTAGAAAGAGAAATCAATGAAAGCATAACTGCAGAAGTAGAAACCTAAACCAAAACCGAAAATGGATAATAAGGCAAAAGGAAGCAACACAAACCTATCAGTCATAACCTTAAATATTAATGGACTAAATTCCCCAATCAAAAGACAAAGACTGGGAGACTGGATTAGGAAACAGAATCCATCGATATGCTGTCTGCAAGAAACACATCTTACCTTCAAGGACAGGCACCACCTTAAAGTGAAGGGATGGAAAAAAATATTCCAAGCAAATGGTACCAAAAAGAAAGCAGGTGTTGCTATTTTAATATCGGATAAAATAGACTTCAAAGTAAAAGAAATCAGAAGAGACAAAGAAGGCCATTACATTTTCATCAAAGGAACAATCCACCAAGAAGATTTCACAATTATGAATATATATGCCCCAAATTCTGGTGCACCAAACTTTATAAAGACAATTCTCCAGGACCACAAGTCACAGACTAACCCCAGCACACTCATAGTGGGAGATTTCAATACCCCACTGAGTCCTTTGGATAGGTCAACAGGACAAAAAATAAACAGAGAGACATCTGAACTGAACGATATGATACACCAAATGGACCTCATAGACCTCTACCGAACATTCCATCCTAATACCAGAGAATACACTTTCTACTCAGCACCCCACGGAACATTCTCCAAAATCGACCACATCCTGGGACACAGAAGAAACCTCTACAAATACAAAAAGATTGAAATAATTTCATGCATCCTGTCAGACCACAGTGCAATAAAGTTCAACATCAACACCAGGACAAGCCCTCCTGCCTACAAGAACACATGGAGACTAAACAACACACTCTTGAATAATGAATGGGTCAAGGAAGAGATAAAGAAAGAAATAAAAACATTCCTGGAACTGAATGACAATGACAATACAACACAACAAAACCACTTCCTACTTGACAATGTGAATCTTGGCTTTCTGCTCCAGCTCCTGCCACCATGCCTCCCTGCCACAACAGATTCTAATTCCCTGGAACAGTCAATTGTAAGCTCAAATAAACTCTTCTTTTTATAAGTCCCCTTGGTCATGGTAGGTTAATGACAGCAACGGAGAAAATGAGTAATAGGGAAATTGGTAACTATAACTGAGAGTGTGCTGTTGGCCGTGAAAACCTGACCATGTGAGTGTTTGGAGAAACCTGGAAGACTTTGGAATTTGGGCTAGAAAAGCTTTAAGGACAATTTAATTGGCCATTCTAGTATAAACCTGGAACAAAGTAGTGCTGAGGAAAAAAATTGTAGTTCCCGGGAAAATAATTACTTAAGCAGCAACTGGGATATTTTGACAGAGTCTGGATGAAGTTTTCTCACAGCCCAAATGCTTGCCTTAGGCTATCTTGAACAATTGACTAATGTGTTTACCAAAGGATATTTCAAGACAGCAGAATGCAGAAACAGTGGCATGACTATTGATGGTTAATGTTATACAGATCTACAGTGAAAAAGAGCAAATGGGGCAGAAAGAAATGCAGAATGTAGATTTTTGAACTGGAAAAGTACACTAGGAAGCTAAATGTTGGAGCCACATGTTCTTCAGCCATGTGCTGAAGGAGAGGAGCCCTTTGATAAAAAAGATTAAAGTGTGGGGCTGGAGAGATAGCCTAACAGTTAAGAGCACTGACTGCTCTTGCAGAGGACCCAGGTTCGATCCCCAGCACCCACATGGCAGCTGAGAACCGTCTGAAACTCCAATTCCAGGAGAACTCCAGTTCCAGGGAAATCCAAGACCCTCTTCTGACCTCCGAGGCATTGCACGACACAGGTGCCCAGACCTACATGCAGACAGTACATTCATACGCATACAAAAATAAATTAAAAAATTTAAAAAATTTCAAAGTGATTAAGGAGAGGCATAGAGATTTATAAGAAAGGGACAAAAAAGTACCTTCAAGGCAAGACCACAACCAGTTAAGCCTCCAACTTTTGAAAGGAAAATACTGAATGGGTTTTCTAGTCGAGGGAAGAGAAAAGTTGTGAAGGTGATTGAACTAGGCCAGGGTGCAACTTGCAGTCAAACTTGGCAGTTTCATTTATGTACTGCTGGATTTAGAGGCATGAAGGATGCTCCAGGCTAGACAGAGTGCAGCAGGGGTGTCACTGGATAAAGAAGGCCCTGATAGGCCATTGCGCAAAACTGTGAATATGAAACATGGTCAGGAATGGAGATCCCAAGAAGATATTTGAAATACTAGAGCTAAGAGATATTTGCCAAGGAGAGTTGCATACAGGGAGTGGTACCAGCCTAAGAAGGAGATGCTTGATGCACACAAATCTGGAAAAGTTGAGCCATCTACATTCTTTGGAAATAAAGCCCCAGAAGTCTCACATGGAGCTACTGGACTTGATCTTTGCCCTGCTGGTTTTCAGTCTTATTTTGGTCCTCTATTTCCTCATAATGTTTCTATTCCTAACTTTTGGAATGGGAATGTGTATTTGGTTGCACTGTATGTGGGGGGGTATGTAATTTGTCTTTTGATTTTATAGGAGCTTATATTTAAGAGATTGGTCTGGGTCTCAGAAGTGACTGTAGAAATTTGAATAATATTGACACTGGTAAAGAATATGGGGACTTTTAAGGTTAAAATAAGGGGGAACTCCCAAGAACACCTGAAGCACAGGGATGCTACAAACTCCACCAGAAACTCCTAGAAACGATTAACAGCTTCAGCAAAGTGGCAGCATACAAAATTAACCTAAAAAAATCAGTAGCCTTTCTTTACACCAACAACAAGCAACTGGAGAAGGAATTCAAGGAGACCTTCCCACTCACAATAGCCTCAAAAACAATAAAATACCTAGGAACAAACCTAACCAAAGACACCAAAAATCTCTACAACAAAAATTTTAAACTCTTAAAGAACGAAATTGAAGAAAACATTGGAAGATGGAAAAACCTCCCATGTTCATGGATTAGGAAAATTAATGTAGTAAAAATGTCCACTCTACCCAAACCCTTATATAGATTTAACACAATCCCAATTAAAAACCCCAAAAGTCTCTTCACATGCTTGGGGAAAAAAGTCCTTAATTTCATTTGAAAAAACAAAAGACAGTCAATAGCCAAAACAACCCTGAGTGAAAAGAACAATACAAGGGGGATCTCTATACCAGACTTCAAAATATACTACAGGGCTACATTCATAAAAACAGCTTGGTCCTGGCACAGAAACAGACCTGTTGACCAATGTAACAAAACTGATGATCCAAACCTGAGCACATACAATTTTAGCCACCTCATATTTGACAAGGGGGCCAAGAAGACACAATGGAGGAAAAACAGCATCTTCAGCAAGTGGTGGTGGCAAAACTGGATTACCACTTGTAGAAGAATGAAATTAAACCCCTACCTCTCACCCTGTACAAAAGTCAACTCCAGATGGATCAAAGACCTCAACGTGAAACCCCAAACTCTGAAGGTGATAGAAGACAAAGTTGGCAGCAGACTACAAGACATAGGCGTAGGAAAAGACTTCCTAAATCAGACAGCAGCTGCTCAAGAATTAAGGTCAACAATTGACAAATGGGACCTCATTAAACTCAAAAGCTTCTGTACATCAAAAGAAACAATCAAGGAAGTAAAGAGATAACCCACAGAGTGGGAGGAAACCTTCAGTGCAGATACATCTGACAAAGAATTGATTTCCAGAATATATAAACTACTCAAAAAACAAAGAAAAAAGAACACAAATGAATCACTCAAAAGATGGAGCAAAGAGCTGAAGAGAGACTTCACAAGTGAAGAATTAAAGATGGCTGAGAAACATCTTAAAAAGTGTTCAATGTCACTAACAATTAAGGGAATGCAAACTAAAACCACCTTTTAAGATTTCATCTCACTCAGATAAGACTAGCTATGATCCAGAAAACAAAGAAACTGAAACACAAAAACCAAATGTTGGAGAGGTTGTGAGGAAAGGGGACCACTTATCACTGCTGGTGGGAATGTAAATGGTACAGGCCACTATGGAAAGCGTGTGGAGAAGATCCTTGGAAGACTTGGATGAACTTGCCACCTGGACCCACCATACCCTCCTGGGTTTGTACCCACAAGTCTCATCTCACCGTAGAGATGCATGCACAGCCATGTTTATTGCAGCCCTCTTCACAATAGAAAAGCTGAGACCAACCCAAGTGCCCTCCACTGAGGAGTGGATAGAGAAAATGTGGTATATCTATTCAATGGAGTTCTATGCAGCAGTAAAGAAAGATGGCATCATGACTTTGCAGGTAAATGGATGAACTAGAAGATATTATTGTTAAGTGAAGTAACCGCTCCCAGAAAAACAAATGACAAATGACACTCATCTGTGGATGCTTGCACAATTACCTGGTAGTAAGTATTTTTTGTGCAGGGCTCCTTGAGCTTTGGTCCAAGTAGTTGAGAGTGGCCCATATTGGAAGAACAACAACAATGACGACAACAACAACAACAACAGGAACAGAAAAGACTGCGTCAACGAACTGACTGAAACTGTCAACTTCTGCTCAAAATAGTCAACTTCTGTATCGAAAATTTTGAGAAAAGCTGAGAGATGATGAAAAAGCATGTTTGGCAGAATGAATGAGCTTTGGTGGGGGTGGGAGTTAGGGAGGGGGACACCTGTCTAGATTTGTTTGTATATAATCTTGTATTCATATATATATATATATATATATTATATATATATATATATATATTCAATAAAAATATAAAAAAGTTTAAAATAAATGCATTTTGCATTTTATATGGTCAAGAGCCTATAGGGGCCAGGTTTGAATTCCCTCCTAGGCTTTAAGAATTCAAACATTTTTCCCTTGCCCTACCTCCTTACTTCTAGCGTCTTTGCATATTGAAATTCACTTAACCTGAAGGCCATGCTATTCAAAAAATGAGCATAATGAATAATAGAAATTTGATAACTATTTGATAAATAAATGAACCAAGGACAGAATACTATTGTGTCCTTTTTGTAGTCTCATGTTGTTGACCAGAAAGAGTTTTCTGCCAAAGTTACCAAAGTACCAATGAGTCAATGCTAGCTGCACCAAGAACAGAGCTCCCTGATAAAGCACATTATGCAATCATGCCCTCTTCATTTGCAAACATATACTGATTGCTCCTGGTATTATTGAAATTGTTCATGGATCTAGGAAAATAGATGAATAAAGGATAATGCTTACATTCAAGTGCCTTGTAATCTAATGGGAAAAGAAAACGTCTGAGTTTATAAAGATGAACTGTAATTTAAAGTAGGAAAGAGAAAAGTTTTGAAAAAAATTGCATAGATCTTAAAAGATGCATGGCATTTACATGGATAAGGGTCAGGGAAAGGGGAGGGGAAGAGGGAATCTCAGACGTGAAGACTGTCTGGTGCTGCGAAGGGCAGGTAGAGGCAGGGAAACCAGCACAGGGAATCTCCTGTGGCCCCATTTCCCTTTCACACTTCCCTTGCCTTGGGATCTCCCTATGCCTTGTTTGGTTTACTGGATTCTGTCTTCCCAAATCATGCCTATTCCTATCCTGAGTATACCTCGACTTTTTCTATAAGACATCTTTATGACAAATAAATAAATAATAAATAAATTTATCAAAAAAAAAGAATTCAAACATTTTGTCACCAGTTGGATTGCTGTTTGGGGAGATCTTAGAAGGTGTGGCCATGCTGGAGGAAGTATGTCATTGGAGGCAGGCTTGGAGAGTTCAAGAAGCTTGGACAGTCTGCAGTCACTCTCTCTGTTTCCTTCACACTTAAATATGTGAACCTTGCTTTTCTTGCTCCAGCTTCTGCCACCATGCCTCCCCACTAAAATGGATTCTAATCCCTGGAAGCATCAATTGTAAGCTCAAAAAAATTCTTCTTCTCCTTCTTCTTCTTCTTCTTCTTCTTCTTCTTCTTCTTCTTCTTCTTCTTCTTCTTCTTCTTCTTCTTCTTCTTCTTCTTTTTGAGACAGGTTCTCCCTGTATCCCCAGCTGTCCTGGAAATTACTCTGTAGACCAGGCTGGCTCTGAACTCACAAAGATCCTTCTGCCTCTCCCTCCCAAGTGCTAGGATTAAAGGCGTGTGCCACCATGCCTGGAACAAATTCTTGTTTTTATAAGTTCCCTTGCTCATGGTGGTTTTATCACACGAACATAAAAGTGACTAATAAATCTAATTTAGGAATGTATGTATATTCTTTGGAACTATTTTCAATATACTGAATTTATTTCGTAAACCACTTAGTTTTAATTAATCCCAATAAACAATATAATAAAGATAAGATTTATGTTGTCATATTTTACTTTAACTTCATATTTTGTACTTTTACCTATAAATAATATTTTTTCCTCATTATGGAACAAGATATGATAGGATTTATTTATTTTTTTTTTTAATTTTATTTATTTTTTGAATGTGTATGAATGTACTGTCTGCATGTAGGTTTGTGCACCCGTGTCGTGCAGTGCCGCGGAGGTCAGAAGAGGGTCTCGGATTCCCCTGGAACTGGAGTTCTCCTGGAATTGGAGTTACAGACGGTTTTTAGCCGCCATGTGGGTGCTGGGGATCGAACCCAGGTCCTCTGTAAGAGCAGTCGGTGCTCTTAACCGCTAGGCTATCTCTCCAGCCCCCAGGATTTATTTTTTAGAAAAGTCTCACTGTCTAGTCCCAGCTGGTCTCGAGCTTGAAATGTAAACAATCCTAGGCTGACATCAATCTCACAGTGATTTGACTGTCTTCTCCTTCCAAACTCTTTAATTAAATGCATACAATAATATCCCTGACTCACAAAAGACCTAACAATCTTAAAAATAAAACAATTTTAAAAATACAGATAGCATAGGAACCTCTTCTATCAACATTGAAGATAACATTTTAATGTTAGAGAATAGACTGGCAGAGTGGATATTTATCAGCAGAAAGAAAATTTTAATGATAAAATAAATAATTTGTGAAAATTCCAAAAGCCAAATATGTACATAGAAATACAGACCAGTTCAAGACATAGGAAAACAGTACAAACTAAGTAGAATGGGGTAGTAAGGAATTAGTGATTACACGTGTTAATTTCAAGATGTATTTCCCCACAACTGGCACTATAATTTATCAAATTACAATTAATTTAGTAATCTAAATGATTCATATACATATTTTACAACAGTGTTACTCTTAATTACAATTAAATTGAATTACAATTGTAGTTAATAAGGAAATTATGACAATAAATTATGTGGACATGATATAATCCTTATGTTTACAAATGACTGATATTATGTGGGAAATGCATTAAGAAATGTTATACTTGGAAATACAACAAAATTATACAGGTATATGATTTAAAATTTAGGTTGTATTGTGTAAAATTTCTGGAATCATTGAAATATATATGTATACAAAATCAAGAAAAGTCATTTTTTCATTGAATGATGCTAAAATATAAATTAAGAGAAAACTTTAAGTGTCTCTTCTTTTGATATGTTTAAGCTAGGGACTCCCAGTTACCCTGGAACTCGCTATATTGAGCAGCTAGACTTAGTCTTACGGAGTTCTTCCTGCTTCTGCATATACCTCCTGACTGCTGGGATTAAAGATTTGGTCCACCACTGACCCTTTGAGCATTATAATTTAAAAACAAATGTTTTCTTTTTCTAGCCTTGAAAACAGGTTCACTTTTGCTCTTAGCACTGGTATCTCTGGACTACACTTAGTACAGACCTGCCCATTGCATCTGGATCCCTAGCACTCAGACCAGCTAAATTTTCAGTCTAGTTTGTTAGAGACGTAACAGGCTGTCCTCACCTCCAACTTGCCTTTGCACTTTTGAGACCAGCTTTTCAGCCTGGTTGTCCCCATGACCCAACTTGCCTTATATTCCCTACAGCAGCCTTCTTCCCTGGAAAGTCTGAGCAAACTTAATGCACCTTCACTACACTTCAGCCTGAGTGACTCCAATGTGCCTGGCCCTATATCCTGTTCTTTCAGCCTTAGGCATGGACTGCTTTTGCTATTAGCATCCTGGATCTCTGAACTATCCTCATCTCCATGTGGTACTGAGTTCTGCAATTCAAGCCATGCACATCCTGGTCTTAGCTCCTCAATGAGGTGAGCACTCCAAATCAAACTGTGCCCATCACCCTATATTGTGACCACCTACAACATTACCCACTGCTTCAGAGCTAAGCTTCCTGGACTTCAGTAGGTTCCAAGAGCTGAGAAGATTCCCTGATAATGCCTGAATCCAGGCTCCTCCTAGCAAGATTCAGAAATTGAGCTGTGTCTGCTGGCTGTAGTGGCCCAGACCTTAGGAAGACAACATAAATCATTTGGTTCTCAACTGACTTGGGCATCTGGAGGAAATACTTGTTATCTGAACTAGAACAATCTGGGCCCTCCAGTTTAAAAATCAAAATGGAGAAGAAGAAACTTACACCAATCAGCTTATCATATCAAACAAGAAAATAACCAGGGTATATGCAGCACACAAACAGATTGGACTTCAACTTAACAAAAGAAGGTTTGAGTATCACACCAGAATCACAAACAACGAAAATAATCCACCTGCCGAAATCAAAGCTGAAAATAAATAATATCAAAAACTCAAATAATGTCATCACCAAACACCACCATTTCCATGGATGAGTTCTGTAATGAGATCTTCTAAAGATAAACCAGGAAAAGGACTTTAAAAGAAAAAAAATCATAGCCATGACCAAAGAATTTAAAGAACACACCCCCAAAAATCAAAGTAATGTAATAAATGTCTGATTGAATTCACAAAATACATAAAAGTATTGAGACTAAAATGAAGTAGGGAGTGAAACACTCAATAAGCCACTTAGAAATTAGAGGAGAAACTCACCAATAGACTGAATAAAATGGAAAACAGAATATCAGGAGTGGATGATATTGTAAAAGAATTGGTCTTCTCAAGCAATGATTTTGAAAAATTAAAAAAAATCTCCACAAGAATGGAATATGCAAGACATGTGGGACACAATATAAAAAAACTTAGGCATCATAGGTATAGAGGAAGAACAAGAAGAATCACAGGATAATGGTATTTAACAGATCTTCTATAGGATAGAAGAAAATTTCCAAAAATTAAAGAAAAACATGCCCATACAAATAAGTACAAGATGCATATAAAACAAAAAAAAAAAAAAAAAAAAAAACCCCCAAAAAAAAAAAAAAAAAAAAAAAAAAAAAAAAACACTAAACGTACAGAACAAACACAGAATACTGAAAACTCCAAAAGAAATAGAAGTCTCATAAAAATGAAAACTGGTCAGAATTACAGCTGTCTTTTCAATGTGTACTAAAACTTTAAATGAATTGAGCTGACCAGTCAACAGACATAGGTGAATTGAATGAAGAAACGAAATCCAGTGTTTTACTTAGAAGCCCTGTCTGTTCTAGCAGAGAACTCAGTTTCTGTCCTGAGCACCTATGTGGTGGCAAACAGCTATCCAAAACCCCTGTTACAGGGCATCTGAGGCTAGAAAAATCATTAATTTTGTTATGTACAAATAACAAACAATTGGAGAAAGAGTGCATGAAAGACCTACAACTTACAATGCCCACCTAAAATAAAATACCTTGGAGTAATCCTGAACAAGCATATTGAAAGCCTCTACAATGAAAATTTTAATCTTTAAAGAAGAGCTTGAAGAACATAGCAGAAGATGGAAGGATCACACATGCTACACTGGAAGAATCTATACTGTGATATCAACCATCCTACCAAAAACAATCCATAGATTCAATGCAGTGCCAATCAAAATTTCAATGACATTATTCACAGATTTAGAAAAACCATCCTAATATTCATATGGAATAAAAAATTACCCCCAGATAACCAAAGATATAGTATTCAGAAAGCACAAGTCTGGTCGAACAACATATCAGTTCTCAAACTATATTACAGAGCTATACTTCTAAAACCAGCATGACACTAATACAAAAATAGACACAGAATGTAATACAATAGAAGATGGAAACATGAGCACATGGAACTTCAGCTGACAGATATTGACAAAGATGCCTAGAACACACATTTGAAAAAAGACAGCATTTTAAACAAATATTGCTTGAAAAACTGAATCTCCACCTTTAGAAGAATGAAATTGTGAACTCTAAATGGATCAAATGGATAAAAGATCTCAATATAAATGTCATTCTTAGTAACATGAGACCTAATAATATTTAGTCTTTAGTTTGCCAATCCATTAAAGAAATAGACATTCAAATTACATTTGAAGCAAGAGATTTAATGATTTTATTGGCGTATGATCTCACAGCAGTGCTTATTAAAGGAACTCTGTCCTACCCTTTGCCAGTCCATGATAGTATACCTAAATTGCAGTAATCTCTGGGGAGCAATATAAATAAGCTGTTCTGTGAGGCATTAGGTTAGTGACTTCTTACCTATTAAAAATTGTATAAAGCTCATATAAGTTATGCAACTTTAGGCATAATTTTGCATCCATTCTTTGAAAATTGAATATCTGGAAACTTCAGTACTTTACAGTTCATAAGTGACTTGTTGAACGAGTGACACTTTTCCTTTTAGCTGACACTTCAATCAATAAGTGTGTTATCTTTTATTTGACAGCTTTTCTTATGCTTCCTCCAATCTGTCCTGAGGCTTTCTTCTATTCTTTCCTATTATTTGGGTGAGTGTTCTATTTCTTTTTTCATTTCATCCTTTGATTTGTTTAGTATTTCAATTTCCTTTTTGGAGCTTGTCATTCTCTTCTTGCAGCTCCTTGCTTCTCTACTCTATTTTCTTTTTTCATTTCAGCCTGGCATCTCTTCAGTGTTTCCACTTCCTTCTAGAGTTTTTCAATCTTTCCCTCTAGTTCCTTTCTGAATTTGTTAGTCTCACCCTCTACTTCTTTCCTGAGTTTGTCACTCTCTCCCTAGAATTCTTTCTTGAGTTTGTCATTATTTCCCTCTATGTCCTTCCTGAGTTTGTTATTCTCTTGCCTTATTTCTTTGATTGGTTCTTTATAGTCCTTGATTTCTTTGACTTTGTCTAAGATATTCTTCTAAAAATCTGTGTCTTTGGGTTGTTTCTAGGGAAATCTCACTGTAGGAATATTTTATAGGACTGGAAGTTTTTGGTGTATTTATTTTGTGTTTTTACCTGTTTTGTTTTATTTTTGGAATGTGGGTTTGTTTCATTGTTTGTATTCTGATGAAAACTTCAACTTTTTCTTCCTTGCTTAGGAGGCTTGTTATGTTTGTTTCTTCAGGTGCTTTCTTTTTCTTCTCCTTGTTTATGGAGGCCTGGCTGGTCTAGGTTTCAGGCTTTCACTTTTGCTTATATATTCGAAGGTTTAGCTAACTCTTCCATTTCTGTTCTGAAAGTTTTCCAAAAATTGGATAGAACCAAGTCGATTCACCACTAAACACTACTCTCAATCCATTTCCCTCTGGCCAGTTCCTCTTGGTTGGCTGTGAATCCTAGTGTGCTGGGACTGGAGTTGTGGAAGGCTCTTGTCTCTTCTACTTCTTTGTGCCTTGGACTCACTACCTCTATTCCAACTGGGACACTTGCAACTCAGCCAAAGTGGGGCTGACATGGGGGTGAGATGGGTTTTCTCCCTTGGACAGAGTGCTGGCCCTTTCTGTACCCCACTGCTTCTCTCCTGGCTGAGAGACTCTGGCAAAACTGATCATGCAAAAAGGGTGTCATTCACCTGTCTGCTTGTACCCAAGCTGCCGGGCCTGGCTTACCAAGTGGCTGGCTAGCTGCTGCTCACTTCTCCACACTCAGGTACCCTTTGTGCCCTGCATCTGCTGTACTGGCTGAGAGACTCCACCCATGCCAATCAAGAAAGAGGGGTGTGGTTTTTGTCTAGGTGTTTGGACTAAAGCCACCTGGCCTGGCTTCCCAGGGGACCATCTAGCCATGATTCATCTTTTTATTAATATAATACTTGTATTGAACTTTTGTGTATTTCATACATCAATTTTCAATTCAATTTAGGCCTAATCACCTTTCTCTTCCTCCCACCCAACCCCAGTTCATGCATTCTACCATATAGAACCTGTATCTTTCTCTCATTTTTTAAAAGATTTTCTCTGTGGAGATTTGTTGCTTTGGGCAGAATTTGACTGTATCAGTCCACTATTTGAACCAGCCCTTATGTTGTTGTTGTTCCCTTCCATTTGAATTGCTAAAAATATGCCTATATAAATATCATATATTTACCAGAGTTAAGTCCTCTGGGAATAACCTGTATATTAACTCCAAAGTATGTTTAGGAACTCATATTTTTCCCTTTAATTTTATACTCTTGAAATTATAAATACATACCTTCCACCCATATATGTTAATTATCATGTCTGAAAATGGTCAAATGAGGAGGGGGGTAGGAAGGCAAGGGAGTAGGGGTTGATAAGAAGAGGGATGAATAACACTGGATGCTGATTGAAAATGTCATATGGGAGGCTGGAGAGATGGCCCAGCGGTTAAGAGCGCTGACTGCTCTTACAGAGGACCCAGGTTCGATCCCCAGCACCCACATGGCGGCCGAGAACCGTCTGAAACTCCAATTCCAGGAGAACTCCAGTTCCAGGGGAATCCGACACCCTCTTCTGACCTCCGCGGCATTGCACGACACGACATGGGTGCACAAACTTGCATGCAGACAGTACATTCATACACATTCGGAA
This sequence comes from Rhizomys pruinosus, assembly GCA_009823505.1. NCBI lineage: Eukaryota > Metazoa > Chordata > Mammalia > Rodentia > Spalacidae > Rhizomys > Rhizomys pruinosus. Next base: position 589,333 of record VZQC01015256.1, on the reverse strand, counting down.
ATAAATAAAATTAATAAAAAAAAGAAAATGTCATATGGGAAACCTAGTACTATCTATCTATCTATCTATATACATATATACATACATATATATATATATATATATATATATATATATATATATATATATACACAGATATGTACACATATAAACGAAGAGTTTATAACAAAGTCAACTTCTGTTGCAGGTGATGACAGTGTCCCTAACAGATATCACAGGCTAGCAAATAAAAACCTGAATGACAGAAATGGGCTCCAACTTTTCTTGCAAAGGCCCTTAAACAATACTGCCTATTGAAATTGCTCTTGGTTATCTTGCAGATCATGATAGTAAGACTCAGTTGAGTATTCTACAAATGCGAGTCATAGATATCAAACTGTATGGACCGCAAAGCTTCATTACTACTTGCTGTTATCATAGAGTCAGAGGATTTTATTCACATAGATGTGAAGGCTTTCTAATGAAAGAGAAATTTTTCATCAACCCTACCCAACTGTGTACACAGTATTTTACCACAACAAACAGCCTACAAGATATTCCCACTAATGTGATAGTGGCATAATTTTATGGGATAAACTAACCACATTTTGAGAGGATTTAAGGACTTCTTCACATGCTTCAGCCCATAACAAGAACTGTTATAAGAGCCAAGAACCTGTGATTAGCTAGGTCACAGACCATAAGAGAGAACCCACTATCATTATTCCACTAAAATAAATAGAATTAAATTGGATACTAATGAATTTTTTTTTCTCACAGACTAGTGAATTTCACTAGGGAAACTTCTTGCAGTACACAGTGGTTAATAAAATGACCAAAAAAAGTCTAAGTGCAGAAAATCAGGATGGTAGAATGTTCAGCCATGTATGGGGTATGTATACAACATCCTTTCCTCCCAAGGCTAAGGAAATTTTGGAAAAGAGAGGTTAGAATGATTTTTAAAGCCTGCGGTGATGGATGATTATAAGGAAACTTTGTTTACTAGACACAAAGTGCTATGAACACATAGCACTTGTAACATCATTCACAATACCTACACAAGCTGAAACCATGAAAAAAGAAAGAAACCAGCATGGAGGAGGGAGATAAGGAGAAAGCCCAGTTGTAGCTGGGAGCTATTGGCAATTAAAACGTGACAAGAGGAGATTCAATTTTCCTTCTTATTGTGACACAAGAAGGTTGATGGACCCACATCCAAAAGTATTTTCATATATATATATATCTATATATGATATATCTATATATAACACCACATCAAGTGGATTAAGAACCAAAATTGCATGATCATCTCAAACGATGCAGAAAAGACCTTTGAAAAAGTCCAATATAACTTCATACTGAAAGTCCTAGAGGAAACTGGGTGCGAGGGAACATACCTCAACATAATCAAAGCTATATACAGCAAACCTATAGCCAATATCATTGTAAATGGAGAAATGCTGAAAGCATTTCCAATAAATTCAGAAACCAGACATGACGGACTACTGTCTGCATTCTTTTTCTGTATAGTATTTGCAATTCTTCTTATAGCAATAATGCAAGAGAAGGGAAGTCAACAAGTACAAATTGGAAAAAAGAGGGCAAATTATCACTATTTGCACACATCATGATATACATAATTATACATAAGGAAATCCATCAGAAAACTGCTGGAAATAATTGACACTTTCAGTAAAGTGACGTTACAAAATCAACTTACAAAAATCAGCAGCCTCTCTATACACTAATAACAAGCAATCATAAAAATCATACAAGGAAATCTTCCCATTCAAAGTACCATCAAAAAACAACTAGCAAAATACATCACCCATGTATTAAACATCTCTACAATGAAAAATTCAAATATTTAATGAACAAGATAGAGGAAGACAGCAGGGGATGGACGAACCTAACATGCTCATGGATTGGTAGAATTAATATTTTGAATATGACCAAACAAATATGGAGAATATAAGACAGTCTCAATAAGCCTTAAAATATGAGAAAGGGGATTGAGAAGTCTGAGAGTAGATGAGGAAATGATTCTCAATATGTTCAAAATACATTAAATGAAATTTTTCAAAGAGTTAATAAAATGTTATTTAGAACATAATATAGCAAAATAGTATGTGAAAATGGACAGATTGTCAAAGTTAATAGAAACATTAAACTTAAAGTAACAAAACTCTTTTGCCTTATAAGCTTGTATAATTCAGAATTTCCCTGTAGTCAATATTTGACATTGAGATGTACCACAGGAAAACTCAGGCATATTAGGAATTTGAAACAACGCTGTTCTCTAGGGCACTCTGGCACACTACTCCAAAACAAATGCTATGTGTTGGCACATATATCTTAGAGTGTTTTTTTCTCAGAGAAGTCCTAAATTTCACAGGCACAGGGATATACTTTGTTTACTGTTACCTTTTTTTTTTTTGTAAATTCACTGTTTGTTGTCAACTTAATACTTGCTTATGATACATAGTAATTACTTTTTCTCTTCCCTTTTTATCAACCTCCAATTATATATATTTTACTAGGTAGTACACTGCTTAACAAGGAAATAGAAATAGCCAAAATTACCCTCAACTGAAAATAATGGTAGATGTGCACAAGGGAATTCTATTCAGCAGTAAAGAAAAATAAGGGTTGGAGAAAACATAGACCTAGAGAATAGCCTATTATAATCATTAACTCTAGACAAATGAAATTTCTTATCATACATTAACTATGGAATCTCGTATTTACAGACAAGCATATTGTATGCCACACATCAAAAAAGCTACTCTATGCAAAAGATGGAGGCCACTGCAGAATATGACAACTGGCCAGATACAGAACACACACATCTGAAAAATCCCCATTGCTAAGAGATATGACTACAATTCAACCTCTACGCACAGATTTATGGCCAGGGAGAAAATGAGTACAGCCCTCAATTCTCACGAGTAATGCTTCTAAACACAATAGAGTATGAGATAAGCAGAAGGCCACATCTAGTCAACCTCCAAAGACTGGGAAATCCAGAGTGTGTATCCCTGGATGGGACCCCTATATTGAACCTCACCTACCAATTGCTCAAGGATCATTTATGAAGAGGGGGAAGAAAGATTGTAAGAACCAGGGCTGGTGCATGAATATAGAAAGGCAGTGACTTACAACCAACTTTATGCTTTCTCATGCAAACCTGTGGTAACTTAGGCATAAGGCATGGGATACATTCAACTGGGATAATGACTCAAAACAGAGCAAGATAAATGGGTGAGGAACTGATCCTGGACTGAAAACTATAGGAGACTGAATACTTTTGGTTGAGAAAGAGTATGCCTTACCTAGAATTTCTATATGTGCTGACTAGCCTCCAGCAGATCTATTTGCATAGAAAGATGTCTGGATTTGGGAGCTTGACTGGATAAGGCTTAATTTGGATTCTGTAATGCATGCGTTCAGCTGAGAATTGGGACCTGGAGGGGACTGTGCTTGATTGTGAACCATTGTATGTGATATACAGATAGGAAGGAAGGAAGGAAAGAAGGAAGGAAAGAAGAGTTATAAGAAAAATAAAATTAAATGTGTAGGTTAATGGATGAAAGTGGAAACTTATAATAAGCAAGGTAGCAAAAACTCAGGAAAATAAGAATGGCATGTTGTCTCTCTTAGCTTTGAATCCTAGCTCTAACTCCGTAGATATGAGTATGTATCCTCATAACCACAGGCACCAAGAAAATAGAAAGGCACCATTGGGGAAAATGGGGAACAGGAGCACAAGAAAGAGAATCATTTACCTAGAAAAATTATCTATTATTGTCAAAAAGAGAATAGAAAAATTTCCAGGACATGAAAAGAATGAAAGAATTAATGTCCACCCTAAAGAAAATTAATGTCCAAACCTACAGAGAATACTCAAAGCAAGAAAAAGGACCAGAGAAAGGAATTACAGTACCTAAAAATCTACAGAATGAAAACAATGAAATTTCTAATAAAAGAAACACAAAATAAGACCATAAAACAAATAATTTAAAGTGGCAGTAACGAACACAAATTTTCAATAATAACACTAAATATCAATAGGCTTAACTCCCTTATTAAAAGGCACAGGCTAGTAGAATGAATAAAAAACATCCTTTTATTGTTTTAGATAAACTCATCTCACTTTCAAAGATAGACACTGACTTAGGAAGAAAGGTTGGAAAAAAATCCAAGCCAATGAGTCTAAGATTTTAGCAGGTATTGTAATTCTAATATCTGAAAAAAATAGGCTAAAAATTAAAACTAATCAGAAGAAATAGAGTCACCCCACTGTAATCAAAGGAGCAATTGATTATGAAGATATTACAATTATCAACATACATGTACTGAATTCTGGAAGAAGCATTTTCATTAAAACCTTACTCCAAGATTATAAAAGACAGATTAACCCAAATTCAACAATACTAGGTTACTTCAATGCCCATATATCTTCAATACAGAGGTCAAATGGACAGAGGAAAAATAGAGATCTGAATCAAATGATATAAAATGGACATAACAATAATCTACACAATATTCTACCCACACACCAAAGAATATCCCTTCTCCTCAGCATCCCATGCATAATATTCTAACGTTGATCACATTATGATACACAAAACAAGTGTCAACAAATGTGTATTAGTCAGGGTTCTCTAAAGAAACAGAAGCAACAGGACGAATATATAGCTATATACAATTTATTGCTTTGCTCATGTGACAGAGTTCAAGGAGTCCAGCAGTAGCTGCATCACACTGGAAAGGCCGAGAATCCAGGGAACTGCTCACTCTGCAAGGCTGGATGTCCCAGTACTCCCAATCTAGTGCTGAAGGCCTAAATGGATTCCAGCAGATCTGCCGGGCTCAGTACACTCTGGGATCCGTAAGGTTGATCACAGCAGCAAGACAAACTCACCAGATGAGAGAGGCAAGCCACAGGAGAAAAAAGGACCAGCTCCCTCTGCCATGGCCTTAAATACTGCCTGCCGGCAGAAGGTAACGCCCACATTTGGGGTTGGCCATCCGGGTTGAGGTGGTCCAATCAGAAGACCCTTTTTCTCTTATTTGTTCCTTAGTCCAGTCAAGTTGATACCCAGGATTAACCATCACAAAATGCAAAACATTTCACATAATTTCATGCATTATATCAGATCACAGTGCACTAACGTTTATAGTCAGCAGCAAAAGAACCCTCAGTAACTACACAAACTCATAAAGATTAAACAACGCATTCCAGAATGATGAATGAGTCAATGAAGAAATTATGAAAGAAATAAAATTATCCCTAGAACTAAATGAAAATGAGAATTCAACACAAGAATACCTCAGGGACATATTAAAAAAGTGGTCTTAAGAGGGAAGATTATAGGCGCCGGGCCTGGTGGCACACGCCTTTAATCCTAGCTCTTGGGAGGCAGAAGCAGTTGGATCTTTGTAAATTCTAGTCCAGCCTGGTCTACAGAGTGAATTCTTTATGAGGTTATTGAGAATGGGAGGGCTTCCTTGAATGCCGTTTCTGATTGCTTGTTATTGGTTTATATAAATGCCAAAGATGTTTGTAAGTTGATTTTGTATCTTGCCACGGTATTGAAATTATTAATCATTTCTAGGAGATTTATGTTGGAAATTTGGGGATCTCTTATGTATAATATTGTTTGAAATACAGATAATTTTTCCAATTAGTGCTCCTTTAATTTATTCTCTTTTGTATTGGTCTTGCAAGCGTTTCAGGAAGTAAATTGAACAGGAGTAGAGTCAGTTTACAGCCTTCTCTGATTTCTGTTTCCAATGGTCATGCTTCTAGGTTTTCTCCATTTACAATGATGTTGGCTACGGGTTTGATGTATGCAGCTTTAATTATGTTGACATATGTTTCTTCCAGAACAATTTGCTCTAGGACTTCTAATATGAGTGCATGGTGGATTTTAACAAAGTCCTCTTCTGAATCTATTGATTTATGCATACAATTTTTATTAAGTACATTTATAGGTTTTATTACATTTATTTACTTATGTATATTAAAACATCCATGCATCTCTGGAATAAAGTCGACCTTGTCGAACTTTATGAACTTCTTGATATGTGTCTGTATATGGTTTGGGAATATTTTGTTGAGTATCTTTGCAACTATGTCCATTAAGGATATGGGCCTGTATTTTTCTCTCTCTTTTTTGTATCTTTATGTGGTTATGATATTCAGGTGATACTGGCTTCATAGAAGCAGATGGGAGGTCCGCATCTGTGTCTATCTTTTTGAATAATTTTAACAGGATGTGTTGTAGATGTACTTTGAATGTCTGGGAGAATTCTACTGTGAATAATGTTGTCCTGGTCTTTTTTTGAGTAGGGAGGTTTTGTGTTAGTGTTTTAATTTCCTTATATGTCATGAGTCTGTTTAAGCTGTCGATCTCTTATTGATTTAATTTTGGTCGTGTCCATTATTTTACAAATGTATCCAATTATTTTAGATTTTTACTTAATAGAGTATAGATTTTTAAAGTATTCCCATAAATATTCTGGAATTTTTCTCTCTATTGTAATGTTTGCCCTTTCATCTCTAATTCTGTTGGTAGTGATTTGCTTTCTTTCATTTACTTAATTGAGCTAAGGATCTCTAACTTTTCTACCATTTCAAAAACCTAACTCTTTGATTAATTGATTTTTTATATTGCTTTCTCTGTTTCTAGCTCATTAATTTCTTCTATAATTTTTATTTCTGTTTGTCCACTGGGTTGGGGTTAGTTTGTTCTATTTCCCCAAAGTCTTTAGTTGTATTGTTAAGTCATGTACATCTGCTTGTTCTGATTTTGTAATGTGTGCAATAAGAGCTATAATATTCTCTCTTTTTTCTGTTTTTTTTTCAAGACAGGGTCTCCCTGTCCATAACAGAGCTCACATAATATTACAAAGCTACAGACATATAAACACCATGGTACTAGCACACAAAATAGAGATTTTGAACAATGGAACACAAGAGAAGATCCACATGAGTACGTGCACTTTCAGTCATCTGATACTTGACAAAGTGTCATGAACACCGATAGCATCTTCAACAAATGATGCCTGAAAAACTGCATCTCCACCTATAGAAGAATTAAATTGCTCCATTATCTTTCACCCTGAACAAAATTCAATTCCAAGTGAATCAAAGTCCTCAATATATTACTTGAAACTCTGAAACTCCAAGAAAAATCCTAGGCTATATGCTCCCATATATAGCCATAAGGATTTTTTTTTTTTTCTAAATCAGATATCAGCTTCTCCAGAATTAAGGTCAACAGTCACTAAGTAGGATGTACTTAAGCTACAAGGATTATATTAAGAAAAAGAAAGGGATGGCCTCGCGGTTAAGAGCGCCGACCGCTCTCACAGAGGACCCGGGTTCGATCCCCAGCACCCACATGGCGGCTGAGAACCGTCTGTAACTCCAATTCCAGGAGAACTCCAGTTCCAGGGGAATCCGAGACCCTCTTCTGACCTCCGCGGCATTGCACGACATGGGTGCACAGACCTACATGCAGACAGTACATTCATACACATACAAAAATAAATAATAAAAAAAAATTAAAAAAAAGAAAAAGAAACAACAAAGAAAAGAAAGGGGAAACCCACTGAGTGGGAAGAAATCTATACAATCTATGCATCCAACAGAGGATTAATATCCAGAATGTGTAAAAAATGCAAAAAATAGAATATAAACACCCCAGTAAAAACACGGGCTAGACCTGAACAGAGAGCTCTCAAATGAAGAAATAAAATTGGCCAAGAACCACCTTAAAAGTGTTCATCATCCTGGGGCTGGAGAGATGGCCTAGCGGTTAAGAGCGCCGACCGCTCTTACAGAGGACCCGGGTTCGATCCCCAGCACCCACATGGCGACTGAGAACCATCTGTAACTCCAATTCCAGGAGAACTCCAGTTCCAAGGGAATCCGAGACCCTCTTCTGACCGCGGCATTGCACGACACGGGTGCACAAACTTGCATGCAGACAGTACATTCATACACATACAGAAATAAATTAAAAAAAAAAGTTTAAAAAAAAAAAGTGTTCATCATCCTTAGAGAAATCCAGATAAAAACCATATTAAGATCTCATCTTACACAGTCAGACTGGCTAAGATCAAAAGAGTGAGTGACATCAAATGCTGGTGAGAATGTGGAGAAAGGTCAGAATGGAAACTTGGGCAGCAGTCACTGAAAGCCGTGTGAAGAACACTTTTTATTGAGTTTTGTGTGTTTTATACAAGATTTCTTTTTTTTTTTTTTTTATTTTGGTCTTTTCAAGACAGTGTCTCCCTATAGACCCAGCAGTCCTGGAACTCACTCTGTAGACCAGGCTGGCCTTGAACTCACAAAGATCCGTTTGCCTCTGCCTCCCAAGTGCTAGGATTAAAGGCGTGCGCCACCACGCCGGGTTCCAAGATTTCTTAATCTTAGTCCCATTCACTCTTCCCTCTTCCTTGCTCCTCTCCCTGCCAGAGCTCATAAATTTTTCCATATGATTCTTTCATATTTTTCTCAGACTTTTTTGAATTTTTGGGTGAAGTTTACTGCTCAGAGCAGAACATTGCTGTTTCAGTCAGTTCTTTTTGTTGCTTTTGTTCCTTCCCATGTGTATCAATTCAAAATAAGCCTACATACATGGCATACATATACCAAAGTTAAGATGTCTGAAAATAAACTATAGGTTAATTCCAAAACATGTTCAGGTATTCATATTTTGACAGTAGAGTTGCTGTTCTTCACAATAGCTAACAAATGTAAACTAACTAAATGTCCCTCAACTGATGAATGGATAATTACAGTTGGGTACATTTACAAAGTGGAGTTCTACTCAGCAGTAAGAAAAGGGGAAGATATAAAATTTGCCAATAAATCAATGGAACTAGATAAATTTATACTAAGTGAAGTAGCACAAATGCAGAATAGAAATGATATATGTTCTCCCTCCTGTCCTCATTGGAGATAGCCTAGTGGTTAAGAGCACCGACTGGTCTTGCAGAGGACACGGGTTCATTCCTCAGTACCCACATGGTGGTTAAGAACTGTTTGTAACTCCAATTCCAGGAGAACTCCAGTTCCAGGGGAATCTGAGACCCTCTTCTGACCTCCACGGCATTGCACGACATGGGTACACAAACCTACATGCAGATAGTACATTCATACCCGAACAAAAAATAAATAAAATAAAAAAACATATAAATAAAAATAAATAAAAACCAATTCCTTATGTGAGTATATATCCTGATGTAATACCAGGAGCTAGGAAAATGGAAATGCTACCAGGAGGTAAAGGAAAAGTAAGAAACATAATGAAGGATAGTAGGGATCAGATCTTACCAGGAGAGAAGTAGAAAAGTGGGGCAAGTCTCTGAGAGAGGAGAAGGGAGGGACATAAAGGGGCCCACAGTGATAAGGTAGACTCAAGAAAAAAGGGATGATGGTTAGTGGGTGTTATTGGAGGGAGGGTGGGTTAATGAGGATTCTGGGGCAGATAGGGAGGAAAGAGGTCCTGTGGGAGGAAAAAAAGGAGACATAAATGGATGTGGGTGCCTTGGGAACCTACGGGGAAATCATATGCCCCACAAGCTCCATAAGAAATGGATATAGAGTGTCTAAACATTAATGCATATGTACACTTGAGGACTGCATGACAAGGAACACAGTACCAGACAGAAGATGCACTGTTGAATGGTAGATGACTGTGGTCACATATACTCCACAAATAACACAAGCTATTGAAAAAACTCTTAGTTATCTCTAGGAACAAGAAGATTAGGCCCTAATGTTGAAGACAGGGCATACTTCAAATACAAAACTTGAAGTAATGGAGCAGGAACTGACCTGGAGCCTTCTACTTAAAGTTTAGCTCTCATAATGCTAGATAATAATATGCGCATTGCTAAGGGGGAAAATCCATGACAAACTACAGTTGTAAAGCATAATAACCATATTGACTGGCACAGCAAGCTGCCTCTATTTATGAAGTAGTTACACTGATGTCTGGGGGTTATCAAGAGCTATATAATAGGATTTAAAGCCCTCTCAAAGGCAATGAACTCATGGGGGAACAGTGCAGACTCAGCCAAATGCACATGGCTGGAGAGCACATAGATCCTAGAGAAAACCCTATCATTTTCATATCTCGAGACAAAATTTCTTACCATAAGAGACATATGGATCTGTACATTTAGAGACCAGCATAGTATATACCACTTATGAAAGAAACCTATTTTTTTCAACAGATTAAGTCTATTGCGTAATCCCACAGCTGGACAGACACAGAGAACATGTCTGAGAGATTACCGGTGACACCTCTAAAGCTGAGCCTCTACACATAAGACTCATGGAACATAGCAGGAGGGGTGTAGAGGGGGCATCCCCTCTCCCCTAGGGCATCCCTCAATGCTGACCAGTGAAGATTAATTATACAACAGAGTGGAAATCACAATGATGGACACAACTAACCAATTTTATTTATTTTTATTTTTTTATTTTTATTTTATTTATTTCTGTATGTGTATCAATGTACTGTCTGCATGCAAGTCTGTGCACCCGTGTCATGCAATGCCACGGAGGTCAGAAGAGGGTGTCGGATTCCCCTGGAACTGGAATTCTCCTGGAATTGGAGTTTCAGATGGTACTCAGCTGCCATGTGGGTGCTGGGGATCGAAACCAGGTCTTCTGTAAGAGCGGTCGGTGCTCTTAACCGCTAGGCCATCTCTCCAGCCCTAAAACTGACCAATTTTAAAGAATAAGTAACTGCAGTGTGGACCCATGGATAGGACTATGTTAAAACACACTCACCCATGACTCAGGGACTATTGAGGAAGAGTGAGCGGAAAGATTGTAAGAATCAGAACTGGTTCATGAACACAGAGAAACAGAAGATAGGCTACTAGAATTTTGCACATGTGAACTTTTGACTATAGTGGCCTCTAGTACAGTACCAATACCAACTCAATCATATTAGGATGCAGAGTGGATTGAGAGAAATGGGTGGCTATCCAGTCCTAGACTGAGAATTATTGGAGACTGGTTATTACTGGGTGAGGTAAAATATTCTTTATTTACCATCTCTAGAATGCTTTACCAGGCCCCAGTGGATGAATTTGCACTGAAGGAAATCTGGGTACAAATGCTTGACTGGATAGGACTTTAGAAATATGGTGGAATACATGATGGCCGGTGGGGAAGTTTGAGGGTAAAAGATGGGGAAGTTGGTTGAAATTTTATTAAGAACTGTTGTGTGAAAAGTACAAAGCCTAAACAAAAATGTTTAAAATATACTGTAGCATTTAAGAAGCATACTCCAAAATAATCTTCCATATAAATGTGAGTGCATGTGTATAGATGAAGTCTATATAACAAAAATTGCAATGCCAAGCAAGGGAAAAATTTTTCATTATCAGGAACATCCAAGAGACTCTGAAAATAGTACAGGCCATTTCCACAACTCTTAATCAAGAGCAACTTCCCAGAAGCTAAGGTAAATCCCATTGCTGAAAATATAATATATTTTAGATACACTGAGTTCAATCAAGGCTATCAGTAAGACTATAAGTTTGGAAGAATCCATTGGAGTTTGGTGGATTCTGCAGTGAGCCTGCAAATAAAGGCAATGACTCACCTTCTCTTGGAATCTATATAACCAAAAGTTCAGCAGGCTCTACAAGCCCTCCCCACATCCATGACCAATTGCTGACAAGGCTAATCTGTGAAGTCATAATTGCAGTGATTGTGTTGTGCTTACCAGATGACATCTCATAGCCCTTCAATAAATCTTCCATTTTTTAAGTTCTCCATCCCCACTTTGACAATGTTTCTGGAGCCATGGAAGGTGTGCTTTAAAATGTCTCTTTAGGTCTGGGCCTTCAGTGACCACTTGTCATCATTCGTCTTAGTTGCCAATGAGAAATACAAGTTATGCACTATTGCTGAAGGCACCACACACTTTAGTTGCAGCATATAGAAAAAAAATGGAACTCCTCTGAAAACTCCCAGCTCCAGTAGAAAAAGTAGCATTGCTCTTACAAGGCAGTAAACACTATGAACTACAAAACCAACCTGCCAGGCAACATTTGCCCATCGATGCAAAATTGGCATGGCTGTTATGGGGCCATCGAATGCCCTCTGATTGGACTTTAGATATGCTCCACATGGAGGAATCCATGCCTGGTACTATCATCTTGATCAACAATTCATCTTGATCAACAATTCATGCTTGGGGTGGTCGTTGGCCCAAGGAGAGAAGTTTATTACTGTTTAACTAAATAGATATAACATCGAACTGCATTTGAAACATCTGTTTTTATTAACAGATAAAAAGTATTCTTAGACCTATTCATAAAAATCTCTCTTTGTAGGGAATGGTTATGAACATAGAAACTCAGGGCTTGCCAAGATGCTGAGAATACGCAAGATATTTTCAATGCATTTCATGGAAACTTTGTGAATAATTTGAAAACTTGACTACATGTTCACAATGGGAACATGATGGATTCCACAAAAATAATCTATGACACTAAATAAAGAGAGTAAAACATATTCATTTAAAGTAAAATCCATGCAGGCTTAACATCATCAATGTTAGTACAGTTTACAAGAAATGAAATGAGGTGTGCTACGGGGGGTGGAGCTACCTGTGTGCCACAGAGCACAAGACTAGCATGCAGCCTGCTGGGCGAGCAGACTTCACCTGTGTCCTGCAGAACACCAACTTGCAAATGACCAGCCTAGGAAAGTGGCGGTGTGGAGGATCTACCTGTGCAGCCAACGTTGAGGCATCAGAAACCCAAAGCAACAAATAAACAAACGAATCCACATAAAAAAAATGTGAAAAGCTCATAATAAATCCACACAGAACTCTACCATTCCTACAGAAGACTCTGAAAACAATATCTCCCTGGAAGGAAACCAAGACACAGACTTTAGAAAAACAATTGTGGACATATTCAAACAAATTAGAGAAGTAAGGGAAGAGAATGAAAATCTCAAGAAGTACCAAGAGGGTGGTAATGATAATCATTGGAAAGAACTAAGGGGAGAGCTTGAAAAACTCAAGAAGGACCTAGAGGGAGAAAGTGACAAACGTCGGAAAGAACTGAAGGGAGAAAATGACAAACTCCAGAAGGAAGTGGAAATGCTGAAAAGATCCCAGGCTGTAAAGGAAAAAGAAAGTGACCAACGATCCAAGGACCTACAAGATGCGAATGACAGGCTCAATAAGGAAGTGGAAACATTAAAGAAATCACAGGATGAAATGAAAAAGGAAATTGAACATTTATCCAATCAACAGGAAAGGATGGGAAAATGCCTCAGAAGCAGAATGGAAGAAGCAGAAAAGAGAATATCAGACATGCAGTATAACATGGCAGAACTAGAATGCTCAAATAAAGATTATGAAAAATTAAAAAAAAAAACACGAGTGGAACAATAAAGAAATGTGAGATACTATGAAAAAAAGAAACAACTCTGCATCATAGGGATAGAGGAAGGAGAAGAATCCCAAGACAACACTATTGACCAGATATTCAACAGGAAAATAGAAGAAAATTTCCCCAAACTGAAAAAAGACAAACCCATACAAATACAAGAAGCACATAAAACACCAAACAGACAAGACCAGAAAAGAAATTCGCCATGCCATATAATTGTTAAAACACTAGATGCTCAAAAGAAAGAAAATACTGAAAGCCACAAAAGAAAAATAACGTTTCATATAAGGGGAAACCCATTAGAATCATAGCTGACTTCTTAGCACAAACTATGAAAGCTAGAAGAATATGGTGCAAAGTATACCCTGTACTAAACAAATTTAGATGCCAACCCGGACTACTATACCCTGCAAAAATGTCAATCATAGTTGAAGGAGAAAGAATATTTCATGGGATGAACAAGATGAAAGAATACATGTCTAAGAAACCAACACTTCAGAAAATCCTCGAAGCAATCCAAAGAACAGAGGAAGTAGAAACTATCTCCTAAGCAATTAAAGAGAAAAAACAACAAAGTCATAACAGAATAAATATAAACCTAGACCAAGAATACAAATAAAAAATGAGGTAAAAATAAGCAACACATATCTCTCAATAATAACCTTAAATACTAATGGTCTAAGCTCCCCAATCAAAAGGCATAGACTTTTTGTTTTAAAACAAAAAAATCAATTAATAAAATAAGTGTTTTAATTTGTAATACAAATGGGAATATGTATAAAATGTTTCTTCATTGTGTTTGTGAATGGCCAAATAAAAGTTTTAACTTCTGGGAAATAGATGGGAACAGTTATTAAAAGGAGGCATAATGAATTTTACCTAAGTCCTTCTTTCAGTACCTCTGTTTTCTTGATTGCATGCAGGTTAAATTCCTGGAAGATAGCTGTGATTATTTTTCACTCATGAGATAAATGAGAACTTCATAAATATTAAATAGTTTTATGAATCTAAACTTTCAAACAATTGCCTACCTCCAAATATCTTCTGATGTCTTGATTTTGGCAAACATTATTTCTGGGGAAAACAAAACTAAAATCTAGTGTAGATTGGGAGAATTTATTAATATTTGATCTAGTATATAGGAAGAGTTAAATTTCATGATATCTCCCATTTATAATCTGAGATGACCTTAGGCCACAATGGAAAGAGCATGCATTTCAGAGATGTGGGCTATCTATTCAAGTCTCATTATATTCCAGTTTTGGAGTTGTAGAGCAGGGTAAATCACTACCATGCCACTGCTGCCATAACTAACATCAGGAATATATGCCCTTAAATCTTTGAAATGACAAGTGATATATTTAAAATACTATATACTTGAGATTTGTCATTCTTTTCTCTGTTTTAGAACAAATAAGTTTTGTTGAATCATGGAAACAACTGAAATGCCAAAAAGTCATTTGCTTCTGTACCTGCAGAGGAGCTCAGGTTAGGTGTCTGAGTCTTCAGAATTCAGGCTGACAGTGATGCAGTGATCCCTTCTAGCTCATGCTGCAGAAGTTAAACTGCCATATGTGCTCACAGATGGCATGCTGGCAGGAAGGAGCTGTGATATTTCAGATGACAAAGTAAAGTCCAAAGCACTTTAAAAGGTTAACAAGAGGGTCATGAAATGCAATCCAACAGGATTATTTATAAAATGCTTTGATCTGGCTTTTAAATTCAACCACACAGGACTGAAAAAAGAACTTGTTTGGAAAGTTTTGACAAAAAATGTCAATATTTTCATTGATGTAGTTTTTTTTCTGACAACCTCATGAAATAGTATTAAGATAACCCCATATAAATAAAGAGGACAGGAGAAACGGTATGTGCAAATGAATAATTTATATGTATATATGATTAACATGGGTCAGAAAAGCAGAGCCCAATATCTATGAGTGCCATTGCATAGAGTTGGGAATTATTCTGGATCTACCTAGCAGAACTACAGACATGGCAGAACAAGCACAGATGGTAGCAGCAGCTTTATAGGTAGGACTGAATGTTGAATGACTCTTCCAGATCCAAAGTCAACTCTGTATTCCTGCCTTACCTCCACTAATTATTTTCCCTTTTGCTCTTGGTGAAAAGAACTATATGATTTTTAAGGAGTTATTTTATTTTTTCATTATTAGTGGTGGTGGATATAGGTACTCAAGAGGGTAGATGTAGGTACCTGAGAGAGTGTATTGATTCCCCAAAGATGGAGTTACAGGCATTTGTGAGCCACCTGACCTATTCACTTGGAAGAAAACTTTGGGGTTCTAGAAGAGAAACAAGTGCTCTTAGTAACTGAGCCAACTTTCCAGTCCCACTCCTCAATTTGGGAGTTGGTTCCATAACTTCGCTATTGTGAAGAGAGCTACAATGAATATATGTGTGCATGTATTTCTGCAATAGGACGAGTCTTGTGGATATATACCCAGGAGTGGTAAGACAGGGTCAGGTGGTGCGCTCATTTTGAATTTTTTGAGTTATCCACACTGCTTTCCATAGGGGTTGCACCAATTTTCATTCCCACCAGCAGTGGATGAGCATTCCCTTTTACTCATAACCTCTCCAGTATTTGGTATCTTTGGTTTCCTTGATCATACCCAGTCTTACCAGAGTAAAAGTGGTTTTAATTTGCATTTCCTTAATTATTAGCGATGTTGAAAGCTTTTTTAAAGATGTTTCTCAGCCATTATTACTTTTTCATTTGTGAAGTCTCTGTTCAGATCTTTACCCCATCTTTTCAGTGAGTCATTTGTTTACTTACCCCTTTGTTTTTTGAGTAGTTTATATATTCTGGATGTTAGACTTTAATCACATGTATCACTGCTGAAGTTTTCCTCCAACTCTGTGGGTTTCATCTTCAACTCTTTGATTGTTTCTTTTGCTGATCAGAATCATTTGAGTTTAATGAGGTCCCACTTGTCATTTGTTGACCATATTCCCTGTGCAGCTGCTGTGTGATTTAGAATGTCTTCCTATGCCTAAGTTGCTGGCAATATTTTCTTTTATCACCTTCAGAGTTTTGGGTTTTATGTTGATGTCTTTGATCCATTTGGAGTTGTTTTGGGACAGGGTGAGAAGTAGGGGTTTAATTTTATTCTTGTACATGTGGTGATCCAGTTATGTCAACACCAAATGCTGAAGATGTTGTCTTTCCTCCATTGAGTCTTCTTGGCCACTTTGTCAAATATGAGGTAGCTGAAATTTATGTGCTCAAGTTTGGATCTTCAACCTTTGTTCCATTGACCTATGGGTCTGGTTCTCTGTCAGTAGCAGATTGTTTTTATGGCTATAGCCATGTAATATAGTTTAAAATCTGCCATAGTGACCCCTCCCCTGTATTGATCTTTTTACTCAGGGTTACTTTGGCTATCTGGGGTCTTTTGTTTTTCCAAATAACTTTAAGGATTTTTTTTTCTAATTCTGTGAAAAATAAAAACTTATGGGAATTTTAATTGAGAGTGCATTGAGTCTGTATATTAATTTGTGTAGGATGGACATTTTTATTATATTTAATTTTTCTAATCCATGAGCATGGGAAGTCTTCATATTCTGGTGTTTTCTTCAAATTCATTATTCAAGGGTTTAAATTTTTGCAGTAGACATCTTTGGGGTCTTTGGTTAGGTTTGTTCTATGGTATTTTTAAAGGATATTTTATGTGGAAAGGCCTTCTGTACTCCTGCTCCAATTTCCTGTTGTTGTTGTAAAGAAAGGTTACTGATTTTTCTAGTTTATTTTGTATCATATCACTTTACTGAAAGTCTAAATTATTTCTAGGAGGTTTCTTGTGAAGTTTTTGGCATCCCTTAGTTAAACTATCACATCATCTGCAAAAAGGGATAGTTTGGCCTCCTCTTTTCCAATTAGTACTTTAATTTCCCTTTATTTGATTATTGCTCTAACAAGGGTTTCAAGCTCTATATTGAAGAGGAGTGGAGATAGGTAGCATCCTTTCTGGGTTCCTGAATGTATTAGTCACTTTTCTGTTGCTGTGATAAAGCACCATGACCAAGGAACTTATAAAAGGAAGAGTTTATTTGACCTTACGATTGGCAGTAACAGGGTCCATTGTGGCGGCTGGATCTGGAGCAGCAAACCGAGGGTCACATCTCGCAATGAGCACAGGAAACAAAGAGAAAGACTGGAGACCATGAGGCTTGTTAAAACTCACTAAGCCTGCCCCCAGTGACACACTTCCCCCAGCATGGCCACACCTTCTAAGACCTCCAAAAACAGCGCCACCAACTGGAGACAAATGTCTGAATACTTACAGCCTATGGGGGACACTCATGCAAACCACCACCATCCACTCCCTGGCCCCATAGGCTCCTGAACATATAAAATGCAAAATGCATTTAGTCCAACCTTAAAAGTCCCCACAGTCTTTACCAGTCTCAATGCCATTCAAAAGTCCACAGTCCAAAGTCTCCTCTGAGACTCAGGCCAATCTCTTAACTGTAAGCTCCTGTAAAATCAAAAGGCAAATTACATACTCCCAATGTACAGTGGAACCGAATACACATTCCTATTCCAAAAGGGAGGAATAGAGGCATAGTGAGAAAATACTGGACCAAAACAAGACCAAAAACCAGCAGGGCAAACGCCAAGTCCTGTAGCTCCACATGCAACTTCTGGGACTTGACTTCCAAAGGGCTTAAATGGCTCAGCTCTTCTAGCTTTGCTTGCAACACACATCTCTTTCTTAGGCTGGTACCACTCCCTGTATGCAGCTCTCCTTGGCAAATATCTCACAGGTCTGGAAAGTCTTCTTGGAGTCTCCACTCACAACCAGGCTTCACATTCACAGCTTCACACAATTGCCCATTAGGGCCTACTTTATGCAGGGACACCCCTGCTGCGCTCTGCCTGACCTTGGCAGCTCTCTGAAACCATGGAGGAAGAACTGATGACCCCTTCACTCTTGCAGACTTCATGCCTCTAAAGCCAGCACCATGTAAATGAAACTGCTGAGTTTGGCTGCAAGTTCGGGATGGACTCTCTCCTACTTTAACCACACTGGTAACTTTTCTCTGCCCTGGACTTGTTGGAGGATTAGCTGGGTGTTGTCTTGCCCTGAAAGTACTGATTCTTTTGTTTACTTGTAAATCTCCAGGCCTCTCCTTAATGGCTTTAATCTCCTTATGAAAGGGAACCTCTCCTTCACATGTCTTGGCCACACCTTTAATCTTCCTAGTGCAGTTTTCAGATCCAAGCTGTACATTCTGCATTTCTTTCTGCCCCATCTGCTCTTTTTCACTGTAGATCTGCACAATATTCACCATTAAAAGCCACGCCACCATTTCTACATTAGGCTGTCTTGAAATATCCTCCGCCAAAGACATCAGTCCACCGCATTTTTTTTTTTTTTTACAAGGTCTCCCTGTAACTCTGGCTGTCCTGGAACTCACTCTGCAGACCAGGCTTGCCTCGAACTCAGAGATCCGCGTTCCTCTGCCTTCCATTTGCTAGGACTAAAAGTGTGCACCACCATGCCTGGCATTTATTTATTTCTGTATGTGTATCAATGTACTGTCTGCAGTCCACCGCTTTTTAACTTAGCATCAGGCAAGCACTTGGGCTGTGGGCAAACTGCTGCCAGACTCTTTATCAAAATATCCCGGTTGCTGCCTAAGTCTTTATTTTCCCCTAGAGCCACATCTTTTGCAGCCATGCTTTCTTCCAGGCCTCCAATAGAATGGCCCTTTAAGCTCTGTTTACAATAGTCAACAGCCTTTTCAGCCCAAAGTTCCAAAGTCTTCTACACTTCTCCAAACATACACATGGTCAGGTTCTTCACAGCCAACACCCACTCCTGGTACCAATAGCTGTATTAGTCACTTTTCTGTTGCTGTGATAAAGCACCATGACCAAGGAACTTATAAAAGGAAGAGTTTATTTGACCTTACGATTGGCGGTTCCAGGGTCCATTGTGGTGGGAGGCGTGGCTGCTGGATCTGGAGCAGCAAACTGAGGGTCACATCTCGCAATGAGCACAGGAAGCAAAGAGAAAGACTGGAGACTATGAGGCTTGTTAAAACTCACTAAGCCTGTCCCCAGTGACACACTTCCCCCAGCATGGCCACACCTTCTAAGACCTCCAAAAACAGCGCCACCAACTGGAGACAAATATCTGAATACTTACAGCCTATGGGGGACACTCATGCAAACCACCACACTGAGTTTAATGGTAATGCTTCCAGATTTTCCCCTTTAGGATGATGCTAGCTCTGGGTTTGTTATATATGGCTTTGACTATGTTGGAGAATGTTCCCTCCAGTCCAGTTCCCTCTAGGAATTTAAACATGAAAGGCATGCTGGATTTTGTCAAAGGGTTTTTTCTGCATTGATTGAGATCAGTCCATTTATGTGCTTTATGATATTATTTGATTTATGTATGTTAATCCATACCTGCATCTCTGGTACGAATCCAACTTAGCCAAGATGGATGATCTTTTTGGTGGGTTTATGTATGCATTTTGCAAATTATTTTGCTGAGAACTTTCACATCTATGTTCATTAATGAAATAGTTCTATAATTTCCTTTTCGGGTTGTACCTTTGCCAAGTTTTGTTATTAGAATGACTTTGGCTTCCTAGAAGGAATTTGGGAGATTTCCCTCCATTTCTTTCCTTTTGAACAGTTTGAGTAATGGTTGTAAGTCCTCTTTTTTTAAAGCCATTTTTATTGAAACTTTGTGCATTTCATACTAAATTTCCAATCAAATCTAGACCCGTGCCCTCTTCCTTGCCCCCTCACTCCAGCACAGCTCACAAACTCTGTCAAACATGTTTTTCATCTTTTTCTCAGTCTCTTTTGAAATTTTTGATGCAAAAGTTTACTGTTTCCAGCAGAAGTTCACCATTTCAGTCAGTTCTTTGCCCCAGTCTTTTGTTGTTGTTGTTACTGTTATTCCTTCTAATTTGCATCATTCCAAATTATGCATGTATGCATGTCACATATATCATAGGTTTTAGCAGCTTATGATTCCTTTCTCTTTATAAGCTGAAAGATGTCATGATTGCAGGCTCCTCCTTGGCAACTCCTAACAACCATCAGTTCTGTCCTTGTGCTCCACACTGGGGTTTTCTCTGCCCATGGTCACCAAATGAGGTCCAGTAAGCACAGCATCCTGTCTTGATCTTCCTTTACTGGCTTCCCTGATACAGCATGGGTAAGTCTTCTGTAAAGGGTTTATAGAATTCTACCATAATCTATATGATCCTGGGCTCTTTTTAGCTGTAAGGTTTTGAATTACTGTTTCAATTTCCTCATATGTGATGGGTAGGTTTAAGCTGTCAATCTCTTTTTGGTTTAGCTTTGGTGATTTCCAAAATGTCATATATTCCTCCATTTCTCCTTGGATTTAAAATTTAGGAGAGTTAGGTGTTTGAAATATTCTCATATGATTGTGTGGATGTTTTGCTGTCTACTGTGATGTTTCCCCTATCATCTCAAATTTTATTGATTTGGAATTGCCCTTTCTTTCTTTTGCTTAACTGGGCTAGAAGTCTATTTATTTTGTTTATCCTTTTAAAGAACCAAGTTTTGGTTTTATCAATCCTTTGTATTGCTTTCATTTTCTATTTCATTTTTTAATCCGTTTTCTGATTTTTTGTTATCATCCTGTGTGCTGGATCTAGGATTTGTTTGTTGTTTTCTCTGAAGTGTTTTTAGGTGCAATGTTAAATCTTTTATTTGTGCTCTTTCAGGTTTTTCTTTTTAATGTAGGCACCTAGGGCTATGAATCTCCCTCTGAGAACTGCTTTTAAACTATCCCATACATGTTGCATTGCCTTTTAGCTTAGTTCCAGGAATGCGTTTTTCTTCTGTCTTTTTTTTTTTTTTTTTGGTCTTTTTGAGACAGTGTCTCCCTGTAGCCCCAGCTGCCCTGGAACACACTCTTAGACCAGTCTGCCCTTGAACTCACAGAGATCCATTTGCCTCTGCCTCCGAAGTGTTAGGATTAAAAGTATGCACCACCATGCCCAGCCCATCTTTATTTCTTCCTTTACCTATTCATTATTCATGAGTGTATTGTTTAGCCTCCATATGTTTTTGTAGATGGTAAGGCTTCTTTTGTTATGGATAGTCAGATTTACTGCACTATGTTCTGATAGAATGCATGTTTTTTCAGTCTTTTTGTATCTATTGAAGTTTCTTCTGTGTCCCAGTATTTGAAATCCCAGTTCTTGAAGTTTTTCTGTTTCCCAGTATTTGGAGAATGTGCTATGGGGTGCTGAATAGAAAGTATATTCTTTGGTGTTTGGGGGGAATAATTGGTACATGTCTTTTAGGTCCATTTGACATATCATATTGTTCACTTCCGATGTCACTCCGTTTATTCTTTGTCCAGTTGAAACTGTCCAGAGTGCTCAGTTGGGTATTGAAGTTCTCTGCTGTCAGTGTGCTGGGATTAATCTGACCTTGAGGTCCTGCAGAATTGTGTGGTAAAGTTCATATCCCAGGCGTTTGGTACATATATATTTATGATTGTGAAATCTTCATGGTTAATTGTTCCTTTAAAAATTGTTCCTTTCATAAGAATGCAGTGACTCTCCTTGTCTCTTCTGATTAGTTTTATTTTGAAGTATATGCCTTCTCATTTAGAGTAGCAAATCCTGCTTGCTTTTTGGTACCATTTGCTTAGAATAGTTCTTTCATCCTTTGACTTTCACCTGGTGCTTGTCCTTCAAGGTGAGATAGGATTTTTCTCAAGAGAAAAAAGATGGATTTGGTTTCTGAATCTATTCTCCCAATATGTGTCTCTTGATTGGGGAGTTCAGACAATTAATATATATATATAAATATAATATTATATATATGTATATATATAATATTATATATATTAATGATTAATATATAATGATTAATTGATATATATAAATTTTCTGCTTCATCCATTCTGTTACTGAGGCTTTATCCTGTCCTTTGCTATTTACTAGATAATTGTTCAATTTCCTTTTTCATTTCATCCTGTGATATCTTTAGTATTGCCACTTCATTCTGGAGTTTGTCATTCTCTCCTAGTTCTTTGATTCCTTGTGTATGTGGTCAGTTTCCTCTTATACTTCAGCATGGGA